>OY294070.1:26143719-26743719 GCA_958510875.1 Endomychus coccineus | reverse complement strand
TGTCCGTGAGAAGAGTTCAAAGTTTACTAAAAAAAATACATTTTTGTATGTTGTTCCGAAGTGCTTTATACAAATTTAATGAAATTTGGTAAATGTGTATTCTAGATGATTAGCTTACTTTTAGTAATCAAAAAAACCCAAAGAAAATTGTAGAGGGGTTGGAACCACCCTCACCCCTTGGCATTTTTTCCCCCATTTTTGTAGGGGTGGGAATACGGTTTTAAGACTTTTTTATCTGGAAGGCCTACTCATTATCTTCATTTTCTTACTCTTGTAAAAACTCCGTATTTTGCGTAGTTTTCAAGAAAAAAAATGTTTTCGCAAACACTGATAACCGATTTTCGGGTATAGGTTTAATAAAATTATTAGACACAAATTACACAATACATTTACACAAGACAAACAATAATTTTTATAACAAGTGTTCAATGTGACCTCCACCTTCATTAATACAGAGGTCAATTCGACGTAAAAAATTGAAATGCACTCTTCTTAAAACATCGTCATTTTCTCGTAGCGCATTTACAGCATTTTGAATTCTATTCCACAGTTGTTCGATGTTATTTATTTGAACCTCGTACACTTGTCTTTTTAATTCTCCCCAGATGAAGAAGTCACAAGGGTTTAAATCTGGAGACCGCGGAGGCCATTGAATGGGTGCTTCTTGTCCCCTACCTATCCACCTGCCACCAAATTGTTCACCAAGATATTCTCTTACTGCACGTGCAAAATGAGGTGGTGCACCATCATGCATGAAGAACGTATTTCTACGCAAGTTAAGAGGCAAGTCTTCTAATAATTCTGGCAAATTTTGTTGAAGGAAACGGAGGTAACTATCGCCATTCAGACGATCAGGTAATCGTAACGGTCCGACTATAAATTCGCCAATAATTCCGACCCAGACATTAATTTTAAATTCACGTTGATAATGTCTACTTTTAATGGCATGTGGATTTTCATCTGCATAAACATGATCGTTGTGTAGGTTTGTCATACCGCGACGTGTAAAACAAGACTCATCAGTAAACAAGATCTTAGTATGGAATCCGTTGTCGACTACTCTGCGCTCCCGAATAGTTTGTAAAAAACTTAAACGTAATTCGTAGTCAGGTGGCAACAATTCTTGCACTGGCTGGATGTGAAATGGCCGAATTAATTGATCTCTAATGATTCGACTTACAGTGCTTTTTGGAATTCCAGCTTCTCGTTGCAATCTTCTAGTACTGGTATTAGGATTGTTATCAATCATTTGAAGAACAGCTTCTTCCGCAATAGGTGTTCGAGCTTGTCGAGGTCTTCCAGCGTTAACTCTTACTGGGGTCAACCTCCCCGTTTCTCGAAGACGTCTTTCGATTCGGGCAAAAGTTTTATGGTTTGGAATTCTCCGGTTTGGATACCTCTCTTGATACACGCGAACACTTTCGCGGCAGTTACCTTGACAATATCCAAGAACTAATAACATGTCGGTCTGTTCATTAAAAGGAAAATTCATAATTGTGGGACGTCAAAGGAACAGCAACAACAGCAATAACAATTAAACAAAAACAGTGATGACAATAAGAAATAATAAAAAAACAAGCAAAAGAGAACAAATAACTGACACATTTACTGTTAACAATAAACTATGTTTCCTGTCAAAATCATAACATTTGGTTTTGTCTTTGTGTCCGCGGCCAACTAAATTTTGTATTACAATTTTATTAAACCTATACCCGAAAATCGGTTATCAGTGTTTGCGAAAACATTTTTTTTCTTGAAAACTACGCAAAATACGGAGTTTTTACAAGAGTAAGAAAATGAAGATAATGAGTAGGCCTTCCAGATAAAAAAGTCTTAAAACCGTATTCCCACCCCTACAAAAATGGGGGAAAAAATGCCAAGGGGTGAGGGTGGTTCCAACCCCTCTACAATTTTCTTTGGGTTTTTTTGATTACTAAAAGTAAGCTAATCATCTAGAATACACATTTACCAAATTTCATTAAATTTGTATAAAGCACTTCGGAACAACATACAAAAATGTATTTTTTTTAGTAAACTTTGAACTCTTCTCACGGACAAACGGTACATTTTGGTATACAGGTAAATTGGGCTCAATCGACTTATTTTGACCTCTAGAATACGTGGTAGCTCTGTGTCCCAGCAATATTGGGACACCCTGTATATAAGTAGTTATTCGGCGAGAGATTCAAGAGTCCTCGTTGGAGCCGACCTGATATCATTCAGTATAATAATAATAATAATTTATTTCCAGAGATATTAAATATATCAATACATCCATAAGTACAGGAAATAAAAATATCCTACTGAAATCATTGCCGATTCGTGCGTGGTACAATTTCATAGTTCACTGAAATAGATATTTTGAATGCATTATAATTAATATAACAGATATTTTGGATATTTTGGTTATACCTACGTAATATTATGTTACTATTGTTTTTAAAATTTTTTAAAAGTACTATCGATTCTAGGATATTGAGTTTATTTCCCTTTTCTTGAATATGTAAAATATCGGGATTAAACTTCAGAAGTTGGAGAATAAAACTCAAATTTTACACAAAACTTTTAACATTTAATTTAAAAATGCTGACAAATTGTTTCACCACACTGTGGCATTATCAAAGCGAGGAGTTATCAACTAAAGCTAAAATCTAAAAGTATGTCCTTAAATATCAGGGATCAGAATGTGGTGCAAATTGAGGGATGGCGCGGTGGATAATGGTGGGAGTGTGTTTACAAAATTGTTAACAAGCGGTGAATTATATGTGTCGATTTGATCATTTAATATTACATTATTATTGTTTTTTGCGTGTTTCAAAATTTCTATGGATTCTAATATATTAAGTTTATGTCCTTTTTCCTGAATATGTAGAATATCAGGATTAAGGGTGAAATTGTGGTTATGTTCTAACAGGTGATTTGCGTAATTAGAGTCTTCTTTTTTGAGCCTGTAACTTCTCAAATGTTCATTGAACCTTACGCTGAAACTGCGTCCAGTTTGTCCTATGTACAAAGCACTACAGTCATCACATCTCAGTCTGTAAACTCCAGATTTCTTTAAGTTATCTTTTTTAGATTTCGAGTTATTAATATACGAGCATAGGTTATTTGTTGTTTTAAAGGCGACGTTTTTATTCTGTTTTTTAAGGAATTGAGATATTTTTAGTGAATGTTTACCTAAATATGTTAGACATGTGAAATTTGATTTTGTATTATTATTAATTTGCGGATAAATTATGCTTAAGGCTTTTTTATTGAGTTTATTTTGGAGTATTTTATTAATTATCTTAACATTATAACCGTTATTTTTGGCAATATCTACGATTCTGTTCAATTCTAAATGGAAATTATCTTTACTCAATGGGACATTAATTAATCTATGTATCATACAATTATATGCTGCTAGCTTATGTGATTGTGGATGTAAAGAAGTGTTGTGTATTGTGGTATCTGTGTGGGTGGGCTTGTGATAAATAGCGAAAGAAAAGTAATTATTTGTGTGTGAAATTGTCAGATCTAAAAAGTTTAAGGACTTGTTGTTTTCCATCTCTAATGTGAATTCTATATTTGGGTGTAAGTTGTTGATATAGGTGAGAAAAGAATTTTTTTGACGGTTACTGCCTGTATAGCAAGCGATTACGTCGTCAACATAGCGATACCAATATACAAACATGTGCTGAAAATTGGAATTTAAAATCTTAGTTTCCAAGTAATTCATAAATATTTCTGCTAGCAACGGAGATAATGGCGAACCCATGGGGAGTCCGGTGTTCTGTTTGTAATATTTATCGTTAATTGTGAAATAATTTTGGTCTATGCAAAGTGAGATTAAACTTAATATTTCCTGTGTTATTGCCGGTAAAGTATTATTGCGGATTAAAAGATCTTCAATTAGAGTGATGGTCAATTGTGTGGGAATACTTGGAAAAAGGTTCTTGACATCAAAAGATACAAGTTTGATATTTGTCTTTAGTTCTACATCTTTTATTTTTTCTATTAACTGGAAAGAGTTTTTTATACTGTATTTAGGTTTAAAGTTTGTATATGTTGATATTATGTTGACTAACTTTTTCGCTATTTTTTGACAGGGTGCATTGATATATGAACAGACGGGTCTTATGGGAGTATCGTCTTTGTGAATTTTTAATAAACCATAAAGAGAAGGTGGTTGAGGATTCATGTTCATTAAACGAGGCTTCTCATATTCAGTCAAAATATATTGGATATTTTTGAGAGAATTTTTAATATTTGCCTGGAATTTCATTGTAGGGTCTGATTTTAGTTCTATAAATTTTGTTGGATCTAAAAATTGATCAATTTTTTCTAAATATGTAGGTTTATCTATTGCAATTATTGTATTACCTTTGTCGGCTTTAGTGAACACGATATTATTTTTAATTGTCTTTTCATTAAGTATTTTAGCAATTTTAATTTCTGGATTTACGAATTTGCTAGAAGTTAATTTAGTAGAATTTATCAGTATATCGCTTGCATTATATTTAATTTTTGTTTCTGACTGTTTGAGTGCAACTTCTGTTTCAACAGTAAGGTTTTCAAAGTGTTTATTATTGGGTTTAAATGGGATATTATATTTAAAGCCTTTGTTAAGTAAATTGATTTCTGACACACTGAAAGTTACTTCTGATAAGTTTACAAATCTACTGTGATAATTGAATTTTTGCTCTTCTGCTAGAGAAGTGTTCGGTTTTTTATTATTTGTGAAATTAGCTTCTTTGTTAGTTTTGTTTTAAATATAATGCAAGCGATATACTGATAAATTCTACTAAATTAACTTCTAGCAAATTCGTAAATCCAGAAATTAAAATTGCTAAAATACTTAATGAAAAGACAATTAAAAATAATATCGTGTTCACTAAAGCCGACAAAGGTAATACAATAATTGCAATAGATAAACCTACATATTTAGAAAAAATTGATCAATTTTTAGATCCAACAAAATTTATAGAACTAAAATCAGACCCTACAATGAAATTCCAGGCAAATATTAAAAATTCTCTCAAAAATATCCAATATATTTTGACTGAATATGAGAAGCCTCGTTTAATGAACATGAATCCTCAACCACCTTCTCTTTATGGTTTATTAAAAATTCACAAAGACGATACTCCCATAAGACCCGTCTGTTCATATATCAATGCACCCTGTCAAAAAATAGCGAAAAAGTTAGTCAACATAATATCAACATATACAAACTTTAAACCTAAATACAGTATAAAAAACTCTTTCCAGTTAATAGAAAAAATAAAAGATGTAGAACTAAAGACAAATATCAAACTTGTATCTTTTGATGTCAAGAACCTTTTTCCAAGTATTCCCACACAATTGACCATCACTCTAATTGAAGATCTTTTAATCCGCAATAATACTTTACCGGCAATAACACAGGAAATATTAAGTTTAATCTCACTTTGCATAGACCAAAATTATTTCACAATTAACGATAAATATTACAAACAGAACACCGGACTCCCCATGGGTTCGCCATTATCTCCGTTGCTAGCAGAAATATTTATGAATTACTTGGAAACTAAGATTTTAAATTCCAATTTTCAGCACATGTTTGTATATTGGTATCGCTATGTTGACGACGTAATCGCTTGCTATACAGGCAGTAACCGTCAAATAAATTCTTTTCTCACCTATATCAACAACTTACACCCAAATATAGAATTCACATTAGAGATGGAAAACAACAAGTCCTTAAACTTTTTAGATCTGACAATTTCACACACAAATAATTACTTTTCTTTCGCTATTTATCACAAGCCCACCCACACAGATACCACAATACACAACACTTCTTTACATCCACAATCACATAAGCTAGCAGCATATAATTGTATGATACATAGATTAATTAATGTCCCATTGAGTAAAGATAATTTCCATTTAGAATTGAACAGAATCGTAGATATTGCCAAAAATAACGGTTATAATGTTAAGATAATTAATAAAATACTCCAAAATAAACTCAATAAAAAAGCCTTAAGCATAATTTATCCGCAAATTAATAATAATACAAAATCAAATTTCACATGTCTAACATATTTAGGTAAACATTCACTAAAAATATCTCAATTCCTTAAAAAACAGAATAAAAACGTCGCCTTTAAAACAACAAATAACCTATGCTCGTATATTAATAACTCGAAATCTAAAAAAGATAACTTAAAGAAATCTGGAGTTTACAGACTGAGATGTGATGACTGTAGTGCTTTGTACATAGGACAAACTGGACGCAGTTTCAGCGTAAGGTTCAATGAACATTTGAGAAGTTACAGGCTCAAAAAAGAAGACTCTAATTACGCAAATCACCTGTTAGAACATAACCACAATTTCACCCTTAATCCTGATATTCTACATATTCAGGAAAAAGGACATAAACTTAATATATTAGAATCCATAGAAATTTTGAAACACGCAAAAAACAATAATAATGTAATATTAAATGATCAAATCGACACATATAATTCACCGCTTGTTAACAATTTTGTAAACACACTCCCACCATTATCCACCGCGCCATCCCTCAATTTGCACCACATTCTGATCCCTGATATTTAAGGACATACTTTTAGATTTTAGCTTTAGTTGATAACTCCTCGCTTTGATAATGCCACAGTGTGGTGAAACAATTTGTCAGCATTTTTAAATTAAATGTTAAAAGTTTTGTGTAAAATTTGAGTTTTATTCTCCAACTTCTGAAGTATTATGAATTTACACTACGAAAACGCCGAAACCATAGATATATCGGGATTAAAGGTGGAATTGTGATTATGTTCCGAAAGGCGATTCTCGTAATTTGAGTCCTCTTTTTGAGCCTGTAACTTCTCAAATGTTCGTGGAACTCTAGAATAAAACTGCGTCTAGTTTGTCCTATCTACAAGGCATAACAGTCATTACACCGCCTGTGAACTCCAGATTTCCAAAAATTTTTCTTACACTTTGAATTATTAATATAAATGAGTATAGATTGTTTGTTGTTTTAAGGGCGACGTTATTTAATGAATTGAAATTTTTTTTGTGAGTATTTACGTGAATATGTTTGATAGTCCAGGCAACGAACCGGAAAAAAATATAGTGAGCTAGAATTTTTTTGCATTTTGTTCCTAATACCCCATAGATCATTCATGACTATCAAGACCGCGAGGGTCGACCTTTCTACCACCCCAAAACGGGATTTCAACCCCTCAGAGGGTCATTTTTATTAAAAAAATTCAAAAATTCAGGAAATTGATGAAATAATAATAATAATAATAATAATAATTGACAATAATAATGAAAATATATATATAATGATGCAAACAAATATGTAGAATAATGAAGTTTAGAAAAGCAGATCTTTAATAAAAAATAGAAAAGTAATAATACATACCTGACATTTTTTTTCATTTTATCCCCCGAAACTGCAAAGGAAATTAAAATTTTCAGGATTTTTCACTCTGGAGAAGGTTTTCCGAGAAAACCAACAGCTAAATCGTGATCAGCGACCCAATAAACCTACTAGGGTTCATCATTTTTGTAACAAAATTATATTTTATTATTTCCAAACCCCAGGAAAATCTCAAATTTCCCATCTGGAGGGAGCCCGAGAAAACTAACAGCGGAATCGTGATCAGCGACCCGAAAAACATACTAGGGGTCATTTTTGTAACAAAATTTTACTTTGTTATTCATAACCGTCTCAGGAAAATCTAAAATTTCCCGAATTTTCCACCTGGAAGAGTTTCTTGGGAAAAATAACAACGAAATCGTGATCAGCGACCCAAAAAACCTACTGGAGGTCATTTTTGCAACAAAATTATACTTTATCATTCATAACCATCTAGAGGGAGTTTTCCGAGAAAACTAATTGCGGAATCGTGATCAGCGACCCAAAAAACATACTAGGGGTCATTTTCGGTTCTTAATTCATTAATTTTCTAAACTTTTGGATTTTTCTTATAAAAATGCCCCTCTGAGGGGTTGAAACCCTGTTTTTTGGGGGGGGGGGGTTGGAAAGGTCGATCCCCGCGGTCTTGATAGTCATGAATAATCTATGGGGTATTAGGAACAAAATTGAAAGTTCGGAATTCTAGCTAACTGTATCTTTTTCTCTTATTATGGCCTTTTTCCCGGCTTATTGCCTGGACTATAAGGTAGTAACTGTGTGAGTGGGTTTGTGATAAATTGCGCAGGGATGGTAATTATTTGTACGTGAAATGGTCAGAACCAAAAAAATCAAGGAGTCGTTTTCTATCTCTGAGGTGAATTCTATATTTGGATGTCAGTTATAAATATCGATGAGAAATTAAACTATTTGCCGGGTATTACCTGTGAAGCAACGACTACGCCGATACCAAATTACTGCTAATAAAATTGTAAGCTCTTTAAATAAACAAGTTTCTCAAACTTTTCTTATTAACAACTGTAATTCAACTTTTTTCTTGAACTCAATAACTAGTTTTGTTGTCATAAAAATAATTAAATCATTTAAAAATAAAAAATCCTGCGATATTTATGATTTGAATATTAAACTTATTAAAGATTGCTGTGAGCACATTGCGGAATCCCTAGCCGATATTTTCAATACTTGTATTTTACAGGGTGAATTTCCAAGCGCCTTAAGAAAGGCCAAAGTTGATGCAATTTTTAAAAAGGGTGATGGAAACGACCCAGATAATTACCGACCAATATCCATTCTGCCTATATTCTCAAAAATATTGGAAAAATACATTTTTGATAATTTATAACTTTTCTTGATTAAGCATCAATTATTATGAAACAATCAATATGGCTTTAGGAAGGGATGCAGAACCACCGATGCAATACTGCGCCTTATGAGCTTTGTTGCTGAGGCCTTTGAAGAGGGGGAGTGTTGCGTTGGTGTTCTTGCGGACCTGACTAAACATTCGATTGTGTTTCACACGCCATTTTGATAAACAAGTTTGATTATTTTGGAATACGGGGCATCGTTTCTCAACTTTTATCATCTTACCTAAGAGACCGAACACAAACGGTATATCACTTAGGTAAACTGGGAATTGAAATGCCGATACTACGGGGTGTACCATAAGGTTCCATTTTGGGGCCACTTCTTTTTTTACTATATATCAACGACTTACCAAATATCACATCTTCAAATAAATGTCTTTCTTTGCTTTTTGCAGATGACTCAAACTTTTTAATTAAGGGTAAATCATTTAATGACATTGATCATAACAGTGTTGTCACCTCGGCATCCAACTGGTTTACTTCAAACGAACTTTTTTTTAATGAAGCAAAAACTCAAATACTTAATTTTCAGTGTCGGCCTAACTCTTTTGGTTCTGTTAAGTTTCTTGGTGTTGTGATAGATAGTTCCTTAAACTGGTCACACCACATTACCTATCTTAGTAAGAAATTTGCTCGGGCGGTTTACGCAACTAAAAGAATGTACAGAATTGCTGGCGAGGAGGTGGCCCTTGTAACTTACTATAGTCTGTTTCACTCCATAATGTCGTATGGTCTCATAACATGGAGCAACGCTGCTCATACTCATTTAGAAAAAAATTTCATATTACAAAAAGCGGCCGTAAGCGCTATTAGAGGTTTAAAACAAGAAACTCATTGCGAGTCTGTTTTTAAAGAATTAAAAATAATGTCATTATTTTCACTAATTGTTTATGAACACCTTATGGATGTAAAACTCCACTTAAATGAATACACCACTCATTCAGATTATCACTCTTACTCAACGAGAGGTTGTGACAAACTCGTACACCCAAAAACTAAATTAAAAGTAAGCAATAAACTTGGTCTTGCCCTCTTTAATGAATTGCCTAGTGATATTCGATCAATTAATAAAATTCCAGTATTCAAAACAAAAATTAAAAAATTCCTTTTGGAAAATTGCTTGTACTCTGTTAAAGATTTTTTTAATGTTAAGTGTTTTAACATGTGATAATACTTATTTAGTAATTTATTGGCTTAATCTTTTAATGTATATACATTTATCTTGACCTGTCCACAAAATGTATATTTTAACGGATAAATAAATTTCTTATTCTTATTCTTACGAACATATGTTGGAATTTTGAATTGAGTATTTGATTTCCAAGTAATTCATAAATATTTCTGCTAGTAAATGAGATAATGGCGAATCCATGGGGATCCCAGTGTTCTGTTTAAAATATTTATTCTTTTTTGGTCCATACAAAGTGAGATAAACTTTATATATTGAAAGTTCTCTAATTAGAATAATGGTCAGGTGTGTGGCAATCCTTGGAAAGAGGTTTTTGACATCAAATGAAACAAGTTTGAACTGAAACTAATATTTTATACTGTATGTAGAAATAAAGTTTGTATATTTTGATATTATGTTGACTAATTTCTTCGATATTTTTGGACATATGATTGATATATGAACAAACGGAGTATTGTCTTTATGAATTTTCAATAAGGCCTCATTTTTAATAAATGTGATTTTTTTATATTCGGTGAAAAAAAATATTATTTATACTCTGACTTCGAGGGGGAAACCTATAATGTTCGAGAACAACGTGTGAGTCAGCCGTGAAATATTAGAAGAGATGAAAGGCATTCGAACTTTTCTTGAAGGTTCGGAGGTTATAGGCATAGGGAAAGACCTCACTAGGTAAAGAGTTGCACAACTTCGCTGTTCGATGAAGAAATGAAGTCTGGTAGGAAGAAGTTAGGCGGGTCTCGAGCTTGACAATGAAGTGGTGACTAGTTTGAGCTCATCCAGTCCACCTATCTGGAACCACTAGTGGTGGAACAACAGACGAGATTTCTGATGAACAAGAACCATGGAAATATCCATAGAAAAGGGAGAGATATCCCACCTTTCTACGATGTTCTAGAGAGGTCAATGAACTCGTAAGTGTGATATTAGCAACCAAACGAATAGCTCTCTTCTGGATAGAATCCAAGAGCTTCAGCGTATGTTTGGGAGTCGAACTCCAAGCATATAAGCTTCACTCCAGGACAGGTCGAATCAGTGCCTTGTAGATTATGTGGAGTTGCTGGGATGTAATATAGCTCTTGGCACGTAATTGAGAACCAAGTTTTTGTGACGCGGTTTTCTAAATGGACCTCATATGGTCGCCCCATGAGAGGGTAGGTAAGACTCCATAGGAATAGTTGTACCTGACATCATCATATTGGGGGGATTGTGGGATCCGCTTTCCTTAAGAAGATGCAAGCTTGATCTTTGGTTGCATTAAACTTTACATCTGATCCCCATTTCAAATACCTTCTCAGATCTCCGTTAAATGCGTCAACCTGTTTCTGTCTCGCACTTCTGGCTTCATTGGATGTTATAGGGGATATAGATGAGAAAACGGTATGAAGTGTACTAATACATGCAAAGCTGTGGACGGGGCAGGTGGTTGGTCACTTGCAACAGATCATTGATATGGAGCAAAAACAAAGTTGGTGCCATGACAGATCCCTTTGGAACACCAATGTTGATAGTCATTGTACCGGAGGATATTCTGTCAGCCACCACATGGAGTGATCTGTCAGAGAGAACAAAGTTGAGGCAGTTTTTTTTCATTAGAAGGCTTTGGTGCAGGCTCGTTCAAATGCTTTGGAAATCTCCAATGCTTCAGCTAGAGATTCAGCATATTTTTCTATAGATTTCTGCCATTAATATGTTACGTAGACATGCAGGTCTCCTGTTGATCTCTGCTGACGAATGCCATATTGCCGGTCATTCATGATTTTGAAGGTCTCTAGGTATTGGATGAGCTCGATGTTGATTGCTTTCTCCATCACTTCAGAGATCACAGATAATATTGTCTATAGCTATCAGTAAGGTCTTCTTACCTTTTTTCGGAATTAGTTGGACTCTAGCTGCGATGACGAAAGACAATTTCAGGCATATGGATATCGATGGCAGCAATATTAGGAGAGTCCCTCTCTTGAAGATCAGAAGTGTAACAATCCAGAAAAGGTTGTTGTTCCTGGTGGTGTAGTAGCTAGTGTGCCTCCATCTTTGGTTAGGGGAGGGAATGAACTGGAAGTGGAATTTCTAGCAGTTGCTTTGGCTGGAGTTCAAAATGAACGGAAGCGATGAATAGGACATGAAAAAACAGGATTTCTCAATATTAACGGAAAAGGAAAAAGGTCGCTCCGATATTCAAACACAAAAAATCGCCAGCGCTCGTCAAAACGTGACAGCTCAACTTTTCAAATAGTTTGAGAGAGCAAAAATGGTATTTCCCAATTTTGAGAAACGTGCTTTGCTCCAGATTTATTATGGTGTTGGTAGATACTGCAAATTTCATGTGAACGATATTTAGACCAATGCCCCGAGCTTGCTCAACCCCTTCAGTACTATTTTAATACTACAAACAGAATTTTGAGTATTCTTGGTAGCTCAAGTGAATCCCGAAATGCACATGGGGGTGAGGCTGAAGAAGCTTTAGTAATAAGGGTTCAGTACATGTTATTTACAATATTCAAAACAAAATCATTTTTACAAAATCAAAATTTCATGTAAAATTTAAATATCTAAAAGCAAAGAACATATAGTGATTGCCAGATGTTTTCTGGTTAGTATCAATAACAAATGTAACATGAGATAAGTAAAGGAATTTCTGAAATAAATATAAGACAATCCACACCTGTATAATACTATACCTGACATGGTCAAGATGGTCAATGATTCCACACAAGTTTCTTGTTCTAAAGGAAATCATAAACCTGTGAAGATTAATAACCAATGTAGGACTGAAAACGAATGCTAAACTATGAAATGTTCCAAATGGAATGTTAACCATCTCGAGATGCTTAGGTACCGGGGTTTTTCCAGACTCGCTGTAGATTTTAATATGGAAGTTTTAAACGTCTTTCTTCTATAAGTTACATAATTAATCAAAATATATCACACGTAAATCGGGAAGTCACGTAGTATCTAAACATCAAAATTGTAATAAATATAGTCTTGATTTTAGTTGAAACAATATGTTCGTAATATTTAGAGAAGGACAGATAGGTTTAGAAATCCCCACCGAAAACATTCTGAGTGAGAGGCCTCAAGAGAGGTTAACTATCTTACTGTTTATCGGTTGAACAATTCGGGGATCCTGAAATTAAATGGCCACACTGTCAATAAATAATTAGATTGAGGATTAGGAATAATATAAATTCCTCAAATAAAGTATTATAGAAATCCATGGAACGATCATGTGAGGTCCATTACGAAAACCGCTTCACAAAAACTTGGTTTTCTATTCCGTGCCAAGAGCTATTTTACTCTTCATCCCAGCAGCTCCTCATAATCTACAAAGCACAGATTTGACCTGTCCTGGAGTACTGTTCACATGTTTGGGGCTCGGCTCCCAAATATACGCTGAAGCTCTTGGATTATATCCAGAAGCTAGCTATTCGTTTGATTGATGATGTCACACTTGAAAGTTCATTGAACTCTAGAACATCGTAGAAAGGTTTCTATAAATATTTCCATGGTGGGTCCTTATCAGAAATCTCGTCTGTTATTCCACCACGAGAGATTCCAGATAAGCGAACTAGATGAGCTCAAACTAGTCACCACTTCAAACTCGACATCTACCGAACTTCTTCCTACCAGACTTCATTTTTTTATCGAACAGTGACGTTGTGGAATTTTTTTCCTAGTGAGGTCCTTCCTCTATCCCTATAACCTCCAAATCTCGAATAGCTATCTCCTCTCTGTAGCAAAGCTGCCTTATTAATTATCAATTACAATTCATTCAGATATCAAACATGTTGCTAAAATTCAAGCTGGGTTTTAAGAACACCCATCAACGTAAATAGCAATAGGATATTCTTTGTTGCTTTTTATTACGGACAAGTCAAGTATATGAGTTCATTTCTTAGTACGACCGTCCCATCAGAAACTAATACAGTTTGTTCTTTGCATCTGTGGGACGAAAACGAAAAATATAGTTGCTGAATCTTTCCGAAGGAAGGGTCATTGTAATTTGTAAAATACCGACAAAGTCGAAAAGGTCCCTCACATTTTCAATAGTGAATTATAAACTACGAAGCTTACAGAAGTGGTTCTAAAGAGTGCTTTACAGTATATTGTTAGTTAAGATATATGTTCATGATCAATTCGAAACGGCAAATGTATCATTTGCTATGGTTTAAACAAATTTTTTTACCCTGTCTTTTCCTTTGAAGTTACAATCTGTTCACGTAACCATAACATAAGGAGTGCAGGACGCAGTCGTTTCTTATTAAATATGTAATCAGAATATTCAGTTGATATAATTTCCATTAATACCTAAATTCAAGGAAGTCTAAATAAGGTCATAAAATCAAGGTCCCTGTCAACAAAAATAGAATAGTTCTTTTATATTCAGCTCACTAGACTAGGGCAAGTGTCTCTCTTATTGGGTAAAAGTGACTACCCCCAAAACATATTAAAATAGGAGTGGTTATCCAAGATTATAAAAAACCAGACTCACCACACTAAAGTCAGTTATATTTTAACTTCTTGAGTTGAATCTTACTTTGACTATTTCACGATTCACTTAAATCATATTTTAGAAAACTTTCCAAATTGCTTTAGAACACGAATTCAGAGGATTCTTAAGAAACATATGTATCCTCCTTATGAACTACATGTTAATATACTTTGAATAGTAAACATCTGCGGACAGCTAATCTTGAAAAATCTTGGCCTCCGGATGAATCCCGCGTCACAATAGCACAACTTGATGCCGACGTTTCGTCAACCATTACAGTTTCAGTTCAAGTCTCTAGCCGGCCCTGAAGATGCCACCTGTAATTGTTGGCGAAACTTCGGCTTCAAATTGTGCTACTGTGACGCGAAATCCATCCGGAAGCCAAGATTTTTCATGTTAATATATTGTTATTCGAATCACTCTATTCGTAATGAATTCGAACTAGTAAATGGAGAAACTCGGAAATCACGTAATAATTTAATTGGATCAAATTCACATAGATAACCCTTAAAGTATATTTACATTGTATTATGACACAAATCCATAACTAATAAGTTCGAATATTTCTAATGTCTATATTTCTCCCAGTAGTTGTTGAATTAAGCCATTCTGCTTTTAGCATATCGGATGCTTTTTCTCCTATCATATATGCAGGGACATTGGTATGTGCTGTTAAAGGCAAAGGTATAACACTAGTGTCCGCCACTCTTAAATTCTTAATACCGTACACCCGCAGTTTGTTATCTACCACAGCTTCTGGATCGTTACTAGGTCCCATCTTGCAGGTGGCTACCTGATGATGAAGAGTTGGTGTGATGTGACGTAAAGCGCATTCCCAATATTCATCCGAGTCAAAGGTGTAGTATTCGCAACCCGGTATGGGCGTTTTGACTATTTGGGAATTATATTTTTGTAGAGCGGGACTTTTGGCGATACGCTGGACTTCTCGAATGGACGCGATGAACGTTTTGATGTCTTCATTGTCTGGATCGGTGAAATAATTACCGTACAACTTTGGCCAATGATAAGGATTCTTGGATTTCAATTTCAAATAACCATGAGATTTGGGATGTACCAGCATGGGTAGTACTTGCCATGCAGGGACTCCTTCCAGCGGTTTCCACACTTTGTTGTATATTTCATCCGTAATTCTGAACGATTTACGATAAATCAAACCGTTGTCCGTGTGAAGTCCTCCTCCGATGAACAGCAGTTCTACGTCTGGATACGGTTTGGTCTCTCTGGAGACGTTTGTTTTGATGTACGTTAAAGCTTCTACTCCTCCTAAAGTAGTGACTGGTCCTGATCCTTCCAATATGAGCTTGAGATACGTACTGGGTAGTTCCAAATCCCCCTGTACGTTGACTATTGACTGATTCACTGTGTATATCAAACCCACGAATGTGATGTGATCATATAATTTCTGTCCAACTGGTAAATTTTGAATTACTGGTATGTTGAGCTCTTCCAAATGGTCTTTTGGTCCCACACCTGTAACAATAATGTAATAAATACCTTTGGACTCGTCGAAGAGATTTGTGATGTGTATCAAACAGAGGGTACTCCACATTGAACTTGAGAATTGGTTTTGTGAATAAAAATCAATATATTGGAATTTTACTGCTACCATTATATACAGAAATAGTACTAAACATGAGAAAGAACCACACTTATCCACTGAAGATATTGTTGAAGAACTGAGGACCTTTCAGCTACCAAGAAGCCACCATCAGAGGAAAGTGAACTAGGAGTCAATCAATCGATCAAAACGGTGGCGGACAAGTTTGGAGCATGTAGACCGCTTGATTTGGTCCATTGTTCGCCCCTCGATACAAGAATCAGTCCAGCAGGCCTAAAGTAGAGCCGAAGACTAAAATTTTGCATGGACTTATATCTCTTATGGCTTCAAGCGACATATGTTTGGTGCCGAGGTGTTGTAGCCTAAGAGAAACCAGTGCTGGTATTCTGATAGGATGTGAGAGGCGGTTTCATCCGCCTCTCCACATCTACTACAAGCTGGGTCTTCAACAATGCCCAATGTGTGAAGATGTATATTCAGACGAAAGGGTCCTATAAGGAGTCCTGTCACCAGTTTTAGGCCTCTCCTGCTCATAGAAAGTAGGGTTTTAGAGAGTTTATGTGAAAACTCCCTAATGTGCAATTTCGCTTGCCTCATGTCGGGGGCACCACGCCGAACCGAGAGCCACTGTCTATCCTGTAGAACCTTGAGGGCGTGGAGGCCGGTGGTCGATGAAATTCAGATCGTTGAATCGGGGCCAGAGGCGCTCAAGGAACCCCGTTTGGCCCATTAGACTATTGCTTTTGCGGAAACATCAGCTAAAAATGTTTTGCAATAAATCGTTGATTTCAACACATAATTCTTATATCAAGAAATTGGTTTGACAAACAGTCGTGGTAAAAATGGAATAAGTGTTTCATGTCTCATCCCTTTAAAAGATCACAACAAAATTGATGTATATTCATAGGTATTTATTCATTGCTAGAACACGCCCACATAATGCCAATTCTTTAAGTCTCCAGCAAATTCAAGAAGAGAAAAAATGATAATTATCTCATATTTGGAAATTTGTAATTCAAGGAAAGGCCTGAGAGCTTTTGTTTACATGAAAGACCCTCTTCAATTTTCGACAAGGAATCACCCCCTAAGAACTTTCGCACTTATTAGGTAATACCTCATAGGTATACGTAAAAAAACTGAATATTGATACTATTTATTAATAATGATTATTGTCGATCATAAAATCTTTCTTGCAAAACTGGAGAAATACGTAGTTAGAGATAAACAATTAACTTTGATGGTCAGTTATTTAGAATGTAGAACGCAGAGAGTGAAATTTTTGGAGGGTGGACAGAATTTCATATCTGGGGGAATTGACACTACAGATGGGAGTTCCTCAAGGCAGAATAATTGGCCCACTTTTGTTCATAATCTGTATTAATGATTTACCACAAGTTACTGCTGATGCTAGAAAGTTACTTATCAATTATGCAGATGATAGTAACATTATTATAGTATTTGCAAATCACCTTTGCCTTCTCGAAACTGAAATTGCCTCTGCACTCTCAAAGATTGAACATTGGTGTATGAATAACAAACTCACATTAGACAAAAGTAATACAAACTGCATCATCTCTACGTCAAGCTATAGTCGACTGCGAATTCCAGAAACATTGAATTTAAATGATAACCTTTTGGAAATGAAGGATTATTCGAAATGTCTTGGAATAGATATAGATAAAAACCTCAACTGGTGTAAAGAAATCGTACAACGATGTAAAAGGCCTAGTTCCATCATTCACAGTTAACGTGTCATGAAACCACAACTTGAGGAAAATACATTAAAAGTTTTTTATCATGCCAGCTTTCAATCTCTGTTGAGGTTTGGGGTAATTTTTTGGGGTAACAGCTACCAGGCTGATATGATATTCAGGCAGCAAAAAAGAGTAATACGAATAATCTTTGGATTAGGATATAATCAAAGTAGCAGAGGTTCTTATGTTGAAAAACATGGTCAATTTTTTGGTTTTGTTACTTGTTCTAACGTTTGAATAAATTTTGTTTCATGAGTAAGAATTTGACCATGTTTTTCAACATAAAAGTGGATTTTTCTCGAAAACGGTCAATTTTAGAGCTTCTGACCAAGTATATTTTTGTGTAGAAGACATTGGCGGTTCAAATGATTGTCTCAAAACCGGACTTTTTTCAGTGGCGTAGAAGTTGGGCAGAAAAACACCAACTACCCCTTCAAAATCTTCACAATTATGACTAAAAAAAAAAATTGTTCATCACACAGAACATAGCTTACTATGAGTAGAAAATGCTTGCGAAAGCTGTTCTCTGTACGATAAACGGTTCCGGAGATATTCGCAAAAAACGAATTTTTTTTCTCAATTTCAACATCCTGTATCTCAAAAACTAAGCGTCTTTGCATATATGTTATTAGTAATTTTTTTCTCAAAATCAAATTTTCTATCGACTGTTGAAGCTGTTCTGCTACTAAAACCTGGGACACCCTGTATAATTCATACCTGTATCAAGAATCATAATTAATTTCTATACAAATAATCCCTAGCTTGGATATATTAAGGGATTTTAGGGTGAGTTTAATTTTTATCTTAGAAGCTGAAGACTTGAAGCGTCTACTAATTTTTTGATATTTAAATATTGATATAATTTTTGCCTAAATTTCTGTCAATCGGATCAAAAATCGGAATATTTGGTCAACGAAACCTATTTCTTTGAACAAATGTTAGTGCTATGCGAATTTTCCATTTATAATTTTATGTGTCACCAGCTTCCACTGTCCTGACGTATTTAAAAAAAATTCTCCCGGAGAAGTTGTGGCACTACCCCCAAGGAAAAAGAACACCCAACACTGGGTCAAAAATAAATTTTGGTTCATACCCTAAATGTTCCTCAAGTTTCATGAAAATCGATGACGGTTAAAAAAAATTCGGGGATGAGCACCGTCATTTCCTGGACTGCTAGTACACTTCGTTTTAAACATTGATATGTCTTCCGAGAATGGTCGTGATACCGGAACGTACGTTAAGACGAAAATAGTAGGCACATGAGTCAGAGTGACCTATTTCCCGGGAATTTAAATACAACTAATATTCTATTCAAAAACAATGGATGTCGATTGTCATGGTGGAATCGATCAAAACAACTTCCTCAATTATTTTCAAGAAAAAATTATTTCAAGAAGCGCCCCTACCACTTCGATCGCTTAGCTTGTTTTGATTTCTACATACCTGATAGCATTAGCAGCTGAGGAGAATTGAACGCTCCAGCTGATAAAACCACTTCTTTCGATGCCCTTGCAATATGATATTTTCTGTTCCGCACATATTGTACTCCATAAGCTTTCTGAGTGTCAGGATCTATGAGTACTTTAACGGCGCGACTCTTGGTCAAAATCACCAGATTCTTTCTGTGTTTGATCGGTCTTAGGAAGGCTTTTTCTGCGCTACATCTTCTTCCGTTGACCATAGTGGCTTGGATGTAGGACGTTCCCAACTGAGTTTTGCCGTTATAGTCGACGTAATTGTGTCCGGCTTCCTGAGAGGCCTGTACAAAGGCATGAGCAGAATCTGTGCGATGTGGAACGTCTTGCACACCCAAATAACCTCCTTTGACGTGGTAATTAGGATCCTCACGTGCCAAATGTGAATCTTCGGATTTCAGGAAATATTGAAACACGTCTCTGAAAGCCCATCCAGGATTGCCTTGTTTGGCCCAACGATCGTAGTCGAGATGGTTACCACGCACATGGATCATGTAATTGATGATCGTCGATCCACCCAGGGCTCTTCCTCTTGGCCATGGCATTCTTTGATCTATCATTCCTGCAATTATTAATCAAAGCTATATGTTTCATACAAAAAGTTCATGTTTGTGGGTGAGAGCTGTGTTAATATTATATCAAGATTGCAATTTGTAAGAGTTCAACACCTTACAGCGCCAATATGTAAGGGATTCTCAAACATTGGAACACTAATTTATAAAAAAAAATAATTTCCCTCACTTCTGGATAACCAATACGAAGGCAAGGGGAAAAGTCCCTGAAAAATTAAACAGATGGCGCCACAATCGAAAATCCCATGTGACATTTCAACTAGAACGCATTAAAATTGTCAGATTGATATGTCATTCAGTTCTGTTTGGCACCCATTGAAATCAAGCAATCTTGAAGATTTCTCGTCTTGATTAAACATTATTCCTTGCGTGGAAAAAACATTACGCAAAAAAAAGCATCACTTGTTAAACATTATGGGGACTCTTCACCATCGATTGGAACGACTCACAAGTGGTTTACTGATTTTCTTTGTGATAGTATGGCCACAGAGGACCCTTGGTCGTCTAATTGAGGTAACAACGCCAGAAATCGTCGATAAAATCCATCGTATGATATTGGACGATAGGCGTGTTAAAGTACACCAGATTGCTGAGGCTATGGGCATCTTAACCGAACGGGTACGGAACATTTTTCATGAATTTTTGAAAATGAGAAATCTGCCAGATGGGTGTCGCATTTGCTCTCTGTTGACAACAAGCGCCACCGTGTTTGGCGATGTCAACCGTGATAAGAAGGACTTTTTGGACCGTTTCGTAACCGTCGAGGAAACATGGATCAATCACAACACATCAGAGACCAAATAATAGTCGAAACAGTGAACTTGTTCTGGCGAATCGAAGCTGAATAAGGCCAAAGTTGGTTTATCGGCCAAAAAAATCATGGCGATAGTTTTTTGGGATGCACACGATATCGTCCATATCGATTACCTTGAAAAGGGCACCGGTCACCGGTGTATATTATGCAGAGCGGTTGGATCGATTCGAAGCCGGATTTAGTAAAGAAAAAAGTGCTCCTCCACTAGAACAACGCACCGGTGCACAGGTATTTAGTCCAATGGCAAAATTGCATCAATTGCGTTACTAATTGGTTCGTCATCCACCATATGCTCCAGATTTGTCCCCCTGCGATTTTTGTCTATTTTCAAACATGAAGAAATGGCTAGACGTAGAGAGAGATTTGGCTCCCAACGATGAGGTCATCGCTGGAACAAACGCCTATTTTGAAGGATTGCTAAAATCGTATTATTTTATTTGGAAGGGATCGAAAATTTTTAAAAACGTTGGAGGAATTGTCTTCTGACCAGTTCGGTTATTTTTCACCATACGAGTACTGCATGATTGAGTATTGAGATGATAATAGCTGAGTAGATCCACATCAGCTGCTTAGGTCTAAATCTCACTTCATACCAATTTAGTGGAGTAAATCTGGCGAGAAAAAAGACAAGATTGGGGAAAATTTTACCATGCTTAGCGGCACGGTGGAAAATGTTTGTTAGGGTACCAATAATAACCCCATGAAATTTCTATTTTCCAAAGTGGGTGCAACCCCTTTTTTTAGGCCAAAAAGTTTTTTTTTTACATTTTTAAGGGTAGCTTTGCAAAAAAAAAATTAATATCTCTGGTTGTATTGGAAATTAAGAAACCAAAGTAGAACCCTTCCATTGTCAATGCCCAAGGAACTTCCAGTCTAAATTTCAAGTCGATCCGACCTCCTCCCTCTCCGTATTAGATATATATATACTTTTTTTTTTTTTTTTTTACATTCAAACCTGGTCGGGGCTGCTGCGAGCTCCGACGACATCGCAGCAGTCGCGCCAGAAAAACCTAAAAGGCGGTTAACCGAAGCTACTCCTCCCCACCGGTCGGTAAGTAGCTTCAGGTTCCTAAATCGTGTGCCCTAAGTATTCTAATTGAACCCAGAATGACTGCCTTTTGCATCCGGTCTATCAAGATCTGCGCCGAGTTCCTACAGGCCGGAATGATCTTCAAGTTTGAACGCAGCGAAGACCGAATTCCGCCCAAAACACCGATGATCAGAACCACTAATACGACCTTGTGGCCTGGGTATAGCGTGCGGAGCTCGAACAGGAGATCTTGATATTTTGTCCATTTTTCCTCCTCTTTCAAGACTATGTTCTTCTCTGCCGGAGCGGAGAATTCGATGACATACATAGTCTTGATTAGTTTATCGAGGAGGACAACGTCAGGCCTATTTGCTTGTATGGACCTGACGGTCGGAAACGGATAATTCCAGAAGATCTGGCATTTTTCGTTTCCGACAACGGACTCAATATCTCCTGGCATGTAAGGCAGCACCGGCTCTTGGTCTATTCCGTACGAGTGCCTTAGATGGTAATACAGCACCCGTAGGGCCGCATTATGGCGATGGGTGTACGCCGAGGCCGCTTTTGCCGGACATGCCGACAGAAGGTGGAAAAGCGTCTCAGGCACCTTTCGACAGGCCCTGCAGCTGACATCAGGGACCTGCACACCCATCACATTGCGGCGATAGACCAAGGTGTTAATTACGCCATCTTGGCAAGCTGCGGTAAATCCCTCAGTCTCGGATGTAAGCCCGGCTGACCTTAGGTAGCCGAAGGTCAGCCTAGTTGACAAGCCGAGCGTTTCGATGTTTCGATAGAAAACACCGTGTATCGGCTTGTCAACATGCCGCCTGAGCGTAAGATCTTGCTCCGCGGCATTTATCTGGGCTTTCAGGCGAGAAGGTAGGAGCTCGAGGTTGCCCTCTAGTCGGCCTTCTCGACTGATCTGAAATTCGAGACCAAGTTCTTCCGCAGCTTTTTGTGCTGCCTTAACGATAAATGCCCCCACTCCGGCCAATTCGTGACTTTTAACAAGGCACAGGAGGGGTCCGAGCTCCTAAGAACTTTACAAGCTATACTCAGAACCATATATATATATGTATATATATATATATATATATGCTGTATTGGGTTGCCGGGATATACTCCGCGTTGTCGTAGATTGGTTTCGATAGAAACCGTTGATATGACGACGTTTCGGCACAATCTCATGTGCCATCTTCAGGTCTTCTCTTCAGGGCTGCTGCTCTGCTTCGAGTTAACTTGAAACTGATCTCCGTTGATCCTGTTGGTGTTTTATGTATCCTTGTTACATCTGGATGATTTTGCCGGTTTGATGCGTCTGATTGAGTTTGTTGGTCTGTTGCGTTCGAGCGATTTTGTCGGTTCGTTGCGTTCGAGCGAGTTTGCCGGTCCGTTGAATTAGTCTGGTTGACTGTTCTCCTGGGTGGTTGAAGGGCTGGTTTCCAAGCAGTTGGTAATCTCTGTGTATCATCTCTTGTATTGAGATTTGAAGGTCGCTTCTCGATTTCGATAGCTTCTCTTATGATGCGTTTTCTTTTGTGTTCCAGGCTGGCTAGGACTCGGGTGTTGTCAAAATCGATTTCATGTGAAGTTTTTCTCACATGTTCGGCAAGTGATGATGTTGTTTCTTGCTTTGCGACTGCATTGCGGTGTTCTTCACGTCGAATGTTGATTCTTCTGTTAGTTTGTCCTATGTAGCTTCCTCCGCAATCTTTGCATGGTATTTCGTAGACCCCTTGTGTTTCCAGATTTATTTTGGACTTAGCGTTAGGCAGTACTTGACCAATCTTTCTTGTCGTTTTGAAACTTGTCTCAATGTTGTGTTTTTTGAGAATTCTGCTGATCTTCTCTGTAGTACCTTTGACGTATGGCAGATGGGCTTTGGCGACAGGTTCTCCTTTTTCTTCTTCTGTGGTTCGATCTGTCTGGCGTCGTGGTCTTAGTGCTCGTCTGATATTGTCTTTTGAGAACCCGTTTTGTTGTAGCGTGGTTTGTATTGTCTGCATTTCTTGTTGTTTGTGGTCATTGTCGGTTAGTCGGTCTGATCTGGTTATGAGTGTTTTTATTACGGATTGGAGTTGTGCTGGATGGTGATGTGACTGGGCGTTCAAGTAACGATTCGTGTGTGTTGGCTTCCTGTATATGGTGTGTCCTATTCTGCCGTTTGTCTTGCTCACAAGAACGTCTAGGAAGGGTAGTTGGTTGTCCTTCGCGATCTCCATTGTGAACTTGATTTTTTCGTGAATCCTGTTTATGTGGCTCAGAAATTTTGTCAGTGCGGCTTCTCCGTGAGTCCAGATAACAAACGTATCGTCTACGTATCGTAGCCATAGTTTTGGTTTTTGGCTGGCTGTTTGGATGGCTCGTTCTTCAAAGTCTGTCATAAACAGGTTGGCTAATACTGGGGATAAGGGTGATCCCATCGGCGCCCCTTCAATTTGTTTGTATCTTTGGTCCTTTTAGATGAAGTACGTATTTTTGAGGCAGTGTTTGGTAAGTTCGATGATGTCCTTTCGTATCTGGTATTTCTTCTGGATAATTTCGACGGCCTCATCGATGGGGATATTAGTGAAGAGTGAAACGATGTCGAAGCTCACGAGCATGTGGCCAGGTTCCAGCTTTATGTTCCTTATGCGTTCGATGAAGTGGCTTGCGTTCTTCACGTAAGATTCGGCTTCTTCGGCATAGGGTTGTAGCTTCTTTGCTAGGAATTTTGCGAGCTCCTGTAGAGGTGAACCTATCGAACTGACGATAGGCCTAGGTGGAGCTCCTTCTTTATGGATCTTGGGAAGGCCGTACAGTTTCGGGCACTTCGACGATTTCTCTCTTGGTATTAATCTCTGCTGTTCTTCTTTGTCGATTTGGCTTGCCTTGATTTTTGTTCTGGTGGTTTTCTCCAGGTACGTAGTGGGGTCAGTGGCTATCGGTTGGTAAGTGTCATCTTGTAATAGTGTTTGAATTTTGTCATCGTACTCTTTGATGTCCGAACGCAACAGACCAACAAACTCAATCAGACGCATCAAACCGGCAAAATCATCCAGATGTAACAAGGATACATAAAACACCAACAGGATCAACGGAGATCAGTTTCAAGTTAACTCGAAGCAGAGCAGCAGCCCTGAAGAGAAGACCTGAAGATGGCACATGAGATTGTGCCGAAACGTCGTCATATCAACGGTTTCTATCGAAACCAATCTACGACAACGCGGAGTATATCCCGGCAACCCAATACAGCATACAACGCCCGCGGAAACCTGAAGCAGAACATATATATATATATATATATATATATATATATATATATATATATATATATATATATATACTCATATATGCAAGAAATGAAGATAGGTGTTATGGTCTCAAAACTGCCCTCTAAATTTCAAGAGAAAATATTGAATAGTTTTCCAGAAATTCAATTTTAGGTCAATTTTCTAGTTATTTTTCAAATTGAGATATCTCATGTCATTTACACCCGATCTGGATCTGCTTTGTTGGAAAATGTAGGTATTTGCATGTGGTTTTATGTGATAAAACTTATTTTTTTATAATTTTTTTCCCGGCCTACATTGGCCATTTTATTTTCGGTATTAATGTTCCCAAAACTTGTGAAATTAATTAATTTAAAGTTTCTAAAAGTGCGAAATTTCGCAATTTTATACGAATATTGTGAGGCTCTGAAGTTGATAGCGCTTTGGGCTCCGAGATTTTCACGTGGCCTATCGAAATTAGAAGGTTCAAATTGTATAAAAACACAATTGCATGAATGCTAGACGTCCTATGTATTCAGCTACGAACGTAATCATTTTGACGTTTCCCTCGAGAAGTTCGCTACGCGTCAGTTAGAGTTTATACATTTTACCTCGGTCTTGTTATGTTGGGACCGTTTCGTGCCCCGTGCGGGCGGCGCCAGCTGTAATGAAGTATTTTCGGTTGTGGGCCGCTAGCTTTCACCCGCTTCGGGTATATTTCAGTAGCTAGAAAATTCCCTTTGGTACGTCGCACGTTAGATGCGCGTAGCTGAGACCTGAGGTTACCTGTTTCTGTTTTAATTAGAGTTTTCTATTTTATGGACATTTATCGAAAAAAAAGGGTCGTCGGGCACGCGAAAAGTCGTCGTAAAGCTGTATTAGGTACAACCAGTTTGCACATCTCCAACTCGCCAGCTACGCGCTCCTCACGTGAACGTCATTCGATTTATCTCAAATTAACCAAAATGGCCAAGATAGGCCGGAAAAAAAAATTAGAAAATGAGTTCCATGACATAAAACCATATGCGAATACCTACATTTTCCCGCAAAGCAGATCCAGATCGGATGTAAATGACATGAGATATCTTAATTTGAAAAATAACTTAAAAATTGACTTAAAGTTGAATTTCTGGAAAACCGTTCAATATTTTCACTCGAAATTCAGAAGGTAGTTTTGAGACCATAACACCTATCTTCATTTCAAATTTCAGCCAAATCGGTTGAAAAATGACCGAGTTAGCCATTACGCAATATTCCTTGCATATAAGAGTATAAAATAGTATTTCTATTACGGTGAGGGGGGAAGTCGGATCAACTTGAAATTTGGACTTTGGTTTCTTAATTTTCAATACAACCAGAGATATTGATTTCAGGGGGTTGTTATTGGTACCACAACAAACATTTTCCACCGGGTCGCTAAGCATCGTAAGATTTTCGCCAACCATTTGCCAGATTTACTCCACTAATTGCTCTCTTACACTGCCTTAAAATTATCATAGCATTTTGGCACCTAGTCTCCATTTGCTTCTGCCAGAGTGGTTTTTTGTCCAGGGTGACTCCCAGATATTCACCGTCTTCGAAAATTCAACTGTCTTGCCCAATGACCATTTTTTTCAGAGGCTCGATTTTGTACCTTCTGGAGAAGATGATAATGGTAGTTTTCTCCAGCTCAATAAATAGTTTGATCTCTCTACACCAGACTTCTGGAATTATCAAGGCTCGTTGAACAAATTCCTGCAAGGTACTCTCGTAGGCTCCCTCGGAGAGTATGGCGATGTCATCCGCATAACATACCGTGTTAATACCAGCACGGCTTAACGTTAATAGTAAGTCATCTACGACTAAACGCCACAAAAGAGGGTGAGTACCTCACCATGTGGGATCCCCTCTGATGCAGACCCTTTCAGAATATAACCTTGCCCTTCAATGGTGTTCATAATCCATCCTATTAGCTCTTACAAGATACCTCTCTCCGCCGCTAAAGGCGCCTCTATTTCCAAGAAGGCATCAGTAGCGGATCCAAGGGAGGGGGGGGTGTGTCACGGGGGTCATGACCCCCCCAATGATGAAGAAAAAAAAGCTCTAGGAGAATAAACTGATATGGTAAACGACAAAAAATTGTAAAGTAATCACTACATCTGTAACTACATCTGTGAGCCAATTTATTTTGATTATAACAAGGATTTTAATTTAAACAATATCGTATGTGATTAAGACAAGCTTTTGTCAATTTTAATGTATGCATGTCTGAGAGTGACCCCCCCCCCCCAAAAACAAAAATCTGGATCCGCGCCTGAGAAGGCACCAATGCAGACTCCCTTCCACTTCGGCTGTTACTCTATAAAGCCAACAGACTAGTGGTGGGGGCCGTCTTGACAGATCTGCTCATCTGATAATCATGTTGTTCCTAGTGAAAGGGGTAATGCCTCAGAGGTTCTGTTTTAACACACCAGTCTATAAGCCTTTCTAACGACTTTGGCTTATCGGCCTTTGATGTTTGACGTTTACATAGCTCTTCTTACCCGCTTTAGGACTGAAGGCTTTCTTTTCCACTCCTTGGGCGTGTATCTTACCGCAATACAACCCCTCAGCGCCTCAGTCAGCCGAACCAGGATTGAGTTCAACTTTCATTGATGAATGTATTTAAATTTGGAATAGAAAATCTTAGTGCATTGAAACAATGATATTAAATTGTGATAAATGATTTTGATAAAAAAAAATATAGCTTAATTTGTTTATACATGATCATAAGACCAAGACAATATTTGAAATGTGTTCTTGAGAGTATAATTACGGATTGGACGGCTTCAGAATTTTTATGTCATTGGAAAACTTTTTTATACCCAACCGTCGCTAAATTCAACGTTCTGTTAATTGACAAAAGGGCAAAATTGAAATAGGCACACACACAAATATCGGAACGTTCGATATGCTCCTTTTGTAATTTGAATCTTCGATTAAGAAATTATCCAATTACAGTATTCTACTCATGACTTTACACAATTCAAAAATTTCTCTTATTAAATATACGGCGCGCTTACCAAGAGCAACACCAGGTTGTTTTTCCATCAGATAACCCCAGTTCAATTTGGTGAATTGGAAAACTGGCGCGATAGCCGGCAAATCTGTGAATGGGGTAGCTTCCTCGCCAACTTCTAGTAAAAGTATCCGCCATCCCGAAATTTCGGACAATCTGTTGGCTATTACAGAACCAGAAGAACCGGAACCCACAATCACGAAATCGAACGTTTCATCGATGGACACGTTGGGCTCTCCTGGAAAAGTTGTAAAATTAAATTCAGGGCAAAATCTAGATCCAGTGAACTAGTTCATTAGGCTTCATAATAACTATTTTAATATTTCCATATTCCTACGTAAATTCAGCTCTACTCATAAAATCATAATACGTAAATTTGGGACTCAATTTAATTCCCAGAATATCCTTAGAAATCAGAGTGCTAATTATTAGCGCGACTACAATATTTGCATTCTGTGTCAACTAAGTTAGGTTAGTGGGATAGGTTAGAAACAAAGTGGGTACAATAAACAATTATTATTTGTTATTATGAGAGTTTGAAGATTGGCGCGATTATAGTATTTTGCATTATATATCAACAAAGTTAGGTTAGGTTAGGTTAAGTTAGAAACAAAGGGGGTACAATAAACAATCATTATTGGTTATTTTGAGAGTCTTAAGAATAGCGCGATCACAATATTTGCATTCTATATCAACAAAGTTAGCTTAGTAGGTTAGGTTAGGTTAGATCAGGTTAGGTTAGGTTAGGTTAGAAGCAAAGGGGTACAATAAACAATTATTATTGGTTATTTTGAGAGTTTTAAGATTAGCGCGAATACAATATTTTGCATTATATATCAACAAAGTTAGGTTAGGTTAGAAACAAAGGAGGTACAATAAACAATCATTATTGGTTATTTTGAGAGTCTTAAGATTAGCGCGATCACAATATTTGCATTCTATATCAACAAAGTTAGCTTAGTAGGTTAGGTTAGGTTAGATCAGGTTAGGTTAGGTTAGAAGCAAAGGGGTACATTAAACAATTATTATTGGTTATTTTGAGAGTTTTAAGATTAGCGCGAATACAATATTTGCATTATTATCAACAAAGTTAGGTTAGGTTAGAAACAAAGGAGGTACAATAAACAATCATTATTAATTATTATGAGAGTGTTAAGATTACTGCGATCACAATAATTGCATTCTATATCAACAAAGTTAGCTTAGTAGGTTGGGTTAGGTTAGAAACAAAGGCGGTACAATAAACAATCATTATAGGTTATTATGAAGTGTTAAAATTAGCGCGATTACAGTATTTGCAATCTATATCAACAAAGTTAGGTCAGTAGGTTAGGTTAAGTTGGATTAGAAACAAAGGAGGTACAATAAACAATCATTACCAATTATTATGAGAGTGCTAAAACTACTGCGATTACAATATTTGCACTCTGTGTCAACAATGTTAGGTTAGGTCAGAAACAAAAGGGGTACAATAAACAATCATTATTGGTCATATATCAACAAAGTTAGGTTGGTAGGTTAGGTTCATAGAGATCATATTAACTAGACGAGTAAAGCGGGTCGTAATGCCACGCAGGGTTCGAATGAAATTTTCTCTATTAGCGGTCCCCACTCAAATAGGTAGCCCAGCAAAATCAAGATTTTCATGTTGGAGTCGTTAGAAGATCCTAATGATGATTATAACCAGTAAGTCATGCTCTCAAATTCTGAATTCGTGATGACAGAAATTTCTATCATTATGATTGAATCAAAAACGTGCATTTTCCAAGAATTTGTTCATCCTTATGAGATTATTTTTGCAAAATTTGATTATCTATCCTTTTGTGTCCATATTCAGAAATGTTTGAATGAAGTGTATATAAATCTATATGTTTAGTAATCATCATCAAACTTTTATGATCAGTACAATTCAGTGATGAGTGAACGCAAGACCAAGACCAAAACCTGTTCCGGTCTTGGTATTGCGTAGTAGGGTCTTGGTCCTGTCAATTTGAGTACTGGTCTTGCAAGACGTAGCATTTCCCATCCCATCAGAAATAAAAACAAATGAAATGAAATAATTGTCTTTTTTATGGAAAATACTAATATGATCTTGGAAGGAAAATTATTTTATGCTATTTATTTTAGTATAGGTCACCACACTTAGGAAAACCAACGCAACATTGACTAAATGGATCTTTCATACTTAATGAAACTCACGACCTGTGATGTTAGGTCGAGGTGTGTCAGAGAGTGACACAAACCAATGCAAAAGTCAATAATTGAACACGATTAATAGGCACCTGTACTACCTTCATAAATTAATGACTTCTGCAAACAGAAGCCTCATAATCTGATGAATGCAGCCCTGCTACAGGCCCGTCGCTAGCTATCTACCACTCCCACCTCCAGTCGCTGTTTTTGCGAACGGGACTTGTACAAAAAGCTTTTAGTTTTGTTACATTATGTTCGTATAAATAAGCAAAGGAATATTTTTCAATGCCAAACAATTTATTGTGATACTATGTTTATAACTTAGAATTTTCGGAAACCAGTAACCAATTGAAATGAACTGTGGTCAATTGGTCACGTAACTTCCCCCACTTTTGTTAGCAGTTAGATAATAACTTCTGTAGATCGAATGTATATGATTGTAGGAACAGAAAATATATCGGAAAATAAAATTAAAAGTAAAAAAAAATGTAAAGAAAAGCTTTCATTCTAAAGTGTACTAAAACGAAACAAAAACCACATGACCTCCGACCTCAAAAACCCCCTTATACCAATTTTAAATAGTAAAAATAATAATAACTTCCTCGTCATCTTAGCCGCCATATTGAATATTTGAATTTTGACTCAAAAATCATGATCTTCGACCCCAAAAACCCTCATATACCAACTTTGAAAAGAATCGGAACCTAACTCCTTCGCCATCTTGAATTTTTGAATTCTGACTAAGAAATCATAATCTCCGACCGCAAAGACCCCCATATACCAATTTTAAATAGAATCCGACCATAATCACAAAATTCGTCCATCATCCTAGAGCCGCCATATTGTTTTTTCTCTTATAAATATGCCATAATGCGTTGTCAGCCGAATCATATACACCTGCCAAATTTCAAGAGATCAGAAATCAGAAAAAATGTACTTGAAGATTTCCCCTGAACGTACAAATAGATCGATAGATAAGCAACTCAAATTAAATGGAAGTTTGCAATGAATTATAAACCGCTAATGAAAAACGTTATATGATACTCTATATAGTTGAAATTATGATGTATTACACAACTCTATGTTTTACACACAAACCTGCTGTCAGACTAACTTTCGAAATATAACCTTGGTTCATACTGATACTTGCCGTCAAATGAAGTGTCAAAATTTGTCACAGAGTACAGACAAAACATAGACAGTGACGTCATAGCGATGACACTTCGACCTAAAATTACAAGTAGAATGCAAATTTGTAATGAAAATTATAGCGTTTTATTTAAAAAATCTAGATAGTTCATCTTATCATCTTTTTTATCAGGTGCTCTCAAAACGGCTCGGAAAATCATTAACTTTTAACGAACACTTCTCGCCACTCACCCTGTATGACCGTGGTTACAGTAGTTTAGCTATTCAAATGTTTATTAAAGTATATTTTCACCGATATTGGGTAATATAATCTGAAGGGTTGGATATGATGTACGTTAAAAATTCAAAATTAGGTGGTTATTGAATGTTACTATTCCTTCAGGATTTGCATCCTCTGATCTTGAAAATAATGATATTTGCATGTAAAATTTACCATATGTGTATGGATCATCTAGTTGCTGATAATTGCGATTATTTATAAACCTTCCTACTCTACTCCTCACATTTTCGTATCGAGTTTCAATATCGTCCAACATTTCTTGAATTTCCATATCTTGAGCACATATCACAGTTATTTGAATTGCTATTGGAATAAAGTGATGCCATCTCATTGTAATTTCTGAAAATAAATATAAATATATAAAGCCAAGAAATAGACAAAATCAGGAAATGGTTTAACATTGAATAATACTAATTTGCAGTGCTGCATTTACTACGAGGCACTTAGGGCACAAAATAGAGGCACCCACAAGTTATTTGAATTGCTATTGGAATAAAGTAATGCCATCTCATTGTAATTTCTGAAAATAAATATAAATATATATTGGCAAGAAATAGACAATGTCAGGAAATGGCATAACATTGAATAATACTAATTTGCAGTGCCGCATCTACTACGTGACACTTAGGGCACAAAATAGGAACCCCCACAAATTAAAAAAAAAATAATAATTAGTACAGCTACAGTCTTCGATATAACAAAGAAATGATTAAGTTTCCAATAAAAAATAAACAACGTTTAAAAAAATATTTAGTAATGCCGCGATTGATTATTCACTCGTTAGGGAACATTCTGGATCAAATGATCAATTGTATGTGAAGCCAAATATCGTTGGGATTATCTGGGGATGGGGTAAATTACCTTGTCTGGTACTGATCATGTGCCAGGCGTGTTTGATCCGGGAGAGATCAGGTATATATGCAGGCCATTCTTGCCGAGTGAGGGCGGGCATTACCTTTAAGAAAGATTGGTTCAATGAACTCCCGGAGATATGGAACTACAAAATGTTCTAAAACATCGGCTATGTAAATGGCTGCATCAAATTGCAGCCAGGGAAAACTAGAGGTTACCTACTACCGAAACATAGTGCACCACAATGTATCACTCCACGTTTATGGGCAGTATGACGTTCAACATCTACTTGTATATTCCTCCATTCCACATGGAAACATCTCACCCTTCTTCGTCCATCATGGACCCACAAACAGAATCGGGACGCTAAAGATCACATGATACCATTCCGGTACCCAGTATATGATAGGTAGGTATACAAACGGCCGGTAAGAACGAAGTCCATAGAATCTCATTAGTCGATATACAATGCGAAACCTTCTTCAGACCGCCCGATCCAAAATCTTGAAACAGCTGTCACGTTTTAGATCTACGCGATTGCTAATCGCCCTAAGAGAAAATCCTGCGTCCATCAACAATCCGGCCACCTTCAAAATCACTTAATGTTTAGGGTTTCCGGCAAATTCATCACGGGAAAATTCATCGCAGGAAATCAATCGGGGGATAAATTAATCGCGGAAAAAACATCGCAGGGAAAATTTATCGGTGGAATTTTTTTTTAAGTTTGGCGGTTATAGGCATAAGAAGAGACCTCATAAGGCAAAGATTTTTACAACTCCGCCGTTCAATAGAAATTAAGTATGGTAGGAAGAAGCTCGGCAGGTCTCGAGCTTGACAATGAAGTAGATCATCAGATCTCCATTTTAAAATCGTTGCCAGATCTTCATTAATTGCCAGCTATTCTGGCTTCATTAGATGAAAAAACGGTATGGAGTGTACCAGCATTTACAGATCGTTGACATGGAGCAGCAGCAAAGTTGGTCCCGAGACAGATCCTTGTGGAACACCAGTATTAATAGCTATTGTACCGGAGGAGATTCCGTCAATCAACATATGGAGTGATCAATCTAAGAGAAAACTCTACCGTAAAGGAGAAAGTTGAGGCGACAAATCATATAAGGGAAGTTTCCCAAGAAGGCCTTGGTCATATGCTTTGGAGTCATAAAATGTGACAGCTAGGCATTCCCCATATTTTCCAATAGATTTCTGCCTTACATGTGTTACGTAGGCAAGATCCTGTTGATCTCTGCTGACGAAACCATATTGCCGGTCATTCCCGATTTTGGAGCTCTTTAGGTATTGGAGAAGCTCAATGTTGATTGCTTTTTCCATCACTTTAGAGATCACAGGTAATTTATTTATTTATTTATTTAATCTTACACTGATCAACAGGTATAAGCCCAATTAAAGATCAGGACAATGCATAAGAAAATATATAAACTAACAATTATTATCTGAACTAAATCTAAATGAAACTATACTCTAGTCCGAGAGGAGACAAAATCAAAAAGAAAAAGAAAGAATAGCCAAAAATATTCAACACAGCAATGAAAAAAGAGAAAAAAGAAAGAAAGAGCTGAAATGGTATGAATATTGTTTCATCGCAGTAGGCGAGCAATCTGTTTTAGGCAGAATTGAAAATATCGTATTTAGTACTAGTGTCATTGGTGTTATAAGCATGGCACATGCAAAATAATGGGGATAATTTAAGTAAGTTAGTACGAGGAGTTTGGTGGTAGAAAGTATTTACAGACCGTGAGTTCAGCCGAGGAAATAGGAAATGGACTCTTTCCAGCAGCATGGGGCAGCCAATTAGGTTATTAAGCAACTTGTACAGACTGGCCTGGGGTACATAATTATTTCTGCGAGAAAGGGATGACATATTGCATCTATCTAACAGGAAAGAATTAGGAATGCCCCTGATAGAATAAAAATCGTCTGTCCTGAAGGACAGGTACTTCAAAAAGCGGCGCTGAACAGATTCCAGGGCATCTCTATGAACGGCATAATCAGGGAACCAAATCACAGATGCGTACTCAAGCCGCGATCGCACAAATGTTATGAACAACAATTTGAGCGTGTCTATGTCTGAAAAATCACGACAGCTTCGCACAATAAACCCAAGTAGTCTGTTAGCAGCCTCCATCACAGACTCCAGATGAGAAATGAAGGATCGTTCGGGATCGAAAATTACGCCGAGGTCTTTATAGGTTGCTGGTCTCTTAAGGATGGTACCGTCTACGTTGTAATCAAATATGGTCAAGTTGGTCTTATTTGTGTAAGACATAACGCAGCACTTGTTAACATTAAGAGACAGCTTTTTCGCTGAACACCATACAACCATCATATCGAGATTTCTCTGAAGTGAAGAAATGTGGATTTGATGACTGAGAACATTTTGAAATCATCGGCATATAAAAGATAGAGTACACTGAAACCTACTGAAATATCATTAACAAAGATGTCAAAAAATACCCAAAATTGATCCTTGGGGGACTCCTGAAGAAGCAAGATATTCAACCGATCTCTGCCCATTTACCACGACAAATTGCTGCATCACTGAGATATGAGGCGATGAAAGATAAGAGTTCCATAATACCAATACCATCAAGTTTACTTAGCAGAAGTCTGTGGTCAAGCCTGTCGAAGGCCTTGGACAGATCGGTATATATGACATCGACTTGGAAACCGAAATTCATATTCTCAGCGATGTATTGTGTGACAGGTGCCAGGTTGGTCGATGTGGAACGACCCCTTACAAAACCGTGATGTATATTAAGAAGGCGTGAATGGACTTTGAAATATACTCTATCGTAAATAAGAATCTCCAAAGCCTTAGCAAAATTTGAAAAGATGCTTATAGGTCTATAATTATGCACATCTGCTCTATCACCACTTTTGAAGATCGGACAGACTTTCGTCTGCTTCCATACTAGTGGGAAAGTACAGGACGTAAGACACCTATTGAATAGGTGAGTGAGGGGTACTGAAAAAATGGGTGCGCAGTCTCTTAGTAGAAACGCCGGAATCATATCGGGACCTGATGTAGATTTATTTTTGATCTTTTTGAGGGCGAATTCAACTTCCTCTTGGGAGAAACAGAGAATGGATATATCATGTTCATTACTTGAGACTCCGAATCTAAATTCGCTAAGGTGGGTTGAGTTATATAGTTTTGACTGAAGAGAATAAGTAATAGTGCAATGGGTCTATAATTATTAGGAAGGGTTTTCCTCCCTTTTTTTGGGATTGGTTGGTCTCTAGCTACCTCCCAGCTGGAAGGGAATATACCAAGTTTGTACGCAATGGTGAACAATCTGCAAGAAAACATACCGAGGTAACGTTGAACTTCGTTCTTGAAACATTAATCGTGTCTTTGTTATATCGAAGTATATCTTATGTGGAATAATTCAAATTAATTGCGTAACTAATACTGGGTGTTGCAGTTTTTATTTAACTCAGTATATAAAAACAGAACAGAAATCCGAAAAATTAATATGTCAGAATCTAATTGTCGAATGATTACAATCTTCTTCTCTGTTGTTAAAATTTTCGGTCATGTATAATTAGAAATTCGACTACAATTCATAAATTACAGATGTTGCACATGACTTTCCAACAAATCAATTCCATTGATTATGTAATCATCGAATATTGTTATATTATGTTGGTTTGGCCATTGTCTGTCGCATTTCTTGAGAAATACCCATTTGAAGTTCGCTATTATTATAATAAATGTAAAAGGATGCTTCCGCTTTTTGGGCGTTCACTGGACCACATTCTCTGTTTATGTAAGTGATATTGTATGAAGATCTAAATGTCAGATAATTCTTGAAAGATCATTTTACTGTTTTTTTCAGAAGTGAATGTATTTAACAATGATTTCGCTCCAGTTAGGATGTAACATATCTTCGTACTGTAGTCATACATCATGCGGATATTTCCCTGACTCATTTAATCGATGATGATTAAAATATTCCCGAAGAAAACAAAACGATTATTCAATTTTTGCTGGGAAAAAAATACAATAGTCTTCGAATTCATGAATCAATTATTGAATGTGTAAATCTTAAATTATTCATAACAAGATTATGTTAATGTTATTAGAGAGTTGGTTTCTTTTCAATAAATCTAGTAAGGAATTTTAAATATATATTCAATTTAATACATACATATACGTTACCAATTTATTTGAATGCTACACATATTTTCTATTATTGATTACACTGGTCAACACAAGTATTGTTTCCTTTATTTTTTTTCTGTTATTTGGTGTTTCTATGGCTCTGACTATGAAAAAAATTCTGGGAGATTACTAACAGCTATACCTTTTGGAATATACAGTTTTATTATTTTGACAAAAAAATGCAACAAAATAATACATTATTTAACAAAATTTCTATTGAACACTAGCAAATGATCTTTTATAAGATCTCCTTGAATGAGCGACTTTAGGTAGATCTCGTTGCAAACTCCAGCAGTAGTCTGCCATCACATGTGAGCCTCACCACCCCTGATATCGCTCTTTCATTGTCCGAAGATCATGATGAAATCTTTCACCCTGCTCCTCACTAAAATCACCCAGATTTTGTGGAAATCAGTCTAAATGCGAGTACAGGAAGTGAATTTTTATGCTCATGTTGATACCTAGCTCTTGCAAGTTCGATAGCATGCACTCAACAAGCTCGACATGGTCGTCAGATTTCTTTTTACCTAGGAAATTACTCATAACAAAACAAATGAATTCCAAGCTTTGGATTCTTTCACGAGTTGCCTAATATGTGGCCCATCAGAAATACCAGCTTCCAATTTTTCTGTAATTAATCCTGGAAACTTGCGTGAAAGAAAATTAAAACATTCTCCACTTTTGTCAAGTGCCTTCACAAACTGTTTCATCATGCCGAGTTTAATATGAAGTGGTGGAAGTATGATGTGGTATATGTTAACTAAAGGCACGTTGATACCATTTTTTGTACCAACTTTTAGCTCTTCCCGCACTGGCCAAACTTTTTGTGACCAGTGGTGTTCTTTGTCACGACAGTCCCAGAGACACATGAAACAAGGGAACTTTGTGTACCTCCCTTGTTGACCTGAAAGAAGGTTAACCATTTCCAGATCAACACAAATGACCCATTTGTGGTCTTGCTACTTGATTTTTTCCATAACCGTAGGAACATTTGCGTATTCTTCTCTTAAAGTCGTCGAATGTGCAATAGGTATAGATCCGTACTTGTTACCGTTATGAAGCAAAACACACTTTAAACTTCTTTTGCTGCTGTCTATGAAAAAATGCCAATCACTAGGTTGGTACTGTTGCAAAATACCACCAACATCGTAACAAAAAACTAAATTCTTCTCTTGAGAAAAATACGGTAACAGATTTTTCTCGGGTACGATAAAATGTAATGTTGGTTTCCGGAGTAAGCAAATTTTTTTCTTTTAAACGAGATGCTAAAATTTCAGAAGTTTCTTTTGGTAAGTTCAGATCTCTTACTAAGTCATTTAGTTCTTTGTGATTAAATGGTTGAGGTTCTGCAAGGCCACATTTGTAGTCTGAATCAGAGTCTTCACTTGATGTATTTCGTTCGGGTTCACAGAGATTTGGATCATCAGAAGATTTGGATGTGCTGGGTTGTATCTCTTGTGATTTTAGTTAAGGTCGTTGAGCAGAAGGTAAGTTAGGATATAACCACTTACTTCGATTTTCACGGTTAATTCCGTTTATTTTCACAACGCAGAAGTAGCAATAGTCATGAAAGTTTCGAGGTTCTCGCCAAATCATGGGTGTTACGAACATTAATGCATCTCTTTTTCCACTGGACCAAAACCGTAGACGTACCACACATTTCTGGCTTACAATATGAGGAACCCATGGCTTGTCCTGATTACACAATTTTATTTTAAAGTATTGTTGATACGCAGTTTTCACATCCGATATAGGTTTTCGATATTTTCTAAATATATATTCACCACAAATGTAGCAAAAACAATCGGGATTAAGCACACAAGGTCTTCTTGACGAAGCCATATCGTAAACTACAGCAACATATATTTTAGTGTCCAATAAAAATCTAAGTGAAAATAGTAGATGAGGGTCTAAAACAAAAGCTGTTAGAGAAAAATTGTTGCCATATTTGAAAAATATGTGTCAATTTGAGATAGAAATAAAAACAAACAATTTTTTTTTTTGTTCATCAGTGTTATCGACTATTTGTGTGGTTTTGATTCCGTTAATGCCTAAAGCACTGTAGCGCAAAATATCTTTCACCTAGTTCATGTTTCCCAAATTAAAATCAGTGTTCATGAAGACGTGTTCTGGCACAATTGAGGAAATTAGAGAATTTGGCACAGGCTCTGAAGGACATCCTAAGAATGGCTTATGAAAACTGCCTCCAGAAGTTAAAAAATCTGTGGAGCTAGTATAGCAGTTGCTGAAGACAATATAATTAGAAAAAATATGTTCAGTTCTTCTTTGGATATACCTCAAATATTATCACTATTTATTCGAGTTAGCTATAAATCTATTTAACTTAAATCGTTGTCCCCTAACCCTCATGTGATGCTGCTCCTAATTTTATGATCTGGAATTGTCCTAATTTAACGAAATACTAATTGTACGTAATGGTTATTACCATTATTATCCTTTATTTAGTAGTAAATTGATATATATATATATATTTACATAACCCTGGGGAAAGATTTTTTTCTTAATTGTTACGATATTACACTTATTACACTTTGATATATGCATTTAACATGTTGCTGTGCAATGAAACATTAAATAATTACATCAAAGCTTAATAAGCGTAATCTCATTTTTAATTTCTATTCAAACCTGTCTTCAGTATTATTATGACTTCGCAAAGTTGAAGCCAACTCAATCACTTACTTACATATACAGGTGAACCAATAGGATATTTCCATTAATATCCGTGCATCCTCGAGCTTTCCTTTTGGGACAAATTTGGAGGTGCTTATGCATTTTGACTCGTGTGATTTGTTTAGGCGCTGTTGCCAAATACTCGATTTTTCAGGATTTCAACAAAGCCTCGGAACATGTTTAATGTTGGGGCTATCGCCATCTAACCAAACATTATATGAGCACTTTTTTGCATGCAATTCATTGACTTAGGCGGAATTTTCCTAGTGCTTTTCATTTTCAAGTTATGACACAAACTTTAATTTTTTTAATAGAAACCATAGTAGGCTGTGGTTTCGTTGTAAAAATGATTTTTTGTTGATTTCAACAATTTATAATATGATGGCTTAATTTTTCTGTATTATATTATGTCAAGTAGGCTTTCTTCAGAGAGAAACAATAAACTATTTACAAACAATGACAATAATGTCTGTCATTGAGATGTGAGTATTTCAAATTGCTTTATAGAATTTTTGTTCATAGTTATATCATTATAAAGCAGCGGTTCAAGGTGGCCACAGAAATAAAAGTCGAGAGGGTTCAAATCAGGACATTGTGCAGGCCAAGGAAATTCGCTACCACTACTAATCCATCGATGGGGGAAACTCCTATTAGATATTCTCTGATCAGTCTAGTACCGGGATATCAAAAATTATCTTGGTCAAGGGTGGTTGTGGAATCTCAAACGTGTGCCTTACTTTACTTTTGAAATAATTATGTCATAATTAATTTGAAGTTTCTAAAAGTGCGAAATTTCGCAATTTTATACGAATATTGTAACACTCAGAAGTCTTTAGCGCTTTGGACTCCGGGATTTCCACGTGGCCTATCGGAATTAGAAGGTTCGAATTATCTAAAAACATTATTGCATGAACGCCAGACGTCCTATGTAATTAGCTACGAACGAAATCATTTTGACATATGCCTCGAGGAGCTCGCTGCGCGTAAGTTAGAGTTTATACATTTTACCTCGGCCTTGTTAATTTGGGGCCGTTTCGTGCCCTGTGCGAGCGGCGCCAGTTGTAATAAAGTGTTTTCGGCTATGGGCCGCTAGCTTTTACCCGCTTCGTGTATATTTTAATCGCGAGAAAATTCTCTTTGGTACGTCGCACGTTAGACGTGCGTAGCTGAGATCTGAGAATAGCTCAAACTGTTTTAATTAAATTTTCCTATTTAATGGACATTTATCGAAAAATAGAAGGGCCGTCGGGCACGGTCCGATACTAAATCTAACTACATGGAGCGAAAACGGCCCGCGAAAAGTCGTCGTAAAGCCGTATTAGGTACAACCAGTTTGCACTTTTCTAACTCGCGTGCTACGGGCTTCTCACGTGAACGTCATTCGATTTACGGAAAATTAACTATTTCAAAACAGTTCTTGACCCAGATTGTGGCTATCACGACCTCTGAAAAGGTTCAAAGTTCACATGATTATTTCATAATTTGTAGTTCATTATTGTTTTACAACTGAAATAAATAGGTATGAAATTTGTAGGTTATTGATGATGTCAGTGTGACAGTGACATAATTATTTCAAACGTAAAGTTAAGACACACGTTTTAGATTCCACAACCACCCTTAATAATAATAATATAACATAATTTTTGATATCCCGGTATAATGAGAAGGGGCACCATCGTCCATAAACTAAAAGGTTTGTCCTAAATCTGAGGTAATATCTCCAAGAATTACTGACATTTCGTTAGTTGAAATATTTAAATAATTCCCCCCATTAAGCGGACATGACAACTCATACGGCCCCAAAATGTTGTCTGAAAGAATTCTACACCAAACACTTATGTAAAATTTTTGCTGAAAGTGGTGTTCCCTTGATAAGTGAGGATTTTCAATTTCTCAGGAACGGTTGACCTCCAGTCAAAAACACCCCGAAGACCAAATTTTGCCTCGTCTGAGAATAGTATTTTATCATAAAAGGCAGGATCATCATTTTTTTGCTGACGGAGAAACAGTGCAAATGGTAATCTAGCTGGAGGATCTTGGGGCATTAAATTTTGAATGGGCAGAAATGGTAGCCACGTAATTTTTCTTTTTTGAGTATTCAAAAAACGGATGAATAGCTTATACCGGCTTTTGACAAATATAACTCTTTAAAACCAAAATTGAACGTAGTTTCGAATTTTTGTACTGTCAATTAAACATTTTCACAGGAGAAAAGCACATGTTTAAATTGCTCAGCCGGCGTAACTAGCGCCCTCTAGCAGTAACGACAAAACCGTAATATTCTCTTAAAAATACATGAATCTAACAATTTTCAAGTCAGTCGGTCCACTAATGCTCGAAATATTGCAAAAAACAACGAAAAAAAATCTGCCTTAACACCCTGTATCTTGGAAAGGAGCTGCATAAGGATAAGGTATGTTTGGCTCAATACCCTACTTTAACGCCAGCTATCTGACGTTAAGCTTTGTACCTTTATTAATGATACACCCTGTATATGAACATACCTACATTACTAAACTATAAAAGAGTTCAATATGAAACAATCACTATTATTCTCTAAAAATACTGTTCAAGTACTGAGGTCCTTTCAGCTACCAAGTAGCTGTCATCAGAGTAAACTAGATTAGAAATAAAAATGTGCCTGTTTAAATACTATTTGGGGTTAATATTGCAAACAAGGGGTTAACCTCCGCTGGGGATAAATCGAAATTCAATAAATTGCGTTTATACATTTCCATCCCTTCTACATTACCTAGATATTTGTTCGAACTGTGTTTTAAAAGTGATTAGTTTTCTTGAGAAATGGTGTGTCTTGTATTTAAAATATGTTCGGCTAACGATGATTTTTCATCATTATTTTTCTCTATATTGGCAACATGTTTTTTACACCGAGTTTCACCTTACGAGTCGCATTTGGGTGATGTGGAATGTGCATTAAAACCCGGCAAAGAGTTTACACTGATCAAGATTAGATAAACATCATGAAGACATCCAGAATTAAAAAAAAGCCTTCTAATAAAATAAAGCGAACGGAATGGTCTCTGTAATGAATTGAAAACAGGCAATTACAAATAGAAAAGTCGACATTAAGAAGTTCTTCTGAAGAAAGATCAGCCAAATGTTTTGTTTACGAAAAATAACATCAAAGACGAAGCCTATACTGAAATTAATATTGAGGGAAAAGCAAAATGTTGCAAGGCTAATATAAAAGAAACAAGGCTGCCATTTATGTGGCCGAGCAAAACAAATCTTTGTGCTCAGAATAAATTGAAGAACTGAAAGGAATCATGAAGCTTATTCCTCAGAATGATGGAAGCTTTTCACGATTTTCTTAAGATGTAGAGGGACTCGGAAATGACGTTGACTTCGAGATGGATGGCTCTTAGATTAGTTTGTATGAAATTTTTTTTATTGCTTAGTTATCTTTTGTTTAATCCGCTATGTTTAGTAGCTCAGTTTTCAAAAATGAAATCAGCAGCTTCTGATGTTTATTTTTGTCAAATTTGACAGTTTTGTTCATGATTGTAACACTTAAGGCTTCGAAATATATATTTTTCATGAATAATAAAATAATACTTACAGCGTTTCTTTTTTTTTCATTTCATGTTAAGCTTTATACCTAATTATCCCAAGAACGATGGTTGATGTGTTTCAAGATTTTTGCATAACATCGGGCAATTTAGGTGAGTGTTTATTGATTTTATTTCATTTAAATTTGATGAACTAATCAGTATTTCCGTCCTTGATATCAATTCCACAGTTAACATCTTGTATACATTTTACAAGGAGTGAAACGAAACAAGAATTAAATAAATAAATACCTAGTCCAGTCAAAAGTGTGAAAAATTGGAGCCATTATTAAAATTCAAAATTCTTCATGATGGCTTACACATCGTTAATAAGAAAAAAAAGGGGGGGAGGCAACTATTAATAAACATTGAAAAACCATTTTCAATTAACAAATGGAATGTCTTTTATAACAAATTGGATATCTGTGTCTCTTTTGATCCAAAGATTCTGAAATTTGGTATCTAGGTTTTTTTTTTGCTCCGCTAAACCCGTATCTGAAGTTGGAAAATAGAAAATCGGGCCCGTTTGCTGTTATAGTCCAGTCAAAAGTGTGAAAAATTGGAGTCATTATTAAAATTCGAAATTCTTCAAGATGGCTAACACATCGTTATTAAGAAAAAAAAAAAAGGGGGAAGGCTACTATTAATAAACATTGAAAAACTATTTTCAATTAACAAATGGAATGTCTTTTATAACAAATTGAATATCTGTATCTCTTTTGATCCAAAGTTTCTGAAATCTGGTATCTAGGTTTTTTTTGCTCCGCTGAACCCGTATCTGAAGTTGGAAAATAGAAAATCGGGCCCGTTTGCTGTTATAGTCCAGTCAAAAGTGTGAAAAATTGGAGTCATTATTAAAATTCGAAATTCTTCAAGATGGCTAACACATCGTTATTAAGAAAAAAAAAAGGGGGAAGGCTACTATTAATAAACATTGAAAAACCATTTTCAATTAACAAATGGAATGTCTTTTATAACAAATTGAATATCTGTATCTCTTTTGATCCAAAGTTTCTGAAATCTGGTATCTAGGTTTTTTTTGCTCCGCTGAACCCGTATCGGAAGTTGGAAAATAGAAAATCGGGCCCGTTTGCTGTTATAGTCCAGTCAAAAGTGTGAAAAATTGGAGTCATTATTAAAATTCGAAATTCTTCAAGATGGCTAACACATCGTTATTAAGAAAAAAAAAAGGGGGAAGGCTACTATTAATAAACATTGAAAAACCATTTTCAATTAACAAATGGAATGTCTTTTATAACAAATTGAATATCTGTATCTCTTTTGATCCAAAGTTTCTGAAATCTGGTATCTAGGTTTTTTTTGCTCCGCTGAACCCGTATCTGAAGTTGGAAAATAGAAAATCGGGCCCGTTTGCTGTTATAGTCCAGTCAAAAGTGTGAAAAATTGGAGTCATTATTAAAATTCGAAATTCTTCAAGATGGCTAACACATCGTTATTAAGAAAAAAAAAAGGGGGAAGGCTACTATTAATAAACATTGAAAAACCATTTTCAATTAACAAATGGAATGTCTTTTATAACAAATTGAATATCTGTATCTCTTTTGATCCAAAGTTTCTGAAATCTGGTATCTAGGTTTTTTTTGCTCCGCTGAACCCGTATCTGAAGTTGGAAAATAGAAAATCGGGCCCGTTTGCTGTTATAGTCCAGTCAAAAGTGTGAAAAATTGGAGTCATTATTAAAATTCGAAATTCTTCAAGATGGCTAACACATCGTTATTAAGAAAAAAAAAAGGGGGAAGGCTACTATTAATAAACATTGAAAAACCATTTTCAAATAACAAATGGAATGTCTTTTATAACAAATTGAATATCTGTATCTCTTTTGATCCAAAGTTTCTGAAATCTGGTATCTAGGTTTTTTTTGCTCCGCTGAACCCGTATCTGAAGTTGGAAAATAGAAAATCGGGCCCGTTTGCTGTTATAGTCCAGTCAAAAGTGTGAAAAATTGGAGTCATTATTAAAATTCGAAATTCTTCAAGATGGCTAACACATCGTTATTAAGAAAAAAAAAGGGGGAAGGCTACTATTAATAAACATTGAAAAACCATTTTCAATTAACAAATGGAATGTCTTTTATAACAAATTGAATATCTGTATCTCTTTTGATTCAAAGTTTCTGAAATCTGGTATCTAGGTTTTTTTTGCTCCGCTGAACCCGTATCTGAAGTTGGAAAATAGAAAATCGGGCCCGTTTGCTGTTATAGTCCAGTCAAAAGTGTGAAAAATTGGAGTCATTATTAAAATTCGAAATTCTTCAAGATGGCTAACACATCGTTATTAAGAAAAAAAAAAGGGGGAAGGCTACTATTAATAAACATTGAAAAACCATTTTCAATTAACAAATGGAATGTCTTTTATAACAAATTGAATATCTGTATCTCTTTTGATCCAAAGTTTCTGAAATCTGGTATCTAGGTTTTTTTTGCTCGGCTGAACCCGTATCTGAAGTTGGAAAATAGAAAATCGGGCCCGTTTGCTGTTATAGTCCAGTCAAAAGTGTGAAAAATTGGAGTCATTATTAAAATTCGAAATTCTTCAAGATGGCTAACACATCGTTATTAAGAAAAAAAAAGGGGGAAGGCTACTATTAATAAACATTGAAAAACCATTTTCAATTAACAAATGGAATGTCTTTTATAACAAATTGAATATCTGTATCTCTTTTGATCCAAAGTTTCTGAAATCTGGTATCTAGGTTTTTTTTGCTCCGCTGAACCCGTATCTGAAGTTGGAAAATAGAAAATCGGGCCCGTTTGCTGTTATAGTCCAGTCAAAAGTGTGAAAAATTGGAGTCATTATTAAAATTCGAAATTCTTCAAGATGGCTAACACATCGTTATTAAGAAAAAAAAAAGGGGGAAGGCTACTATTAATAAACATTGAAAAACCATTTTCAATTAACAAATGGAATGTCTTTTATAACAAATTGAATATCTGTATCTCTTTTGATCCAAAGTTTCTGAAATCTGGTATCTAGGTTTTTTTTGCTCCGCTGAACCCGTATCGGAAGTTGGAAAATAGAAAATCGGGCCCGTTTGCTGTTATAGTCCAGTCAAAAGTGTGAAAAATTGGAGTCATTATTAAAATTCGAAATTCTTCAAGATGGCTAACACATCGTTATTAAGAAAAAAAAAAGGGGGAAGGCTACTATTAATAAACATTGAAAAACCATTTTCAATTAACAAATGGAATGTCTTTTATAACAAATTGAATATCTGTATCTCTTTTGATCCAAAGTTTCTGAAATCTGGTATCTAGGTTTTTTTTGCTCCGCTGAACCCGTATCTGAAGTTGGAAAATAGAAAATCGGGCCCGTTTGCTGTTATAGTCCAGTCAAAAGTGTGAAAAATTGGAGTCATTATTAAAATTCGAAATTCTTCAAGATGGCTAACACATCGTTATTAAGAAAAAAAAAAGGGGGAAGGCTACTATTAATAAACATTGAAAAACCATTTTCAATTAACAAATGGAATGTCTTTTATAACAAATTGAATATCTGTATCTCTTTTGATCCAAAGTTTCTGAAATCTGGTATCTAGGTTTTTTTTGCTCCGCTGAACCCGTATCTGAAGTTGGAAAATAGAAAATCGGGCCCGTTTGCTGTTATAGTCCAGTCAAAAGTGTGAAAAATTGGAGTCATTATTAAAATTCGAAATTCTTCAAGATGGCTAACACATCGTTATTAAGAAAAAAAAAGGGGGAAGGCTACTATTAATAAACATTGAAAAACCATTTTCAATTAACAAATGGAATGTCTTTTATAACAAATTGAATATTTGTATCTCTTTTGATCCAAAGTTTCTGAAATCTGGTATCTAGGTTTTTTTTGCTCCGCTGAACCCGTATCGGAAGTTGGAAAATAGAAAATCGGGCCCGTTTGCTGTTATAGTCCAGTCAAAAGTGTGAAAAATTGGAGTCATTATTAAAATTCGAAATTCTTCAAGATGGCTAACACATCGTTATTAAGAAAAAAAAAAGGGGGAAGGCTACTATTAATAAACATTGAAAAACCATTTTCAATTAACAAATGGAATGTCTTTTATAACAAATTGAATATCTGTATCTCTTTTGATCCAAAGTTTCTGAAATCTGGTATCTAGGTTTTTTTTGCTCCGCTGAACCCGTATCTGAAGTTGGAAAATAGAAAATCGGGCCCGTTTGCTGTTATAGTCCAGTCAAAAGTGTGAAAAATTGGAGTCATTATTAAAATTCGAAATTCTTCAAGATGGCTAACACATCGTTATTAAGAAAAAAAAAGGGGGAAGGCTACTATTAATAAACATTGAAAAACCATTTTCAATTAACAAATGGAATGTCTTTTATAACAAATTGAATATCTGTATCTCTTTTGATCCAAAGTTTCTGAAATCTGGTATCTAGGTTTTTTTTGCTCCGCTGAACCCGTATCTGAAGTTGGAAAATAGAAAATCGGGCCCGTTTGCTGTTATAGTCCAGTCAAAAGTGTGAAAAATTGGAGTCATTATTAAAATTCGAAATTCTTCAAGATGGCTAACACATCGTTATTAAGAAAAAAAAAAGGGGGAAGGCTACTATTAATAAACATTGAAAAACCATTTTCAATTAACAAATGGAATGTCTTTTATAACAAATTGAATATCTGTATCTCTTTTGATCCAAAGTTTCTGAAATCTGGTATCTAGGTTTTTTTTGCTCCGCTGAACCCGTATCTGAAGTTGGAAAATAGAAAATCGGGCCCGTTTGCTGTTATAGTCCAGTCAAAAGTGTGAAAAATTGGAGTCATTATTAAAATTCGAAATTCTTCAAGATGGCTAACACATCGTTATTAAGAAAAAAAAAGGGGGAAGGCTACTATTAATAAACATTGAAAAACCATTTTCAATTAACAAATGGAATGTCTTTTATAACAAATTGAATATCTGTATCTCTTTTGATCCAAAGTTTCTGAAATCTGGTATCTAGGTTTTTTTTGCTCCGCTGAACCGGTATCTAAAGTTGGAAAATGGAAAATCCGGCCCGTTTGCTGGAAAATCCGGAAAATTTCACAAAATCTTAGCAACAAACTAAATTTTTCTCGGACTGTGGTATTGACATAATAAGATGCTGTGGCTTGTGTCGGTACAAATTTCAATAAAAGAAGAAAAATTCTGGAGAATTGGTGGAAAATTGCGTCGTTTTCCTTCATATGCCTGTCTCGGCCCTAATACAACGGGTCAAATTACATGTTTTCGTGGTCGCTGAATATTATTTTATGATCATAGAATAAAACCTGATGATAGTTTTCGGAGATCTCTGGAGAATGAAAATGTACCATTTCTACATGACAAACTTCAATTATTTTGCTTGTCGAAAAATTTTAGACTGTATTATTGGAATGATAAGGTACCGTGATAGTTCTCGGTACAAATTTCACTAAAAATATGAAAATTCTGGAAAATTGGTGGAAAATTGCGTCGTTTCCCTTCATATTCCTGCCTCGGTCTTAGTCCAACGTGAAATTAAATGTTTTTGTGGTCGCTGAGTGTTATTTTATGGTTGTTAAATCAAGAGCAACTATAGTTTTCTGGGAAAACTCCGAAAAATGAAAATGTGACATATTTACACGACAATCCTTGATTTTTATTTTTTCTTTCGAAAAATGTTAGACAGTTATTATGATAAAGAAATTAAAGTATCTTTTATTATGATACAGTACCTCTTTCAAAGCAGATAATGAAGAACAGATTTTTTGAAGCATTAATGATGATGCGGCGTACCATAGAGATCCTATACACAAGATCTACAAGGTGTTCCATCTCAGACGAGCCACCCCGTATGTTTCTTATCCCATAGTGAGTGGAAAAATCTCCCGAAACACGTCGAATGATTTTGTTTGGGGGACATCTTTTGACGTATATTTGAGGCTTGAACGAGCAACCTCCTAATAGGGGGCGTATCAACCCCTCAAAATTGAATAGGGGAGAGGAGTTGAGTGATACGTCATTTGGAAGGTCTTGGAAGCCTCTTTAAAACGGTGTATGAAAAACGTGAATTTAATGAACCGTTTTCGCCAAAAATTAATTTTGTTGCTCGAATGCGCCACCTTGAATATTTTGGTTATTTGTACAATGTACAAGCTCATTTTTATTAACCCGTTTTTACAAACTTGAACAATCTTCAAAAAATCACATTCGTAAAAAAATTGAATTGTGTTGTCATGATTACAATGAAAAAAATTAAATCTGCTTGTTTAAATCAAATGTTCAAATTGTCCTCCATTGACTTCCATACAATAATTCAATCTTGACTGAAAACCGTCCCTAACATGGTTCAGCATAATTGGAGTTATTTACAATTCGTTGGCGTAGTTCGTCCATATTTTCAGGCTGAGTCACAAAAATCCTGGACTTAAGATGTCCCCACACGAAGAAGTCCAGAAGGTTCAGGTCCGGAGATTGGGCATGTCACTCCATAGGACCTCTTCTTCCAATCCAACGACCGGGGTATTGCAAATTGAGGTATTGGCGAACTGGTGCGGCGTAGTGAAGAGGAGCTCCGTCTTGTTGAAAATGCAATTGTTGTTCAAGTAGTAGAGGATCGTTTTCTAATTGTTCAGTTATTAACGGATCAATCGCATCTTCCAACATTTCGAAATAAATTTCGCCATTTAAATTACCAAGAATAAACAGAGGTCCAATTAGGTGGTCTCCCAAAATTCCTACCCAAACGTTTAGCTTTTCCCGATGTTGAGTGTGAGCTTCTCGAAATACAGGAGGATTTGTATCGCTCCAAATTCTACAGTTATGCCGGTTAACCTCTCCATTAAGTAAAAAGTGCATTCGTCAAAAAAGCAAACGTTGTACAAGAAATTTGGGTTATTGTTGATACGCTCGACCATAATTTCGCAAAACTCTTGCCTTCGATCCCAATCATCGTCATTTAATTCCTGAATTAATTTAATTTTAATTTTGGATGGAACTTGTGCTTATGTAAAATTCTGAAAACGTTAGATTGGCTAATACCGGAAGCTGCAGAAAGTTGTCGTACAGATTGCGTGTTTGGCATAAGTTGGACATGTCCCATAACCGCCACAACTGCTCCTTCATCATTAACAATTCCAATGGGTGCCCTTTTTTATCCATTACTGAACCCGTCTCCACAAATTTTGAAATCAATTCCATTACGTACTTATGGCGAACGCTACGTTCAGGATGGTTTTCGTTAAATATCCTTGCAGCCGCTCGGGCATAATTTTGATTTTGATAATAAAGGCTAACAAAGACCAACACATTCTTGCAATGTGTACACCATATTTTTTGAAATTTTAAACAAATCAGCAAAGTAGTAACTCAACAGATTGAATAAAATCATGAAATGATCGAAGAAACGTTGAAACCAGATAAACACCTTCTAAGAACAAAAAATGAAGGCAACGTAAGGAAATGTATGGAAGTCAATGGTGGACAATTTGAACATTTGATTTAAACACGCAGATTTAATTTTTTTCATTGTAAGCTTGACAACACAATTCAATTTTTTCACGGATGTGATTTTTTGAAGATATTTTAAGTTTGTAAAAAATGCTTAATAAAAATGAGCTTGTACATTGTACAAATAACCAAAATATTCAAGGTGGCGCATTCGAGCAACAAAATTAATTTTTGGCGAAAACGTTTCATCAAATTTACGTTTTTCATACACCGTTGTAAAGAGGCTTCCAAGACCTTTCAAATGACGTATCATTCAACCCCTCTCCCCTTTCCAGTTTTGAGGGGTTGAAGCGCCCCCTATTATGGGATAAGAAATATACGGGGTGGCTCGTCTGAGATGGAACACCTTGTATACGACGTGAACAAGTTAACGCGTACGGAGAACACATCAGCTGGCTGAGTGTTGAGGGAAAGGAGCTATCATGCTGGTTATACTATCTGAGATGCGGCTGTGCGATCACGTGTTTTCTATTTTAATCTATAAAACACGTGGACTCTATGAAATTTCGATTTGTATTAAAAGTAACCGAAAATAAAATTATGTAAGTTAAATTAACGTATATGTGCATTCGAAAAAAAATTCAGCTGGGTAACTTAAAAACCTAATTCACAACAAAACGAATAGTTCGCGGGTTTGTGGTAAATTCAAAATACAAGATTTTTTTTCTCAAAAAAAGTTGATTTTGATGATATGAAAGAAGAGACTATTTTATATGTAATCGAGTAATATCTTCATTATTATACAGATTTTTCACAAGCCCCCTTTTCTGTGACTAACGATGTGTAAGTCATCCTGAAAACAAGTTTGCATTTTCGTGCGGTCTATGAAATCTTAAATGTTTTTCACACTTTGGATTGGAGTAATACATATTTCCTTAATTGATTACTGCTAAAGATTTACATACCAATTTAATTCCCTAGGTTAGTCCTTCGTTCACCACCAAAACTGAATCACTACCGAGAGCAAGACAGCGCGCCAACAGAGACTGGTTGCGCTTTAGCTGACCGAGATCTTTCCATGAAAGAGGATCAAGTTAACTGTGAACGTTCCTCGCCCGTTCCTCGTCACCTGTAATAGACTCTTTTGATTAATTTTGTTCGCACATATGTAATAATACAACGGTCCACATACCATACAACCGCAGGTGGTAGATTTTAACTATTCGCGCACCGTTAATCTTTTGTTCGGGTGATTTATGATAGTTTGATTGAAGATGTTGTTATTACAGTTTGTTAACCTTGTTTACAATCCTGATTTATCAATAATATTGATAACTGTAATTGTGGTTGTTTTGTGTTAATCGTTCCGGTAATCATTTGTCGATTATTATTTGAATATTTCGATAATTGACCATTCACTGATATCGCTTGAAAATTAGAATTCCTAGAATATATTTTGTTATCGCATTGTCGATCTATTAAAAAGTGGCCCTTCTTGTAACGATGATATGAATTCAGTCATACTTGGGTTAATTTAATAAACTATAAAAGAGTTCACACTGTGGATAGACCATAATACTATTAATAATGGTAATTTAATGATAATGTTATAACGTGTACCTTGCGACTTTTCGGTGAAATGCTTACTGCGGTAAGCTTCGAATCCTCGGGCGCCAGATTTTTCCAAAGGTTTACTCCTTTTAGAAGACTTCTGCTAGGGTCCTCACCACAAGGCATGTCACTATGCTATCTATAGATAGCCTTGTCCCTAGGGTAGCTACAGTGAAGTAAAACCAGGGCCCATTGGGCAGAAAACAGTATCAAAATTGTAGGCTTTAATTACAATTGATACCTGGTTAAAACTTAGCTGGTTTGAAGATGGAGCAGAAATAACTTAATACAACGGGAAATTCCAAATATTAAAATATATAATAATTATAACAAGTACACTTTCAGAACAACTAGTGGAATGCAATTGAACGGTATAATTCACAAATGTGAGCTACGCCGTGAGTGTGAACGCAAAATCTTTAATATCGTCAAATGTTAGCTACGTAATTTCCACCTTCCCTTGATTCTAAATTAATCAAAAAGATGAATTTACCCAAGTTACTGATATTTCCCAAACTAGCTCAAATTTGTGGTTGTTCGGCCATTTTCGTTAACAATGATGATACTTGCCATATTACTTTTTAAACAACAAACCCTGGGCGCCACCACGAGTTAAAAAAGAAGAATTTCAGGCTGTTATGAATAAAGAAATAAGCATCATTGAATTGGTAGTAATTAAAAAGGAAAAGGAACAAAGCATATAAAAACAATAACAAATATATTCAAATATTGATGAACAATAGTAAAATCGTTTTACAAACTCGCATGCCCTTTCGGAGCACCGATATAAAAGTGAAACAATTGTAAATGAAGATAATCAATCTACTTTGACTCAGCGATTACGACCAGCATCTAATTCATCATGGTAATTGTATGACAGTGCTAGATTTCATACACTTCACAGATTCAGAATCTAGACAATTAGGGCTTATACTTCCGGGTTGACACAGCCTGCACAAATATACCAACGACGCCCCTGTCGTTCAAACATACACACTCTGTACACACCATACAATTACTTGAATATTTCAATTCACGTGTGAATTCAAATCGTGCGCGGTCCGACCTATGACGGGATAAACTCAATTATAACAATTTAAATTGTTGAAAGCTACGGAACTCAGATATCATACAAACGTTTACCAATCACAATAATAATCATAAACTACGGAAATCAATATATCGTAATGCCCAAAAATACTATTTAGCTATCATTTACTTTATGAAACAATTCACTAAAGTAGTATATCCGAGACTAATAAACTTCTTTGAGAAACAAAAAATTATTGTCGATTACAAAATGGGTTCAGAAAAGGGACAGTCTATATGGCCATTACCGATATATTCGCTTAATGAATATGAGTAAACGGCAGCAATCTATTGACCTGTCAAAAACAACTGACACCCTGGAAAAATTAGAGATGTATGGTGTTTAAGGAATTGCTGGAAATTTATTTGAGTAATAGAGTACACATCTTTCCAAACGAAATGTTATAAATATTATTGATTCACAAAAGAGCACTACAGTGAGAGGTGTGCCCCAAGAATGCATTCTGGGCCCAATTTGCGGATGACACACCAGTAACTCTTTGTAGTAAGGAAGGTTCTGAACACCTGAAACAAGACATAAATAGCGCAATAGAAAATTTAGATAGTTACTTAAAAAACGATAATTTATTGCTGAATACGAGTAAAACTCAAATAATAAAATTCAATTCTGAAAAAGAAACGGAATATTTTATACTGTTCTTATTTTGGACCTACGTTAAGTATGGAATTTAGTGAACTATTCTATTGATTCAGAACTATGAACAGTGTTAAACTATAAAAGAATTCACACTGTAGATATACTATAACACTATAGATGAGAAATAATCACCCGTATCCATTAAAAATACTCTGATGATGGCTACTTGGTAGCCTAAAGGTCCTCAGTACTTTAGTAGTATTTTTATTGGATAAGGGTGATTATTTCTCAGCTATAGTGTTTGAACAGTGTAACAATGTGATACATATACAACTTGCAATGCCAATTTGTATGCGTTCGTACTTTCTGTCTCTCTATTCGTGCTAGACTGCCTACTACCCTTGCGCCCTCTACACTTCCAGGGGGCAGATTCAAACTAAACTAAATATACAAACTATTCTCAACACATACTCACCCAGAAAAATGAAAGAGAATTATATATGTGGTTAACAAATAGGTAGATAGACTCACGACTAGACTGGAAGCACAATACAGGCTGCCTCTCAAACAAAGTGGTCTCATATACGTATGCTCTGAAAATGATTGTGATATTCGAGTGAAAGATACTCACAGATACCAAACTTCGAATATCACAATTATTTTGAAATGTATTCACAAAAAATAAAAATAAGATCCCAAATTCGACACCCTGTATCTCAGAAACGAATAACTTACGGACATATGTTTATAGGAATTTTTCTTCTTCTTATTTTGAAGTCACCAACACACTTCTAAATTTTGTACACGTACTTAAGAAACACCTTGTATAATAAACTACCTTCCACTCTAAGAAATAATACAATAAAACATTTGAATAATACAATACAAAATCTGAAGTTGTAGTTCATTCTTCAACTATTTCTAAGATAAGGTATCACCCCACCAAACTTTTCAGACAACTAAGTCACGCGGAGAGTAAACTTACCTTCCTCAATCCTAATATAAGGGTGTGTTTGTTCATGACTTGCTATGGCCAAGTAAGAACATTTCTTGACAATATCAACGATTTAAAAGTGCGTTATACTATTTTCGGTTGTATTCGGACAACATACGGAAAACTTTCGATAAAACAGTGATGTTTATTGATTTCCTGTTGAAAACAGAAAATACACGCAGAAAATTGACACACGACTTTTGCAAACGAGACGATAACTTTAATAAAAAAAAAGATTATGCTCAAAATGTCAAACAGGATGGCTTAGAAAGCTTCAATGTATTCGTCGGAATTTTTTTAATTTTCCGAATTGAACATTTTTAAGGTGCTACAATGACAATAAAGAACTGGTTTTTCATGTTTTTCTGGAAAAACTCGAACAAAACGCACTTGAGATAGTTGTGAATAAAAAAAATAAATTTCGATAATACACTAGCCTGAGTTTTTTCAGATTTTTTCTCTACCTTTCACATTTCTCACATTTAGCTTGGAAAATATTCATTTTCACAAAAATTCGCAGTAGTATAACATCTTGGGCCAAAAAGGTAAGGATACTATTTATTTTTCAGTTTCACCCTCACTGTACAATATACGGAACTAATGATAGAAGGGGGGGTTTCTACCCCTTTCGATCCATTTGCGCATAATATTTTGACGTCATTACTAACCCATTGCACGGATGTTATTGAAATTCATTTTGCAGAACTCAAATAAGAGATTTTGGTCATTTTAGCGCTTCGTTGACTGGACAATTCGTAATAAACTATAAAAGAGTTCACACTGTGGATACACTATAACACTATAAATAAGAAATAGTCACCCTTATCCTCTAAAAATACTCTTACGGTACTGATAGTCCAGTCGTCCGGCAATTGAGTAAATTAAGTATATAAAATGTAGTTTTTCTACGGATGCTATACAATGTGCCACTTCTCTCATCGCTTTCATACGTTCAAAACGAAAGATTTCTCACGCAGTGAGAAATATCCGCCAATACAGTGAGATATAATTTATCACAGTGAGAAATAATTTCTCACTGTTATCACGATAACCCAAGTCAGTCATGAATTGTTACATGTCAGATTGATATGACACGTTCTCCACGTTGACAACGCCACGCCGACGATTCGCGTGCAATATCCAAGTAGCCCATTGTTGGCGTTTCTATAACGACAAATCCGAAGCACTGCATAATTATTGCTATCAACTTACCCAACGAAAATAGTTTTATTGTTATCTGTTATAATATAAACAGTTCAGATTCATTAAATATTGAATATAATGGAATACGAAGATTTAGAGTCGGAAAATACATCTCCAGAAATTATTCAGAAAGCAATAGATGTTTGCAATAATTTGCCATCAAGCACATCAAGAGAAAAATATGAAATCGCCTACAGAAACTTTATGGACTGGAAAATGAAAGCCAAGATAAATTCTTGTTCCGAAAATTAACATTATGGTCTCAGTACTCGATGCTGAGGAGTACCATAATGATTAAAAACTGTGTTGATATATCAAAATACGTGGAACTACGTGCATTTTTAAAACGCAAATCTGAAAAATATGTTCCAAAACAGTCAAAAACATTAACTTCTGAAGAAATTCAACAATTTTTAAAAGATGCACTTGATGAAAAGTATTTGCTTTTTAAATTGTTATCGGAAAATGAATGTTTGGTTTTGATTTCAAGCTGCTTTAGCTATTGCCGTTGTGATGAACTTCGAAAATTAAAAATTGATGACATGGAAAATCTTAATTCGGCCCTCTTAATAAAATTACCCGATACTAAAACCAAGGTTCCTAGAAATTTCACAGTCACAGGAGAATTCTACCAAATTTACAAAAAATATGTGAAGCTTCGACCATGCACAAATGAAACACGTTTTTTTTTAAATTACAAAAATAGCAAATGTACGAAACAGCCTGTGGGGATAAATAAATTTGGCACCATGGCGAAAGAAATAGCGAAATTTTTGCAATTACCGAACCCTGAATTATATACTGGCCACTGTTTTCGAAGGTCATCTGCGACTATTTTACTTAATGCAGGGGCAGATCTTTTAACTTTAAAACGCCATGAGGGTTGGAAATCCAGCAATGTTGCTGAATCTTATATCGACAACTCCATAGCTAACAAAATAAGAAATTTTAAAAAGTATTGTAGAATCCATTCAGCCTCCAGTGCCATTAGAACCTGAACACAACAATGCTGTGGAAGCTCAGTACGTTTCCCCATCAACTTCAACTTCGACCGCAGCTAATATTTCAATTACCGAAAACATGTTGAAACAAAACAACCTACCAGGAATTACTTTACAAAATAGTTCAAATATAACTGTTAATTACTATTTTAAATAAAATATAAAAATGAGTTAATGACATACAAGTATTATTGTACTCGTATATGTATTTTAATTTTCAATACTTGAAAACAACGCATCCGTAGAAAAAGTACAATGTACAATTCGTGAGAAAACGACATATTTCTCACTTGTTGTACAATATACTATTTTTCCACATCTCTATTTTATGATTGATGTTTATGTTTTTTGAGTCGCTGATCACGTAGACCCATGGCGTTCAGAGATATTGGCCATTTTAGACTCAAAAATGGTCGTTTTTTCGAGTTTTGTCGTTTTTGGCGATTTAAAGGGAAACAACACATTTTATCGACTAAACAGAGCAAAGTTGTAGAGAATTGAAACAGAACAGAACAGAAGTCTATAAGTTATTCGGGGCCTGATATAAGGCCCATTTTGTTTTTTTTCGGTAACATAAAAATTGAATTTCGTAATAGAAATTTCCCTCTAAGAACTTTATTTTCTGCTCAATGATAGTATTTTATGTGTACTTTCGAAACAATTTTGATTTTTTGTGTATCTCTTTTGTTGACGCCAAAATCCGCCATCTTAGAAAAAATATTTTTTTAAAACTTCGTCGAAAATTGATCTTTTGACCCAAACCAAAATGCGAATTGAAGAGTTTGATGTCTTCTATAACATATCCAAAATCCAATCACTTTGAATAACTTTGACTGTTTTAAAAAATCAAGGTCCCAGAAAAAATTAATAATTTTTAGGTTAGAATATTCGTATGAAATTGAAATACCACATGCGAATAGAAGACCGTTCTACGAGTATCTCAAGTCTCCGTAGTCTTTTTTTGGATGATCCTTCGATGTAGGTTTGGATCCATAGTGAGCCCAATTTTGACCCTAATCAAAAAAATCAATAAAATGCTTACAGGAGAGGCTTCTGGCTATCTAACCCTAAATCGTCGACTTCCCACATATCTTAAAAATTATAGCGCGAGGTAAAAAAAAAATACAAACGCGCTCGAAATCCGAGCTTCGGCAAGGCAGATTAAAAATTTTTTTTTTGTTTTGAATGTATCGTGTAGATAAAAAATTAAATACGATCAATGTAATAATGAATTTGAGATTTATTATTGATAATTTTCATAATAATTAAAATAATATCTTTTTTATTTACTATAATGTTTTTTTAAGGTACTATTTAATTGGAAAATTGAAAAATAAACATGAATTTTATTATTGACGAATTGAAAAATAATTTTAATAATAATAATTTCTGTATTTTTTATTTTTGATAGGAAAATTTTGAGAAAAATATATTGTTATGATTTCATTTCATAAACAATAAAAATTTGAAAATAATAACTTACCGAACTTTGAAAATCAGAAAAGATAAATAAACAGATATTATATGGAATTAAAAACAATAGTAAAAGCTAAATAATAGTTAGGAAATTAAAATTAACAATGTAAAACATAATAAGCAACAATGTAATAGAATAAGAAGTGTTAAACAAGAACTTCAGTGAAAGTGAAGAAACGTACAGTGTAACGAAGGCAGAAATCATATTTAAAGTGATTACAAAACTATCATGAGATAGTACAAAACATTGAAGAATGTTATAGATATAAGTTAGGATTAGTAAATTTGAGTTATATAATGTTGAAAGAATGTTATTGATATAATATAGTATGTATTAGATTTAAGAATAAGTAACTGTCAAGAAAACCATAAATATGGGAATAATCATATGAATAATAACCCAATCATAGGTTATCTTATACCAAAGTGTGTGGAAAAATGTAGGCAATATTAATTTAAAAAGAAGGAATCACTATCAATTAAAATAAGTTGAAAATCTCCAATAATTCAAAAATTATAGAATACTAAATTCTGATTGGTCGAGACGAATTCCTAGTGTCAGGCTGGTAACAATCAGATACTTCTGTCAGTTCACAACAATCAACTTGGCATGCTTGATATGAAAAGAAAGCATCTGATAGGTGGAAAATGACATCAAATAGCGTCGGTTTTGGAGGCCTATAAAAGGATCTGAAAGACAAGCCAAGTCAGTTTGCATTAATATCTAAGCAGAGACAGTGCTTCTCTGGCAACTCACAAATTTCTAACCTAAGTTTATCAAAATAAACATCGGTGAACTCAAATGTTCAGTTAATAAAGTAATTATTAAAAGTCAAGAATTGTTCCAAGTGTCTGAACAAAGTAAAAGGTTGTAATAACCTCCAATTTATAAGAAGTATCCAACGATTACCATTCTTCGATATAATTCCAATAAAGCATCAAAAACTTTTATGTCTTATCTAAAAGAATAAAACAAAGTATTTTCAACAGTTCCTGATTCTCAAGAAGAAGTAACCAAAATTAGTTACCTGTGATTATTGTGAAATAGCAGAGTATTGTGTTAAAGTGAATCAACGAAATTAAAAAGAAGTAAATTGAACATTGCCCACATTATTAAACACACTTTTGGATATTAACTAAACGTAAGTTTGTTTATAATTTCTACATCATTGTATTATCTGTAAAGCAAAAGGAAGATTGTTTATTATAACAGTATAAACAAATATTAGTTGTAAAATTGATTTTTAGGTTATATCATAGATCTTGTGAAACATAAAATTTATTTACCCGAGATAAAAAAAAGAGTCATAGAAATTAAATATTGTGAAATTCAAAGAGCATTGTGTTTAATTCCATATAAATAATTCTATAGATAAACTTCAAGTTAAAAAGTTGATGAACTAAATAGAAACAAACATTAATTCCAAATAAAAATCAAATTAAAAAGATAAAAGCTAGCCGGTAGAATAATCAAATAATATTCATAATAAATAAAAAACTCCATAAGGGTTTTTTTATATTAATATATTTAATTATGAGTGACATTGTTATATATATTATATATTGTTTCTTCAGCCATTTTTGGGTCAATAATCGCCAATATCTCGGAACGCCATGGGTCTACGATTTTTTAACCCCATATTCCTGATCAGCGACCCAAAAATCATGCTTATCAATAATGAAATAGAGATGTGAAAAAATTTCCAATTCAAATTGCAGGACGACTATGACTATGAGAACCTCTCTGTTACCAATTAGCCATCATCAGAGTTTACTCTGGCTATTTGGTAGCCGAAAAGTCCACAGTACTTTAATGGTATTTTTAGTGGATAAGGGTGATTATTTCTTAGTGATAGGGGAAAGTTCGTCTCAGATAAAGTGTCGATTTTGTTTTTTCTGATCACTAAAAACATTATGCTTATGTATTTCGTTCTAATTAACATCAAACGAAAGCTGTACAACATATAGAGGACTGCATTTTGTATGTGACATTCACAAGTGAAAACATGTTTGGTGAAAGTTATCGTACATGGGCTGAGATAATGCCTCAGTTATAGCAATAATTTACTATCACTTTCAGATTACTTCCGTATAGGGTTCATGTGAAATTAACGTATTTAATTTTTAAAATCAATTTTTATTATAATAACACTTTTCTAACATTAGAATAAATTAAAAATTACAAAGATTGGACAAAGCTTTCATTCAGATGATACTTCGTCAAAATTATTGACTCTTCTTTTTGGAATGTCTTCTTGTGTTATTTCATATCTTACAGCGTTGCCTGCTACAAATGAGCTAACTCTGGCCTGACCATCTGGGTTTATTTGAGGTCCATTACCTACTTCTTCTACTTCTTCTCTGTAATATAATAATCAATATCATTCTTACAAATTATAACTGTAGCACTGGAATCCCTCATTTAGGGAACAAACTTTATTACACTATAAAATTCAGGTCATAAAGTAAACCACACAGTCTTCGACACCTGTCCAATTATCGACACTTTCAAATTGATGCTACTTAAAAGAATGCTCCCAATCCAAAGTAATTGTTCTGTATATAGTTGTATTCCCTGATATATGTAGCTACTATGCGCCAATTTAACGCCACTATAGTCATTCTAACACAGCACGTGAAGATCATTTGTGGACTAGTGAATAAGCGCGCTCATGACTTTTCCTATTAATAAACATGGAAAAACCATTTTCATTTGATGACGTATACAACAAATGGAATATCTCAGGATCTTTTATCCTATTCTTCTGGAATTTGGTATCGTTGGTTTTTAGGTCCGCTGAACACGAATCTGGAGTCGGACAATGGAAAATCCGGCCCGTTTGCTGGAAAACCCGGAAAATGTTACCAAATCTTAGCAACAAACACATTTTTTTCTCGGACCTGTGATATTGAAAAAATAAGATGCCGTGATGTGTCTCGGTACAAATTTCACTAAAAGAAGGAAACCTCCGGAAAAAGAAAATTTATCATTTCTACACGACAAACTTCAATTATTTTGATATTGATATTAATGTTTAATTCTCACAATGAATTTTTTGTGTAGATTCGTACTACCAGGTTTCGAAGTCAATTATTACACCTCATCCTCAGGTATATATAAAGTATGGATTCATTATACAGGGTGTCCTCGAACTGCGTGGCTAAAATAAAATCGAAGATTCTTTGATTCGAAAAAAATTAGATGAGCCTTTTTACTTTTGCCTCAAGTGTCTTGTTTAGCCAGTAGAGGGCTTCAAAGTTGCAAAAATAATTTTGTTTTTTCGGTATAACTTGAGAACGTGATGTAGGACTTTTACAATATTTGGCAGGTGAGTTACTGTCAATAATAGACGTTTTTGAGAGCGGAGCATAGAGCCTTAGAGACCATAGAAATGGCTCAAACTTGAGGATGTAACGGGAAAAGTGTCCAGAACTTTTTTGTGGTCAATGTAATTCACTCGATATTTTTTATGTAGATAGCTTATCTAATTTGAAAACTTTTCTTACTCTTAGAAAATTTTGATAAAATCAACGGATTAGCTTGAAAAAAATAATTTTCGAGTCTCTGCAATTTTGGCTTACTAATTTTACTTGATTAAAATACCTTAGGTGCCTTTGCTTTTCTAATGTCATTTTGGCATTTGGAGAATTTATTCTCAAAACTGTCAGTTTTTACTTTGCTTTCCGTAAAAATTTTATAAAATTATGGCTCAAAATTTCATTAACCCTGAAATGGTTAATATCTCGGTAAAACAGGAATAATAAAAACAATAGAAATGGGGAAACGATGTGATTATTTAGGAAAATAAATGCTAAATTAAAAGAAACAACAATACTTTTTGGGAAATCGCTAAGGCATCAATTGTTCGAAATGTTGCCCATTTTCCTGAATACACAAATTAATTCGTTTCAAGAAATTGGATTGAACTCTGGCTAGTACTTCAGGATCATTCTTCAATAAATCCGCTTCATGATTAATTCGTTGCAACAATTCCTCTCGTGTGTTTACTGGAGCTGCATAAACTTTCGACTTCAAAGCGCCCCATAGAAAGAAGTCGCAGGGCGTCAAATCAGGGGAGCGGGCCGGCCAGTTCACTGGTGCATCGTGTCCTCTACCTATCCAGCGATCTGGATATTCCGCATTCAAATGTCGCCTCACAGCTAATGTGAAATGAGGAGGTGCACCATCATGGATAAACCAAAGGCCACGACGAATGTGTAAGGGCAAGTCTTCCAACAGTTCAAGTAGCTTTTGTTCCAAAAAGTTCAAGTAGTTCTCCCCGTTCAATCGATCGGGTAAAACGGTAGGGCCAATAATAAAGTTATCCACAATTCCAACCCAAACAATGATTTTAGTTTGATTCTGAAAATATGAACAGAATTCTTCTACAAAAATTGGGGTTTGCGTTTTGTCTTTGGACAATAAGCCGACAGAAATCTAGCCGATGACCTGGATCCATGGGCAATAAGTCTTGAACTGTTTTAATATGATAGGGATCATCCAGTATCTCTTCTTCGAGCTCTAACGTCCTTCTTGTCCGTCTGCGTCCAGTTTCTCTGTGATTTTGCCAGTTGCCAGTTTGCGATTTGCCAGTTTCGCGAAGGTTTGCCGATTTGGAATTCTGCGATGCGGATATCTTTCCCTTCTCCGGCCATTGCAACGACAAAGTCCATAAATCAATAACATATCAACCATTTCAGTGAAATTTTGAGCCATAATTTTATAAAATTTTTACGGAAAGCAAAGTAAAAACTGACAGTTTTGAGAATGAATTCTTCAAATGCCAAAATGACATTAGAAAAGCAAAGGCAACTAAGGTATTTTAATCAAGTAAAATAAGTAAGCCAAAATTGCAGAGACTCGAAAATTAATTTTTTCAAGCTAATCCGTTGATTTTATCAAAATTTTCTAAGAGTAAGAAAAGTTTTCAAATTAGATAAGCTATCTACATAAGAAATATCGAGTGAATTACATCTACCACAAAAAAGTTCTGGACACTTTTCTTGTTACATCCTCAAGTTTGAGCCATTTCTATGGTCTCTAAGGCTCTGTGCTCCACTCTCAAAAATGGCCATTATTGACAGTAACTCACTTGCTAAATATTGTAAAAGTCCTCCATCACGTTCTCAAGTTATATCGAAAAAACAAAATTATTTTTGCAACTTTGAAGCCCTCTGCCGGCTAAACAAGATACTTGAGGCAAAAGTAAAAAGGCTCATCAACTTTTTTTCTAATCAAAGAATGTTCGGTTCTATTTTGGCTACGCAGTTCGAGGACACCCTGTATAAAATTATAACTATATGGCTTCATTCTTAGATGATTAAGTTTATATGTAAAATTTCATTTTTGATTTATCTGATTTAGAATAGAATAGGATAGAATATTTCATTTATCCAGAAGCCAATTTACAAAAATTGAATTGGTTTTCTCCTTATTCAGTATTAGACTATTTGCTTTAAACCAAGTGTGAAACTGAACCGCAACCGTATTTGCGATAACACTCAGCTCTTCAAAAGTCCGTGCTGAGATTGCTATTGACGTATCATCTGCAAACATTATTATCAGTCCTAAAATGATATGATCTGGCAGATCATTGACAAATAACAAAAATATGAGTGGCCCTAACACTGATCCCTGGGGAACCCCTGCACTCATCTCAAACTCAGTTGACGAAACGTCATTCAGTTTCACACTTATTTTACGAGCTGTTAAGTAAGATCTAAACCAATCTAACCTGGTTCCTCGTATTCCCAGTGAGTAGAGTTTCGTACATGTGACTTCAATGTTCAAGCAATCAAAAGCACGGGACAGATCAAAAAAGAGACTTGCTACCTTGTGGCCCTTATCTAGGTGTTCATAAACATAGTCTGTGAAGGCATATGCTGCGCTCTCTGTTGTGGATATTGGACGGTATACATGTTGAACATTTGAAATTCAGGAAGCTAAGATTTGGTCTAATTTCCCGACAAATGGGTGAATTTTGATTTTTTGGAGTTTTCCGGTAAACTATAGTTGCTTTTGATTTTTGGACCATAAAATAATACTCAGCGACCATAAAAACATATGATTTGACACGTTGGACCAGCACCGCATATGAATATGGAGAAAATACGATGCAACTTTCCACCAATTTTCCATAATTTTCATTTTTTGATGGTGAACTTTGTACCTACAACCATCACGATACTTATCATTTCAATATGGTTCGAGCCCCACAAAAAATATCGTTTGTTTCTGAAGTTTGGTCTAATTTTCCGAGTTTTCCGGCAAAGAGGATACATTTTCCATTTTCCTACTTCAGATTCCGGTTCAGCGGACCTAAAACCCCCCCTATACCAAATTTCAGAAGCATTGGGTTGAAAGATCCTGCGATACATTTGACAATGGAAATGGTTTTTCCTTGTTTATTAATAGGAAAAATCATGAGCACGCTTATTCATCAGTCCAGAAATAATCTAGAAGCCAAACCCAACACAATGCAAAAATAATTTTTCAATTCGGTTCTGTATCTCACATTTTAGAAGTGACCACACGTTTGTTTTTCTTACATTTTTGACAGGACTAAAAGTAATTAATTCTTCGTTGTTGATGTTGATGGGACAAGTTTCGTGAGTTCTCAAATTTATAATCGTGAAGTATTGTCAGAATTGACTCTCTTAACATTTTTTTCCCTTTGGAGAAGTAAATGACTCGTTATTTGCATGTAAATTGCGTTTCAATCTTGCAAATATTTTTAGGCTTGAAATAACACGTTTGGGGTATCTCTGAGCGTATAACTGAACTGCTCTGTAGGGTTCTTTTGAGATTTCCCACAAACTAATATCATGTCGACTTTTCAAACTAATAGCATTTTGACAATATTTGCCAAGCATTAGTTTAATTTTTGACACATGCTGCTTCTTTCCAAAGGCTACTTGGTTAAATAGCGACGATAGCCAATTTTTGAGAACACTTTTTTTACAAATTTGTTTATAATTGTTTAACGGAAGAAGTAGCAAATTATTTTCTCAACAAAATTTCTTCAGAAAAATTAGGTCTTTTGAACTATGGCAAAATAAAGATATGTTTTCAAGAACAAACATTTTGTCGTCATTACTTTAGTTTCCAAATATTGGACAATCAAATGACAACAACCATTGGTTCAATTATTGACAGATGCTATTTCTTTCCAAAGGCTGCTCGGTTAAATCGTGGCGATTGTGAATGTTCTAACAAATTTAAGAAGATAGAAAATTTGTTCCTCTACAGAAAAATTAGCTTTTTTTAACTATGCCAATATAGTGTCAAGAAAAAAATTATGTTGACGACAAATGTAGAAAAATATGCAAATTTGTCTTAAAATGGACCTTGCTCAATCCCATTTAAGAACCCGTTTTCAGATTTTTCCTATCGTTTTTCCTTTTCGTTTAATACAGCTGAGACATCGAGTTTCGTTTATCCTCAAATGACGATGAACTGTTTATCTGTAGTATAAAATATAATTTTGTCTAGAACTTACTTTACTACTCTGTATCCTTTATCATCAGCTTCATAATGCACCGTACGTTTGAAGAAACCGTCATTGTACGCATATTTGCCTTTAACAGACAAGCCATCTCTGACTTCCTGCCTCTGATGAAGATTCCCATTGATTCCATCATCCACCTCAGATGCGAACATGTACTTTGCGTTCCTGGCTTGTTCTCTGAATAGCTCGTCGTTCTTAGTGTTATCAACAGGTTGTCTTGGAGTGGTGCGAATCTCAGGTCTAACTGGTTTCAACCTTGGAATTTCCTCAGGGATCACTTCTTGATGCCTAGATACAATTCCGGGCTGTTGTTGCGACAGGAATGCGAAAGAATCATCAGTTTGAGGTTGTACTCTACTGTTGACGTTGAGTCTTTCTCTGGGGAATGATAAAGCACTATCGTCCTTGTCGCCGATTTGAACAAAAGAATTTGGAGGTGGTGAGGGTTCTGTTGTTGGTGCAACATGATGTCTGTTGTTGGTTACTGGTCTACTTGTTAAGAGTATGAAAGGATTGTGGTGAAGTGGAGTGGGAGTTGTAGTAGTGGGGAATCTTTGGAAAAACGGATTGTTTGGATTGATAGATGGCCTATTTGGTCGTCTCATGTGAACTGGTTTACTGGTTGATGTAAATGAATCGAAGAATTGATTATGTGGAATAAAAGGGACTTCCGTTGTTGTAGTTGGCCTCGTTACCTAGAAAAATTATTAGGAATTAAATAATGATATTAATAAATTGAATTGAGTTGTCCGTTACTTTGTTACATTGTCACTTCATTCACTGAATTTATTTAATAAAGTTATTAGGAAATTCATGAAGAGTTCCATGCTTCATACAAAGGTCAAACTGTAGGTCCTGTGAAGTAAGATGTAAAGTACATCAATTTTCAATTCATTCAAATACCACAAATCTAATTTAAATTTCGCGAATTCTTTTCTGAGAGAGTTTGCTTTCCACCATAGAAAATTTAAAAATGTTGCATTATATTTGATTAGTTTGGTCAAATTAGACGTAAAAAATGTGAAAGCTCGAAAAAAAAACAGACTGAATCAATCAATTTTTTTTTGCAAATCGTTCCTGGACGCATACTGGACGATATTGAACTTTAAGATCTGGTTGCTTGGGCATTTTTCAATTGTTAAACTGAAAATTAGGCAATTTTCATGGTCAATTCATTGGAAAATTTTTGGGAAATTTGTAAATTTTAAGTATTGCCAAAATCAGCTGAAAAACTCCACTCGGGGGGTTTTCGAGGTCGCTGATCACGATTCTGAAGTTAGATTAATCATTTTCGACCACTTCAGCTAGAAATTGGCCAATTTCATGCCAGAAAAATGGCCACATTAGATAATTTCTCAATTTTTGTTAAAATTGCCTAGAAAATTTCACTCGGGGATTTTCGAGGTCGCTGATCCCGATTGTAAAGTTAGATTAACCATTTTCGACCACTTCAGCTAGAAATTGGCCAATTTTATGTCAAAGAAATGGCCACATTAGATAATTTCGCAATTTTTGTTAAAATTGCCTAGAAAATTTCATTCGGGGGTTTTCGAGGTCGCTGATCCCGATTCTGAAGTTAGATTAATCATTTTCGACCACTTCAGCTAGAAATTGGCCAATTTTATGTCAGAAAAATGGCCACATTAGATAATTTCGCAATTTTTGTTAAAATTGCCTAGAAAATTTCATTCGGGGGTTTTCGAGGTCGCTGATCCCGATTCTGAAGTTAGATTAACCATTTTCGACCACTTCAGCTAGAGATTGGCCAATTTTATGTCAAAGAAATGGCCACATTAGATAATTTCGCAATTTTTGTCAAAATTGCCTAGAAAATTTCATTCGGGGGTTTTCGAGGTCGCTGATCCCGATTCTGAAGTTAGATTAACCATTTTCGACCACTTCAGCTAGAAATTGGCCAATTTTATGTCAAAGAAATGGCCACATTAGATAATTTCGCAATTTTTGTTAAAATTGCCTAGAAAATTTCATTCGGGGGTTTTCGAGGTCGCTGATCCCGATTCTGAAGTTAGATTAATCATTTTCGACCACTTCAGCTAGAAATTGGCCAATTTTATGTCAGAAAAATGGCCACATTAGATAATTTCGCAATTGTTGTTAAAATTGCCTAGAAAATTCCACTCGGGGGTTTTCGAGGTGGCTGATCACGATTCCGAAGTTAGATTCACCATTTTCGACCACTTTAGCTAGAAATTGGTCAATTTTATGTCAGAAACCAGCTCCAGACTCATTATTAAAAATGATTTTCTGTTCCTGAACGAAAGGATGCGGAAAATCTTGTGATTGTAGAAAAGCGGGTTTACATTGTTCTCCAGTATGTAAACAATTTCAAGGTAATGATTGTAATAATTGCGATTTGGTGAGAGTGGATGAACATGATGAAAACATTGATAATGTAGATATTAACGAAACTGATTTTGTACCAGATCAAAATGTAGAATCTGATTTTTGTAACGATACTAGTTTAGAAAACATTTATGCATTAAATAATGAGAATGACGATGATGATGATATAGAATGTGATGAAATAGATTTATCTGATATATAAAATATTTTTTAATGTAGAATCATTACTTCATCACTTCATAATACTTTAAGAATGCTTGCATTCAATCAATCTTCTAGGCATAATGCCGGTCAAATTCAATTTCCTTGATGAACAATGCGCAAAAAAAAAATAGGTGATGAATCCCCTGAATCCTGCCCTGGATATGTAATAACCTATATATACTCTTTTACGATTCTGGTTCAAATGTTCAGATGAATGAAAACTTTAATTCATATCATACCTGTTCATTCTGTAGATGGTTATATTGATTGGTGAATTCTTGAAAAAAAGTTTGGAAAAAAGGGTTATTCACTAGATCTTCCGGTTTCAGAGGCGGCCTAGAATCCAATCCATTGTTCTATAAAAAAACAAAATTCAATGAGAATGTGCAAACTAGCTAGCGGACTAGTCAATATCTTGAACAGACTTATTTGATCCACATTTGATTCCAAACTGTGATTAAATACTAACAGTAACTATGTAATAGAAATTATATGAATGTATAATTTTTTTCATATAGCAGCTCTGAATTTACTTTTAAAAATACTGTTTTCAAGTACGTATACCACAATCATATATTTAACCTGCAAAGTGACGTCACATTTTTGTAAACTTTTGATGTCATGACATAGAGTATAATTATTATCAGCTCTAATTTATTACCCTAATTATTACAAACTAGTAAATAGTATATTACAATCATATACTGACAGATAAGTGTTAAAGTTAAGAATGTATTACTGTAGATGCATAATTTCCAAAATTTAGCTGAAATAAGTTGGTTCAACTTTTATATTCATAAACTGTTTTAGTTTTGAATCTTATAGATCTTTATAGTACACGACGAGGACTGCTTCCTGTCTCAATTTCAACTAGCCCTTCCTTAACCATATTTGTCTTGGCAAACCGCACACGTTTTATATAATATACTAACAATATTCAAAAACTAATAAACAATAAAAGAGTTCATATTGTGCATACACTAAAACACTATAGATATGTAATCATAATAATTCAAATTCAACGCACGCGAGGCGTTCTTTTATACCAATCGAGGTGCTGGTCAAGTCACATACACCAGCACCAGCTGAGCCCTTTTTGCTCGTTTCGCGCTCATGATGCTCCACCAGTTCCCAGAGTCTTTGCCGTGGTTTTCATGCTTGCATCTGTTTCGTTATCCTATGTTGACACGAAATATGCACTGTATTGAATAAAATCAAATATACGCGGTTTATTAATTCTAAATACTAATATAAACGAAATCTAAAATTAACAACCAATCTACGTGTTTCCCATTAAATAATTATTCAAAATTTTAGAGCTTCGTTACAGGACAAATTGTCATATTTATAATCCGTTATGATTATTTCTTGAATAAATATGGCAATCATCCATTGAACATATTTAAAAATTTACTATACACACTATACAGACTATTCCGTTAAGGAGTAAATCAGTACCTAAGTTCCAGCGTAGATTTTAAATTGAATGTTTTATAATTCATGTTCTAATATTTATATTTTATTGTCTAAATGTTTCATGATCATTACCTATATATATTTTGTCCTTGATTGATAATTAATATATGTATTTAATTTTTAATTCAATTGATTTTCAATTGTTACTGACTAGTTTGAAAAAAGTCTTTGTACTGTGTTTTTATGAACGAATAAATTGAAAATGAAAATGAAAATTCCTTCTAAATTATCTAGATATTTGTTTTAAGAGTGATAAACTTTCTTCAGAAATGGTATGACCTGTATTTAAAATATGTTTTGCTAATGCTAATTTTTCATTATCGTCCTTCTTTAGATCAGAATGTGCTTCATAACGGGTTAAACTGTACCTTCTAGTTTGACCCACATAGCATTTTGAACATGACAATCAATTTTGTGAATTCCAGATTTGTCAAAATCGCGAGAAATTTCCAAAGGTGTTGCCTGTAAAAGGGGTTTTATTGCAAATTTAATGAACAAATTATGGAATCTATTGATTACTGAAGGATGATAAGTGAAACTTACGAATCTCATTGAATTATTTGAAAGTAATAGCTCTAATTTGGTTATTTGATTGCGTTTCATTTTCGTTTCTGATTGGAAATTAAATTATTTATCAAAGATTCGTCGTAACCATTGTCCGTCGCTATTTGCTGAAATTTCCCAACTTTGTTGTAGTAATTTTTTGCCTCAAAGGCTCTATAATAATAATAATAATAATAATAATAATATTGTTTATTTGTACAATACAGAAAAATAATTACATAAATAATCGGACAAATAAACAAAAGGAAACCGCAAAGCCTAATTGGCTGTCTGCAGATAGTGTATACAATAAAGAAAAGTGTTTACTATTATCATAATATTATTTGAAACATATCAAGAATGTTCAGCACAAATTCGCAAAATCGCAAAGCCAAGTCTGCGTTGAATTTTTGCGAACTGTGCGGAACATCATTCAAGAATTTGCTACAAGTTTGGTGTAGTACATTATGGTTTTCCCAACTAACAGTAAGTGTATGCCTATCAGTACAAAAATTAACAAATCCTGGAATTGTCACGAGTACGGATTCCACTTAGAGTGAGTGTGAACATCAAATTCTATATTCATTTTCAATACCAATAAAGACGCGATTAATAAACATAACAGAAAGTCAAATATGAAATTTTAAGTGCTACTCTATACGTTCAGTTTATTATCTATCATATGGTGTATTTTTCTTCTGTCTTCTATCAAAATAAATTGCTTAAGCTTTGATTTGAATAAATTATAATTAACTATACTTTTCAAGTGCTGGGGAAGGTAATTGAATAGTCTAGGGGCAAGGAAGGTGTAACATTTTTGACCAACAGTTTTTTTTGAAGTTGATAGAACAAATTCTTCTTTGGTTTTATTTCTAGTCTCATGAAAATGGGAAACAAGCAAGAACTTATTCTTGTTTTTTTGACAATACAATGCTATTTTATAGAAATATATCTGACGTGGGTCAAGTATTCTGCTTTCTTCATAGAGAGCATCACTTGAAAAGTTACGGTCCTTTTTCAAAATAATATTCATGAAAATTTCTTGCAGTATATTGATCCTTTCCAGATTTGATGAAGTGAGTCCTCCCCATCCTAATATACCATAACTTATCCTAGAGTCAACAAGGGCAAAATAGACATTTTCAATTGCGGCACTTTCATTACTTTACTAAGACATTTGAATTTATATATCATTGTCCGAAGCGTATTACTGATTTGTTCAATGTGAATATTCCATCTCAAGTGACGATCTATTGTGACCCCTGAATATTTCATTTTATCTTTCGGTTTAATTTCAATAATTTGGTTGTCGTATGGAATATCTAGTGTATCGAAGTCAGGTAATCCATTCACGTAGCTTGAAAGTGGAAGTGCCATAGTTTTTTTGAAATTGATGGTTGACAATTTGTGATTGAGCCAGTCTATAAATTTAGTGAAATCATTCTCAGCCTTCCGTTTCAGATTATTCCATGTCTCGGCGGTATAAAGCACTGCAATTTCATCAGCAAAACTGCAGTTGTTTCCGCTGGTATTAATATTGAGTAAGCTATTTATGTAGATTATAAATAATAGTGGACCTAAAACGGTACCTTGTGGTACTCCACATTCCACTTCCTTAGCATTACTGATATTGTTATTGATTTTGACAATTTGTTGGCGGTTCGAGATATAACTTTCAAAAAGTTCGTGAACCAGCCCTCCACAACCCATATTTTGTAAGGCCCCCAATAATTGTGAATGGTCTACGGTGTCAAATGCCTTAGCAAGGTCAAGAAAAATACATAATGCAGGTATGGTGTTATCGAGGGCTTCATACATTCTAGACGTCATTGATAAAATTGCTTTCTCCGTTGATCTATTCTTTTGAAATCCAAATTGATTTTCGTTCAACAATCCGAATTTCATCATAAATCCTTCCAGGCGTGATTTTATGGCTTTTTCGAAAACTTTTGCAAAGCTATTAACTAAGCTATGAACTAGGCTATTGAATGGAGTTTTCTTTATTATCAATCAGCAAGAGTATACCTATTTGTTTGAGTAGTTTTTCTGTATATATGTAAAATTTCAAATGGTTACCATCTTTGATAATATTAATGTCAAGAAAAGGAAACTGGTTATTGCCTTCTAATCCTACTTACTTGCTCACTTGAATCAAATTTCATATTAAACGTGTTTCAAAACTATGTACATTGAAATCTTCACTCATAATTGCGAAAATATCATCGACATGTCTGTACCCAACTTTTGGATATTGAGTAAATTTTGTTTCTAAGGAGGTTTCGAATTCGCCTAGAGGAAAATATTAGTGTATTAGAGGGGTTGTGTGTTGTGTGGAGAGCAACAACATATCAAAGAGTGTCGTATCAAAAACCAAAATCAACTTGTACGAGTTTTTTTTCAATATGTCACTATACAGGAATGATGAATTTAAGCATTATTATTACCGAAGTTAGAATAACTTGATTTCAAACGTCTATAACTTCCAAACTCTCAACTTTGGACCCCAAGTGTGACAGATTTCTGAAATCAGCTCCTCATACAGATTCCAAACGGCAAGTTGTTCTATTTGAATAAATGACCGATGACGTCATAGCCATAACTGTCGTGATGTCACAATCGAAATGAATACCAAAAAATATGTGCAGTTCGAAATAAGGATCGATCTATTTCAGGTTTTTTTCCAAAAATGGCTTATAAAGTAAAACATTAATTCATCCGTTATATCTTGACTGCAGTGTATAATGAAAGCATGATCAGTAGTTTTTTACCGATGAGAAGTTGTTAATTTAACATAAACCATCTTAAAATAATTATTTAATAACTTACTGTTTGACCACTGACACAATTAACTAAATTTATCATCCATATGATAAATACCACTTTAGAATACATTTTCAACTAATTGTGCTGTTAATTATTCTTACACATTTATATAATTTCTAATAGTGATTGTTAACCTTAGAGTGACAATACATTTCAAATATTTGGTAGTTTAGAAGCAATTATAGTAAGTTAATTACAATCAAGATATAAAAGTAGATATATACTAGGAGTGACGATAAAATACTAGGGTTATTTGAAGCAGGTAAATTATTCGAAAAGAAAGTTCTAAAACTACTTATTTCAATTACCTTAAACACTATAGCATCGTTAAGGAAATAAAACAATAATACTACAAATATGCTTTTAAAAGTTATTTGTTTTAGACAAAGCTACAAACTTATTTTTTGGCAATACCGAAATACAATATTAGAAAGACGTTTCGATCACTGTACTCATTTTGAACAATGTTCAAAGTAATTCGAGACTCACTTAAATCACATAATATTGTTACTATCAATTGAACAATTAATTAACATCAATCAACTAATTTGTGAAACGTTGGGAATTATTTTAGGGAGTAAACCGTTGATTAATTGATAATTATTCTAAATTTTTTCTAAAGCAATGTTGCTGGAGGAATTAAAGGCTGCAAATTAACCATGTTACTTACAATTCCCATAATTGGTCCGACAATTTGTTTCTTTTAACATTAGTTAATATGTTAATAAAAGAAAAAACACATAGATTAGTTAAAATCCCATTGAGTAAAGATAACTTTCATTTAGAATCAAACATAATCATAGATATTGCTAAAAATAACGGTTATGATGTCAAGATACTAAATAAAATACTTCAAAAGAAACTTAATAGAGGAATACCATTCTCTTTTCTGAAGTAAGATACAGCTACCACTTAAGTAATCGAAGGAGAATACCTACCACCCCTACACCCCTTAGGTCTGACATATTATTTGGAAATCTTTCCTCAGTTGAAGTTAGAATGTTATTCGATACTTTTCAAATATAAATTTGAAAAAATCAACCTTATCCAGTAAAAGAACTGCTCAATTACAGAGAATCTTCCAACTCTGATGCCTTTTGCTTGTCGCAAGGTCTTTTGTACTTTAATAGTATTTTTAGTGGATAATGGTGATTATTTCTTATTTAGTGATATAGTTTATCCACAATGTGAACTCTTTTAATATTTATTAAATTCTCAAATGTAAAAGAATAAATCTCTTTTCTGAAGTAAAATAAAGTTACCACTTAAGTAATCGAAGTAGAATACCTACCACCCCTACACCCCTTAGGTCTGATATATTATTTGGAAATCTTTCCTCAGTTGAAGTTAAAATGTTATTCGATAACTTTCAAATATGAATCAACTTAATTTATCCGCAGACTGATAATTACACCAAATCAAATTCCGCTTGTCTAACAATTAGAGGAAACACAAATAAAAAATATCTCAATTTCTAAAAAATTTGAATAAAACAACAAATAATCTATATTCAATAATAATTGAAAATGTGAAGGAGATAAATTAAAAAAAGAACCGATGTTTACAGACTGAGGTGTGATGACTATAATGCTTTATACATTGGACAAACTGGACGCAGTTTCCACGAACATTCGGGAAGTTACAGGCTCAAAAAAGAATACTCTAATTATGCGGAGCACTTATTCAAGAAATGTACATAAAGTTAATACTCTAGAACCCATAAAAAATATAAAACATCAAAAAATCAATGGTAACATAACATCAAATGACCAAACCGATTCACAATTTGTCAACACACTAAAACCATTTGTACTACATCCAGATTGATTTCTAATATTTAAAGACATAATTGTAGATGTAGCTTTAGTTTATAACTTCTACCTTTGAGAATGCCACAGTGTGGTAAGACAGTCTGCCAACATTAGTCCTAAACTAAATACTAAAATTAATGTGAATTTGAGTTTAATTCTTTGACTTCCGAAAGAAATAAACCTCTTTTTCATCAATACTTGAGTTCCAGATACCTCAACTTTTTATTGATTCATTTCATTACTATGAGCTGATAAATTGGTACAAAGAAAAATTATCGAACTACTTATGACCTCTCAGAACAGTAGCTTTATGTTTCACGTGGTTTATTGTGACCCAATTCTATTTATAGTTCACCCGGTAAAGTAAGTCTTTTGATAAGCTCAATGAATTTCCTGGTCGAGGTTTTATTCATATTTTCTGTTAGGGAATGTGTCTCAGATCTGATTCTTTCCCCATCTCGGTATACACCCTTTCATCATATGGTTTGGTGCCTCAACTTTGTCGCTTACTGTAGTTTTCTCCTAGATATATCACTCTATGTGGTGATTGACGAAATATCCTCTGATAAAATGGCTATTAACCCAATGTTCCACAAGAACCAGTCTTGGCACCAACTTTTTTCTGCTCCATATCAAGGATCTATTGGAAGTGACGTTTTGTCTCATCCACAACTCTGCAGGTGATGGTACACTTCCTACCGGTTTGTCATCTAGAGCTCCTATGCCTTACAATGAAACCAGAGGAGCTAGACAGATACAGGTCGACGCAATTGATGAAGGTCTGACAAAGATTTGGAAATGGGGATCTTTTATAATCCAGTAGAGTTGAATGCAACCAAAGCTCAAGCTTGTACTTTCTCCAAGAAGTCTGAAACCTACAATCCCTAATGTGTCAGGTATAACTATTCCTATATGAAGTCTTCGATATCCACGCTAGGTATCTCCACTCTCTCATGAGACGGTCATGTATGGTCGTTGGGAGAACCTCCTCACAAAAAGTTGGTTTTCTATTCCGCGCCATATCCCAGAAGCTTCTTATAATCTAGAAAGCACAAATTCGACCTATCTTGGAGTACCGTTCACACGTTTGGGGTTCAGCTCCCAAATATATTCTGAAAGATTTCAGATTATATTCAGAAGAGAACTATTTCTCTAATTGGTCACATTTTAGAATGAATTGATCTCTTTAGATTTTAGAACATCGTAGCGAAGTGGGCAATCTCTTTCTTTTCAATAGGTATTTCCATAATAGATGTTTATGAGTTTGGGTTGCAACCGTATATTCCGCCTCCAACTCCTTGGGGATATTTTTAACCGTCTGCTCACAGTAGCAGTACAGTAACTCAGTCAAAAACTGTCTAATATATTCATCCTATACATGGTCGGATTCAGGGTTGTCGAGAAAGTGGAGGCCTCTTTCAATAAATTAACATCTTTCTATAATTTTAAGTCAACATTTGAAAAACAAATTTCCATCATTAAAATACATACCTTTTTTTTTGTAAATTGAATAAAATCTCTATTATTTTCCGACAAGTGATCAGTAATGGAGAACAGTTGATAGCCTTATTATATTTGAGTGAAGGACCCTTTACGTGCTTTTTCAGAGGCTAAATCATTAATGATTTCCCAAGTCCATTTCTAGCCCTATTATATTTGAGTGAAACATACTTTACGTGCTTTTTCAGAAACAGAATCATTGATGATTTCCCTAAGTCCATTACTAACCTTATTATATTCAAGTGGAAGACATTTCACGTGCTTTTTCTGAGGTAAAATCATTAATGATTTCCCTAAGTCCGTTTCTAGCCCTATTATATTCAAGTGAAACATACTTTACTTTCTTTTAGAGGCAAAATCATCAATGATTTCCCTAAGTCCATTTCTAGCCTTATTATATTTAAGTGTGAAAGACATTTTACGTGCTTTTTTAGAGGTGAACCCATTAATGATTTCCCTAAGTGCATTCCTAGCCTTATTATATTTAAGTGAAACATACTTTAGGTGCTTTTTTAGAAACAGAATCATTAATGATTTCCCTAAGTCCATTACTAACCTTATTATATTCGAGTGAGAGACATTTCAGGTGATTTTTCAGAGGTAAAATCATTAATGATTTCCCCAAGTCCATTTCTAGCCCTATTATATTTAAGTGAAACATACTTTACTTGCTTTTTTAGAGGCAAAATCATTAATGATTTCCCTAAGTCCATTTCTAGCCCTATTATATTTGAGTGAAACATACTTTACGTGCTTTTTCAGAAACAGAATCATTAATGATTCCCCTAAGTCCATTACTAACCTTATTATATTCAAGTGAAAGACATTTCACGTGCTTTTTCTGAGGTAAAATCATTAATGATTTCCCGAAGTCCGTTTCTAGCCCTATTATATTCAAGTGAAACATACTTTACTTGCTTTTAGAGGGAAAATCATCAATGATTTCCCTAAGTCCATTTCTAGCCTTATTATATTTAAGTGTGAAAGACATTTTACGTGCTTTTTTAGAGGTGAACCCATTAATGATTTCCCTAAGTGCATTCCTAGCCTTATCATATTTAAGTGAAACATACTTTAGGTGCTTTTTTAGAAACAGAATCATTAATGATTTCCCTAAGTCCATTACTAACCTTATTATATTCGAGTGAGAGACATTTCAGGTGATTTTTCAGAGGTAAAATCATTAATGATTTCCCCAAGTCCATTTCTAGCCCTATTATATTTAAGTGAAACATACTTTACTTGCTTTTTTAGAGGCAAAATCATTAATGATTTCCCTAAGTCCATTTCTAGCCCTATTATATTTGAGTGAAACATACTTTACGTGCTTTTTCAGAAACAGAATCATTAATGATTTCCCTAAGTCCATTACTAACCTTATTATATTCAAGTGAAAGACATTTCACGTGCTTTTTCTGAGGTAAAATCATTAATGATTTCCCTAAGTCCGTTTCTAGCCCTATTATATTCAAGTGAAACATACTTTACTTGCTTTTAGAGGCAAAATCATCAATGATTTCCCTAAGTCCATTTCTAGCTTTATTATATTTAAGTGTGAAAGACATTTTACGTGCTTTTTTAGAGGTGAAACCATTAATGATTTCCCTAAGTGCATTCCTAGCCTTATTATATTTAAGTGAAACATACTTTAGGTGCTTTTTTAGAAACAGAATCATTGATGATTTCCCTAAGGCCATTACTAACCTTATTATATTCGAGTGAGAGACATTTCAGGCGATTTTTCAGAGGTAAAATCAATAATGATTTCCCTAAGTCCATTTCTAGCCCTATTATATTTAAGTGAAACATACTTTACTTGCTTTTTTAGAGGCAAAATCATTAATGATTTCCCTAAGTCCATTTCTAGCCTTATTATATTTAAGTGTGAAAGACATTTCACGTGCTTTTTCAGAGGTGAAACCATTAATGATTTCCCTAAGTGCATTCCTAGCCTTATTATATTTAAGTGAAAGATACTTTACGTGCTTTTTCAGAGGCAAAATCATTAATGATTTCCCTAAGTCCATTTCTAGCCTTATTATATTTGAGTCAAAGACACTTTACGTGCATTTTTAGAGGCAACATTTTTATTGATTTCCCTAAGACCGTTTCTAGCCTTATTATATTTAAGTGAAAGATACGTTACGTGCTTTTTTAGAGGCAAAATCATTAAGGATTTTCCCTAAGTCCATCTCTAGCCTTATTATATTTAAGTGAAAGATACTTTACATGCTTTTCAGAGGCAAAATCATTAATGATTTCCCTAAGTCCATTTCTAGCCTTATTATATTTAAGTGAAAGATACTTCACGTGCTTTTTCAGAGGCAAAATCATTAAGGATTTCCCTGAGTCTGTTTTTAGCCTTATCATATTTAAGTCCATTTCTCGGGCCAAATCACTCTCTATATTCAGCAATAACAGATATAGACGTTTTTACGTAATCCTCTTATGCAGCCTAATTTTGGTAATTTTAATTTTAGAACATGAACGTTCTCCGCTCCAATTAGCCATTTGCGCTACCTATGATGTAAAGTAGTTTATTGAAACATTTGAACTGCCCGGAATTCGTCTACTGGTTGAAAATATTTCATTTCATCCTGTCACATGCTGAAATATTATTTAATCAGACGCAAATGCGCGGGATTGACAGTGCTCAACTACAAAAGGCAATTGAACAATTCCAACAGCAAATTATTCGGATTAGAAATTCTACTGACAATGTTAATCAAGAACGCAATAACGAACAACCTGCTAGGAAAAGACAAAAACGACAGTTGCAGATAACAAAGCTGTTATTGCAAAGGAAGTATCAGACACTATTTTAAGCCAAATTAGCGATTTTTCTTGTGCACATCTTTCATAAATCACGAGCCACCACTGAATAAAAACATGAAGATCGAATAAATATATTTTATTTTGTTCACAATATGAAAACAGAATGCTATTCTATGTTACAAGTGGGGTGATATGGGATGAATCACGAATGTATGATAAATTGAACATTGAGCTCTTAGTTTTCAATAATTTTCCCAACTGGTCCTTCAACTGGTACACTCTGGACTTTGTAAGAGACATGAGTTCCATGGGCTGCATTGCTAACTGACGCAGTTCCAGATAAATCAACTTGTGGCCCTCCAGTCAAAGGAACGGCTTCCATTCTGGAAAGAAACGCAAAGTAACAGTTTTCATTTGATGGCAACAGTTTGGCTAAGAAAACCTTGATATTCGAATAAATATATCCATCTCTTTTTCATGTTGGCACACTGTGTTGAAACAATGTTGAATAAATTGTTATTCAAATGTAAATTGAAAATTTAGAATTATCTGTTATTCATATAATAATTAGAAAGCTAATTAATCAATTCATGAATTGAATTGAATTTATAAGTTCTATTAATAAATTTATTCTTCAAATTAATTCGGTAATTGAATAATTATTTAATAAATGCGATTTGCGTTAGATTTTCTAATCAACATGTAAAACTAAATATTTTGTCAGATTAATTGTTGTTTCAATAAATCTCAACCTTGATGATAGACCGAGAGATGATGACAATTGATGGTCTTCGATTTCATACAGCATGTCTTTTGGAGGTGTGAAAGAGCCCTATGACAACAAAGAAAAGCGAAACTAGCTCACTGCACGTTTTCCGGTTATATGGAAAATTGCATTTCCGCTTACACAAAACTTTTGTCTTTTTCTCTGATATTATAATGGTTCCCATTTTATCGAAAGGAATTTAAAACAAATGAGTAATTATAGGCTTGCGATTTGCAGGGTTCGAAAGGAATCTAACGGTCAAGTGAGGTATAAAAAATATAATTTTCCGTGGTTTCATGCTGCATGTAGATGAAAATAATTATTAAAGTTTGTGTAGTAAAACTCCTATAAAAAACGGGTTAAGGGTGGGAAATTTCGGAAAAGTTTTGTGAAACGATTCGAAGGATCTTATCATTTGGGCCAACGAAGGCTGCATACCGATTGTTAGAGTCCTTTGGACCCCTGCAATTCGCTTGCGTATAATTACGAGAACACTTAATTTTGTTCTACCTTTTTTTGATAAAAGGGCGTTATAATATCAGAGAAGAACATAAAACTTGTGTGCAAGTGGGAAGCGTGCGGCGGGCTAGTACCCGATTTTCTTTCTTGTCACAGGATATACTGTCACTCCTCCAAAAGGCATGCGTGATGAATTTGGGGGAGAGTCATCATCTCCGGCTTATGAAAAAATCTACAAAAGGTACTCAGCTAACTGCATATGCCAAATTATATTCGTTAGATAGTCTTCAAGAAAGTACAAATTATTAGACATTTATACGAATAAAATATTTGTTTGTATGAATTATATATAAATTCTCCGGAAATAGGTAACACTAACACATATGCTTATTATTTTCGTCAGTACGTACGTTTCGTTTTCACGACCATCATCAGAAGACGTGTTATGTCAAAAACGGGATTTCTTAAAACTAATTATATCAGCTTAAAGCGTCAAAAGAATGGTCATAAGTATAGTACAAGAGACAAAAACTTCGAAAAACCACCGCCCTTACTAAACACTGCTTCGATTGATATCTTAACTAAGGACACCAATTATTATAAAAGATATATTCTGGAGATGGTTCACATAAAACGTGACTCCAAGTCTGTAAATCATAGAACAGATATTCAGTCATTAAGTCAGATTTATACTAATTTAATTAAATAAAATCCTTGCAAATTCCTATATGCGTCTTTATAATGTTAAAAGTATATTTTAGGTTCAATGCTCGAATAGCAATATTTCTAATAAAGTCTGACAACATTTTGCTATTACCTCATTAATCTTCAACATCTGGTTCGAGAGGGATACTTGAGCGTTACGGTTTCTTGGTTTCAGTCGTATATAGACTTTGTTTGACATTAGTTCGTATATTATAAGAAAATTGCGAAGCTGTGAATCCTTGATACATATACATGTACTTGAAACATGTGTTACAGTTTCGTGTTACTGTTCGTTTTGGCGACGCGACGTTGGTATTTTTAATTGGAAGTGGAGCGATGAGGACGCTGTGTGCTGATAAAATTAGACATAATACGTCTTCTGATGGTTGTCGTGAGACCGAAACGTACGTAAAGACGAAAATAATAAGCATATGGTTAGTGTGATCTATTTCCCGAAAATGTATATGGAGTATTGCAGGTCATATTCGCACTTCATCCCAGGTGAGGTCTTTGGATTGCGCTGAAATTTTACAGGTAGCTTCTGCCTCACGAAATATTAGCTTTACCAAAATTTCAAGCCATATACTCCGAAAATGAGCCGCCTAGAATATTTTTCATTTTGTTTTTTATTTTATTGATTGAAAATGAAAATACGGCATTTCTTCTGTAGAAACGCATTGCTGAGGCAAAAACCATGGATTTGATGGGAAATTTTCCAAGGAATCAAACGTCGCCTTCAGAATTGGGCTACCGTTTCGCGCATGCCTGCAAACTCAAAAAAACTGATTTTTTCTTCAAAAATTCATATAGTCGGTGTTGCTACTCCGATCGGGCTGAAATTTTGTGTGAAGGCAGCTGAAAGTGAATACTTCAAAGTGGTGTATGAATGGTTATGCATAAATTATGAAACAAAACCGTTAGTCAATTATCTGTATTAAAAAATTCCTATGCCATTTCTTCCAAGCTCATGCTGATGGGTGAATATTATTCTCTAATCTGATCCCAGATTCGGATTCCTCGGAAAATTTTCGATCGATTATGTTCTTTCTAAAAATTCAATCGATATTGCGAGCATTTATTTTTCAATATTCAAATTTGATAGAAAACGCAGTGTACATTTCTTGATACAAAATCAATTCCTTCTTTAAAAAAATAATAATTTTTATTATTATAACTCATTTTATTCAATTATTATTTTTTTTTTGATATTGGATAATAATTTTTATTATATAACTCATGTTATTTAATTATTATTCTTTTTTTTACTATTATTTTTCTTTAAAAAAAATTATAAATTTTAGTATTAAAACTCATTTTATTTGATTATTTTTTTTTTAAGAAAGAATTGAATTTTTATCAAGAAATGTACACTGCCCTTCCAAACAAATTTGAATATTGAGAAAAACATGCTCGCAATATCGATTGAATAGACTTTTAGGAAGTACATAATCGATCGAAAATTTTCCTAGGAATCCGAATCTGGAATCAGATTAGAGATTAATATTTACTCATCAGCATGAACTTAAAAGAAATGGCCTAGGAATTTTAGAAAATACAGATAATTAACTCTAGCAGTTTTGTTTTATAATTTATGCATGACCATTCATACCCCACTTTGAAGTATTCACTTTTAGCTGCCTTCACACAAAATTTTAGTTTTTTCGAGTTTGCGCGCATGTGCAATACTATAGACCAATTCTGAAGAAAAATTTCCCATAAAGTACATTATTTGGAATATTTTTTTGTCTCAGTACAGCCTTTATACAGAAGAAATGACGTGTTTTCATTTTCAATCAATAAAATTCCAAAAAAGTGAAAAATATTCTAGGCGGCGCATTTTTTAAGTATATGGCTTGAAATTTTGGGAAACCTAATATTTCCTGAGGCAGAAACCACCCACTAAATTTCAGCGTTATCCAAAGACCTCACCTGGGATGAAGTGAGAATATGACCTGAAATGCGCCATATATAGTTGCATTTATTTATCAAACTTGTGAAAATCGAGCTTGTAATAGTTATTTTATTAAAGTATAGTACTAGTTAGAGTTAGAATTACGGAAATAGAGTTTGATTGTATTGTTTTCTTACCCAGTTACTCTGTAACCATTTTGATCAGCAGTATAGTGGACAGTTCTCTTATAAAATCCATCGCTGTATGAGTACATGCCTTCAACGTTGAGACCGTCCCTAGTTTCAGATCTTGTTTGTGTTAAATCGCTTATATGATCATCTACATCGGACATGAATTCGTATCTGGAATAAATTTTTAATCAATAAATATTCAACACGTAATTATATCAGTTTAAGAGAACGAAATCGAAAGTCAAATAGTTTATATCAGGGGTTTCCAAACTTTCCAGCCTTACGGCCATACTGTTTACTCCAGTAAGTTCCAAGGGCCAACACCGTTTTGACTTTTCCGCCATTATGTATAATTTCTAGACTACGCTTGCTAAATTCGCTAGCTATCTCGAACAGATAGCTCTGGTAGTACTTTCGGAAGCTCAGTAACAATTAAACATTCGCGAATAATCTCGTTGTTTCGAGAAAGTTCTGGTGTATTTCACTCACTTCTGGATGGCCGTGATTGGAGTATAAAAAGGTTAGCGGCGCGACCGCGAGTCAGTCCGCCTAGGGGAGGCGAAGGAAGCGAAACTGTCTGTTGTGAAATAATTAGTGCGTAACTCCTTAAAACGTATTTGTGCGTGTTTAAAAGACATCTTCGTAACAGTATTTTGATTGACTGGTTGCTTTTGTGTGTGATTTACCAGTATGGAAAAGAAGCGAAAAGTAGACAGTAAGTGCAAAACATTCAAAGATCAATGGAACTTTCAATATTTCGTAATTGAGTTCAGTAAGAAAGTACTATGTTTGATTTGTAATGAGACCATACCCGTTCTCAAAGAATATAACATTAAACGTCATTATGAAAGGAAACATTTTCAAAATAGCTCAAAATATACAGGAAGTTTACGGACATAAAAATTTGAAGCTTTGAAGCGAGGATTGAAATAGCAGCATCTTTGTTTACGAAACTCAATACTGAACAAGAGACTGCAACTCGTGCCAGCTTCCGTGTGGCTCTTGAAATTGCTAAACGTGGAAAACCATTCACCGATAGAGAAAAGAACAAAGAATGCGTGATTGCAGTAGCCGAATGTGCCCCGGAAGGGTACACTTATTTAAAACTGTCAGTTTGTCTACAAACACCGTGGCTTGGAAGGTAGAAGACATCGTAGAAAATATATCATCTCAACTGTCTGACAAAAATGGATATCTTGAGTAGTTTTCTCTGGTATTGAATGAATCAACGGATGTGTCAGATACTGCTCAGGTGTTGATTTTTCTTCGAGGAGTAGAGAAAAGGTAAAGTGTATGAAGAACTTCTTGATATTGATAGTATTCACAGCAGGACTACTGGGGAAAATATGTTGAAGGAAGTTGAAAATGTCATTAATAAAAAGAACCTTCGATGGAAAAACTTGAAATCTCTTACTACTGATGAAGGCAAAAACATGTGTGGTAAAAATAAAGGAGGTGTGGAAAATGATGGGGGTTCAAAACCATTAGTCTTACATCATTCATCAACAGTCCTTGTGCTGGAAATGTTTGGATATGTCTGTAGTTCGTTCTAAAACCAGTGATATCAGTTGTTAATTCCATCAGATCCACTTGGTTAAATCACCGACAATTCCGCGAATCTATTGAAGAGATAGGAGATAATAATCACACTGCCGTACGCTGGTTTAGTTGCGGAAAAGTTCTGAGGCGCTTTTTTGAGCTTCGAGGAGTGATCGAAACTTTTTTCAATGAAAAGCATCGCCCTCTTACCGAATTGCAAAATGGCGAATGGCTGTGGAAGTTAGCATTCTATGTCGATTTGACTGAATTTGAAATTGCAAAGAGAAAACCAGCTTCTCCCTGATTTATACACTAATATCAAATCGCACCGGCAGAAAACTGTTGTTTCAATCACTATTACGTAAAAAATGTTCCACACGTTTTAAAACATATGAAATATTCATCCACTCTACTGAAACTGAGTTTCCCGTCAATTTTGCAAGCTTCGAGTGCTTTGAAGATAAATTTTGATACTCGTTTCTCAGACTTTGATGTCATTTCGAATGAAATTAATACTTTTCAAAATTCTAAAGAAATTGGCCAACTGAAAGTTAATGCGTTGGTGATAACAAATTGTATGGTAGAGCGTTAGTTTGACAAGAAGAATCATCCTTGGGTCGATTTCAACTCGCTAGTAATTTTCGCGATATACCTAAATGCTAGACTATGCAAAACTGGGCGGGAATTACTATGCAATGGTTGTCGAAGAAAATCAACATACAGGGCTGATTTTAGATGAACCTGCGTAAAAGCATTATATAAAGAACATATGGACCGTAGGAGGATTCGTGCTCATAAGCAACCATATATATTAACGTAAAGGCTGACGATGAGGACTTGCAAAGCTTCTCTGATGGTTTGTGAAAGAGAACCAAGGTATGAATAAATCATTGGAAATGTCATATTAAATTAGGACACAAAGAGATGTAGAAGTCATCAATACATTCATGAATAAATACAGAATGTTAACGTATGGATGCAAATTGCTTGAATATGTTGAAAAATTCACAAATAACAGTCAACACAACTATTAAAACTGAAAACTCGATTGCGTCATTTGGAGACAATCAGTCATATTTTTTTTATACTCGGACTACATGAGAGGAAAACCTATAATCTTAAAAAAACATCGTGTGAGCCAGCGATAGAATGTTGGGAGAGGAGATAGGCATTCCGATTTTTCCTGAAGGTTTGGAGGTTAAAGGCCTAGGGAAAAACCTCACTAGGTGAAGAGCTCCACATCTTTACTGTTCGATAGGAAAGTGAAGTTTGGTAGGAAAAAGTTCGGCGGGTCTCGAGCTTGTCAATGAAGGAGTGACTAGTTTGGACTCGTCTAGTCCGCCTATCTGGAGTCTCTTATGCTGACACAACAGGCAAGATTCCTGATAAATACCGACCACGGAATTATCTATAGAAAAGGTAGAGATCTCCCACATTTAAACGATTTTCTGAAGAGGTCAATGAACTCGTAAGTGTGGCATCATCAATCAGATGGATATCTCTCTTCTGGATTGAATCCAAGGGCTTCAGCGTATGTTTGGGAGCCAAACTCCAAATAGTGAACATTACTCCAGGACAGGTCGAATTTGTGCTTTGTAGATTATGAGGAGCTGCTGGGATGTGAAGTAGCTCTTGACATGGAATAGTAAACCAAGTTTTTGTGAAGCAGCTTTCGCAATACATCTCACATGATCATCCCATGATAAGGTACTATTGGTGGTGATTCCGAGCATGGATATGAAAGACTTCATAGGAATAGTTGTACCAGAAACTCGATTGTGTCATTTGGAGACGAGCATTCATCTTGTACAATTAGAATAAATAAGAAAACTTTCACTTATAATTACACCATAATCTTTGATACATTCAATGTAGATTTAATTTAATATTACCTGGCATTTTGATTTTGTTCGATTTCGTATTTATTTGGCATGTAATTTTTTCCTACTTGCACTTGGGATGGAACTGGTGCAACGGGACTTATGTTTCTTTCTTCTGGTATGTTGAAGTCAAACGAATTAACAGGTTGCGCCGAATTCCTTGTGTTCAATAAATGTTTAGAAAGTAGGAATTTTCCATTTTGTGGTTTGCAGTAAGCCGTCGTTAGGACTAATAGAATAGCAGCCTGAAAACGAAAATAGCAAACATTAGATATCTTTGTGATTGCTTCGTTCTCTGGATGTTTTACCCACACTTTTCGAACTTATTCATGATTCAATCCAATCAACAATTGTTACCAAAAAATAAAATTCTAGAGAGGAAACTAAGACTATGAACATTATTCACAATAAAATGAAACGAAAATGAGTTTGTTGAATGAAGGTTTAAATTTTGCAATTGATTCTAAGAAATTACCTACGGAGGATTCAATTAATTATATTGAAAATACTATTTGGTTTCTCAACTTTAAAGATAAAGTTGTTATTGGTAACAAGTGCAAGACAGTTGTTGAACATTCAAATGAATCATAGAAGAGTACTTTCAATAACTTCAACAACATCTGTAAATTCTTGAAAGAAAAAAGCTGTTATTACTTGAAAGCAGATAAGAGGCATTCCCTGGTAATTACTGGCAAAGAGGATTATCACTATTCGGTAAATACCTTGATGTATGATGGTCCCTATGAACAGGATTACCAGGAACCCTTTATCAAAATGCGTTAAACTAGTAAATCAGGCGTTCGACGACTAGCGCGCAAAGCCTCTTAAAGCCGCTAGGGTCAGTATGCGACTAGCGCGCGAGCTACCTGCGGTATACATATTTGTGCTTCCACAATAAATTCTTTTAACTCTCCGACGAATTCATAAATGTTTGGATGCGCACTGGAAAAGCATACACTAAAGTGCGAATGAAATGATTCGCATGCATTTGTTGTTTCGCAATTCAAAATATTGTCTGTTGCCCATATCTGTGGTGGATATTTTGCGTCGTTATTCATGTAATTTGTCTTCAAATAACCGTCGAATCTTCCTAATTGTGGCAAATAACCAACGTACGGTTCCATGATACGATAGGCTTCTGGTACCTCGTCTGGTCGTAGAAAAGGTATGCCAAATGTTCATCTGAACCACATTCCAATTACAGATTGGTTATTCTTGTATTCTCGAACGAGACCAAATTCATGAATTTTCCTGAACCACGCCTGGGTGAGGTGGAATAAACACCCATGGTTTATCAACCCAGGCCAAGGTGATCTTAACTAATCTTGAATTGCCTATTCAAAATCCACAATATGGAAAAAATATCCACCGATATTCCCAACATTTATCAATTATTGATTAGAATAAAATGTCGTAAGTTGTTTTTTCTTTGTTTGGTAACAAACAAAACAACAGCGATATATAGTTGTTGTTTCTCACTCCATGGATGGTGAAAAGTTGCTGGAAATGTTGGACACAATATTCAAAAGTGCCATCCATATAGATCGTTCTCATTTTAGCATAAAAACTGTACTTTGAATAGTTCCAAGCACTATAATTTGGTTGACAGTATCGTTGATGAGTACCATACTTTCATTGTCGGGAGCAGAAATTACAAAGAAAAAACATAAAAATGTTGACGGAAAATTGAAAAAATAAGTCCGAATAGTCATTGATTGCATAACATATCATGATGATGGACTTTTTTTATCAAATCATTTGTTTATAATTATCTAAATAACCCCCCAAAAAAACAAAAAGTAAAAATGTTGCAAAGGAATCTATCAGCCGTACCATATCTATGCTTATATTGAATACCAATGTATATTATGAGTTTGGTTCAAGTTAGAAAAAAAAAATCAAAAAAAGGCTAAGATCCTCTTTTTTTTATGATTTGATGAATCAAAAAAATTTATTTGCAAAAAAAAGTGCATTTTAATTTTGTTTTGATCACATAAATGAAGGTTACGGGTGCAGGTATACGACAGGTAGCTCGCGCGCTGGTCGTATACCGACTCCGCGCGCTAGTGGTATAAGAAGGGGATTATTTTTAATGAGCTGCGCGCTAGTCGTCGAACGTCGTCAATAATTCATCGTGAAATCGTTAACAGCTGTGATCTCCGATAATTTAAAATGCAAACTTAGATTTTCGAATCATAAACTTCCCAAACTATATTGCTTACTTAAGATTTATGAATCTATGAAATCAATCATTTAATTATCCCACGTATAACAGCAAAATTGTTGATTATGGAATTTAGCAACTTCCAAACCGCACCAAGTTTGTCTGAAAAATTCTTTGGAAGTAATTGTGAAATTAGAGATTTCAAATTTGCACCTGGTGATACTCTCGTTTCATTTCATGTTGTTCCATTATTTACAAATACCCAAATCTCTGAATAAATATCTTTCAAATATTAATATCCCCGATCGAAAATGCACAGGATACGTGATCCTCACGTCTTCATGTGTGGAACAACATTTTTTCACTTGTAACAAAAACGATTGGGTGACACTTTTTCCACTCCATTTTTTCCACTGGTATATTTTTCCACTAGTTTTTTTTTCCAATAACTTTTTTCCTCTAGTAATGATTTTCCACCAATTCGAAAATAGTATAATTGAAATGATTTGAACAAGTATCATAGCAACGACAGTTTGATACGTTGAACTGACAGTTTGACCTAACACATTGGTCTGACAGTTATCCCCCCTCCCTGTGGAACATGTACGAGCCCGTGTTACAAAATCTGTCGAGGACCAACAATGTGTCGGAAGGTTGGCACAACAGATTCCAGGTGGTTGTGGGAAAAGCCACCCTAGTCTTTACGCCTTTCTCCTCGAGCTACAGAAAGAACAAGGAGACACCGAGGTCATGATCCGCGAGCTGGATTTAGGCCACAAAATAAAAAAAACTACACAGCAGTCCAGAGTGAAAAACGAAGAGCGAATAAGCAAGTTAGTTCGCCAATATGAAGATAGGAAAACTGGAGGCGAAGTTTTGAAATATTTAAAAGCTGTCGGTCACCATATACAATTTTGATATCCATTTATAAAACTATTAAATGTACTAAAAAATAAACTGGAGGAAAAAATAAATTGGTGGAAAAATGTGTTAGTGGAAAAAGCGGAGTGGAAAAAGCAGAGTGGAAAAAATGGAGTGGAAAAAATGGGTCCCACCCAACAAAAACTACAATAACCATATTATTGAAATATCATCAAATTCACAGAGATATTGAACAAAGTGGTAATGCATAAAATAGAAAGGAGAATTAATTCAATCAATTTTTTATTGGATCTTGATAAACAAGTCGTCTGTAGAGGTATTTTCTTAATCATAGTCATCCTATTCTGAATCAGAAAGAAATGATAAGATTCAAAAGTCACTGAACATTATGAGCTTATAAATCAACGTGACATTAATAATATGAATCTACCTAAATGCAAATTATTATGCATTATTATTGTACGATTTTTGAAAAATTTGGTTCAATAATTGAATAATAATTTATAAAAATCTACTTACTGATTTTATCATGGTAATAATGCACTTGACTGTGATTCTTCGTGAACTGATTGATTCGAGTATTTGGTGAAGCTTTTATATGATATATTATTTTTACCTTTCTGTAATGACCTTTTAGTCCTTATCATAAGATCTTAACGGTCTTGGAATAATTCGTATTTGAGAATGTGTGATAATTAGCTATACCTGGGGAATTCATATAATTAACCAGTCCCAGAAATTATTGGTATTCTAATTATTCTTATAATTATTATTTGAAATGTGTTAAAATTTGGAAAGGATGTATAACAAAACGTAATTTTTCGGTCGAAATTTCAATATTTGATTTTTTGAGAGTTAGAATAATACATTTGTTTGATTATACGGTTCAAAGTTGTATAATTTTACAAATTTATTCCAAAATATGTACTTGATATTGAGAATATTACAAAACACGAAGATACACACGGAATTTTAGTAATATTACAGTATTGGAGGTATTATAACGATTATAGCATAAGAAGTATAAGACAGTATTTAGTGTATAAGTTTTATTATTTCTGAAATAGCAAAAACTTATATTTATTTTTTATTTTAAATTAATATTGAATAAAAATTGATATAATAAGAAAATTGGGTTGGATAGTTATCTATATAGTATCAATTATTGCGTAATTACAATATTTTACTTATTCCAGTTACTATCCATTGTTTTATTATTTTGATGAATGTATTGTCCCCCTATACAGATTCATTGGTAGTATATTGTAAAGTTTTTCTAGGTGATATTTGCATGATTATTTGATTTGATTTACAATTATTTTGTGATATTACTCTAGTAAGATAGTTATGATTGAGATGTTTTAAAATATTTTTGTCGAATAAAGGTATACTAAAATCCGTTTAAAAGATATCCAGGTATACCTTGTGTCGTTATTTTATATTTCCAAACATACAGTAATAAAAACATATTCCTGATTATATTAATATTATACCTAAGCACAAAGAATGATGTATTATAAGCTTATCATATGTATCATAGTAAAAATACGTCCACTTGGATTATTATACACATTCTATAGCATAGGGATATCCTACACTGCATGTATGTTCTACAACCGAGGATATATTGAAAATAAAAAATAAAATTCTTAACTAGATCGATTTTCGAAACGTATGTTTCTGATGACCATCATCTATGAGTTACATTTTTATTACAGCATATTTGTTATATCTTACGTGATATTTCCATAAAAAAATATTGATTTTATTTTTGTATAACTTAACGTTTTTCCATAAAATAACTGATATTTCACTAATTTTGTAGTGCCATGTATGATTTGCAAATTTTTGAGTTCATATTCATAATCAGTAAAGTAGAAAACCCCAGAGCTTCAGTTTTTACTAATAAATAACAAATATGTGTATTTGTTAAATATACATCTTTATGAAACTAGTGCTTCTACGCGAGCGCCATCTATGATATTTTTTTACATTAAATTCGTAATCAACAACCCCTAAAACTCCCGGAGCTATCGAGATTTCAATTTGTTATATAAAAATTGAACCCAATGAGCGCTACTTCCGGTTTTATGTGAGCGCCATTTTCAATTTGGTTTTTTGACTTGATATTCGTTATCAGCAATCCAGAAAATCTGCTAGGTGTGATTTTGGTCAAAAAAGCGTCAATATTTTTCGAGTTATTCAATTTGTTTATTAAATTGTTATTTTCCATTAGGGGAAGATAGCATTCGCCCCATATCTTACTGGGTGCATTCTGCTATGTAAGGCTAACTTAAGACATTGCGAAAAGTTTCAGGAAAAAATATTTTATTTTTCATGGGTAGTTACAATGTTGGCTCGACTACATCACTGGGAGATCTAATGGGTTTCAAGAGAATTATGTCTATTATTAGTTTTTAGGCAATATTCATCTGATTCATATTATACTGAATTATAATTATTCAATTACTTAATTGATCTAATTCACAAAGTCTCTCCAGATCGAAGAGAATGTACTGTTCATTTGCGAATTGAACTTGTTTATTGGCATTATAACCATTCCCACAATTACTGTTTGCGTATAAATCAGTTAATTTCAGCATTAGTATAAAAGAATGAACACTTAAGAGTTCACTAACCTAGTATGGAATCTAGCCATTTGGAGGTATTTAGGCATTCCTCTACGACTTAGAAGACCAGAGATTTTCTCAGTTTGGTTTAAAATCAATTTATATTGAAAGAGTTCTTAAGTTAGGAGTATTATGACAGATTTAAAGGAATGAAATTACATTGTTTTCCTTTATGTTGACTACACTAGAGGGAAGTCTATAATGTTCAAAGAACATCGTGTGTGCGTGGGGTTTCTTGAAGGTTTGGAAGTCATGGGCATAATGAAAGACCTCACTAGGCAGAGTTCCACAACTTCACCGTTCGATAGAAAAATTGAGGTAGGAAGAAATTCGGCAGGTTTCGAGCTTTACAATGAAGGGGTGATTACTTTGAGCTCGTCTAGTCCGTCTACCTGGAATGTCCAAGAGTTTCAGCGTATGTTTGGAAGTCAAACTTCGAACATATGAAAAGTACTCTAGGACAGATCGAATCTGTTCTTTGTAGATTATGAATTACTGCTGGGATGTAAAGTAGCTCTTCGCACGGAACAGAAAACCAAGTTTTTGTAAAGCGATTTTCGCAACGGACCTCACATTATCATCTCATGAGGGGGTGCTGTTGGTGATGATCCCGAGCTTGGACTTCATAGGAATAGTTATACCTGACATCAGCATATTAGGGATTTTGGGATCTGCCTTTCTGGAGAAGATGCAAGCTTGAGTTTTGGTTGCATTAAACTCTGCTACATTATCAATTCTTCATTTCAAAACCATTGCTAGATCTCCATTAACTGCGTCAACCTGTCTCTGTCTCGCTCTTCTGGCTCCATTGGATGGTATAGGGACTCTAGATGAAAAAGTGGTATGAAGCATACCATCATTTGCAAATCTGTGGACGGGACAGGTGATCACTTCCAGCAGGTCGTTTATATGGAGCAGAAGCAAAGTTGGTGCCAAGACAGATTCCTGTGGAATACCAGCGTTGATATCCATTATAACGGAAGTTTCCCAAGAAGACCTTGACGCCTGATTCGTGCAAATGCTTTAGAGGTATCTCATGCTACAACCATAGATTTCTTATATTTTTCAATATCAGGCAGATCTTCCTTTAGTCTTTGCTGACTAAAGCCATACTGCCGGTCATTCTCGATTTTGGAGCTCTCTAGGTATTAATACATGAAGTTTCCCAAGAAGCCTTTGGTGCCAGGCTCGGTCTAATACTTTGAAAATATCAAATGATACAGCTAGAAATTCCCCATGTATTTTAATAGATTTCTGACATACATGTGTTGTAAAGGCAAACAGGTCTCCTGCTGATTTCTGTTGACGAAAGCTATATTGCCGGTTATTCACGATTTTGGAGCTCTCTAGATATTGGATGAGCTCGATGTTGATTGCTGTCTCCATTATTTCAGAGATCACAGATAATAGTGCAATGGGTCTATAATAATTAGGAATGATCTTCTTCCCTTTTGTTGAAATAGGTTAGTCCAACCTAGCTGTCTTTCAGCTGATATTGATTGCCTTTAGTTTAGGGACATTTAGCTGTAAGAAGATCCACTTACTGACATAGTTTTGAAATGGTCCGATGGCTGACACTTGTAACAGGCATATTACCTAAGAATAATAAATGATGATCATTGCCCCTGGATATAGTTGAATCTCATCGGAATTAATAGTTTCCTTACAAGAAATATTCGTGACCACATGTGCCATGGATACTACACCCACGGCTACGCTCAGAGCTCTAATGAGGGTGGAACCATTCCACCATACCATACACGGTACGACAACTAAAGCCGCCCACCGTCTTGTGTCACTAGGACCGTGGAAGGCTTTTTCATATACTACACCAAAGAAAATCTATAGTTAGAGGAACATCATGTGAGCCAGCAGTGGAATGTTGATAGAGTAGATAGGCATTCGACTTTTTCTTGAAGGTTTGTAGGTTAGACATAAGGAAAGACCCCACTCGGCGACACACACATACACACACAGACATACATGTTTTGCCCGATTAGGATACTCCCCTTACACTATACAGGGCGTCCCGCGTACGAACCGACACAGAGCAGGAGCATATAGGGAACCCCAAAATATGATGATTTAACTCAACTTACCTCTATACCAAGTTGCACCCCTGAGAACTTATAGGCCCTCATAGTGGGACTTTAAATGTTGAAAAAATCAATATTTCAATTAAACTTCAACGTAGAAAAACAAATTTGGTACACGTTGTATGCGTTCCAAGAGTATTAATCGACAGTAAGTAGAGTTCAATGGTATCATTTTGAAGGGTTGATAAGGGATGGTGCACCCTTAAAATTTGACCGAAATTTCTAACCCTATCACGATAAAAACAATTTATTGGAAAAAAAAACAACTTTATTACTAGAAATAACATAATACAATTTACTTAAGTTATAAAAATTGTTCAAAATGATTACAGTTTTCTCTTAGGCATAATGTTATTCTTTTTCGAAAATGGAAGTTTACTCTATCCAATAACTGTTGATTGCTTCTAATAAGTGTGCATTTATCCATAATGTGGTTCCACAATTCTCCTTGCGACGCAACTGGGGAGCAATACACATATTCTTTTAACGTTCCCCAAAGAAAGAAATCACATTTGTTGAGGTCTGATGATCGTGGAGCCCAAATCTGGGGGCAATTATTTCCTCTTCCAATCCATTTATTTGGATACTGTTCCTCCAAAAAGTCAACAATGTTTCTAAAATGAGGTGGTGCTCCATCATGCATGAACCAATGTTCCAGTCTTAGTGGTAGTATTACCTCGTCAAGTAGATCCGGGAGAGTGTTTTGGAGAAAATTTAAATAAGATTCGCCATTCAGTTGATTTGGTAAAATAACTGAACAAATTAAATATCGACCAATAACACCGATCCAAACATTTATGTTAAACTCGTTGAAAATGTCGAGAAACTACTGCATGAGGGTTTTCGTCAGAATACTCATGATAATTATGTAAATTTGTTATACCCCTGCGGGTAAAACAAGCTTCATCAGTAGAAAGAATTTTCTTTTGAAAATTAATTTCTTGATGTCAAATAAATTGACAGGAGTTCAATTCGTTTAAACATATCTTTCGGTAACAATTCTTGAATTTTTTGGATATGATATGGATGTAGTAGATTACGTCTTATAACTCGATGCACAGAAGTTTTTGATATACCAGTTTGTGGAGATAGAATTCTTGTGCTAATATGTGGGTCATCTTCAATTCTATTCAAAAGTATTTCTTCGTCTTGTCTTATTTTTGCAGTAGTACGTTTTTGAGTGTTGCTGAAAAATTCATCTGTTACTCGAGCCCGTCGCTTAACTGGAAAAGGTTTCTCTATGGGGAATCACATGATCAGGGAATCTTCTGCGATACTCTTCAACACTTTTTCTGAAATTTCCTTCACAGAAAACAAATACTAATAACATGTCAACTTGCTAACTAAATGAACATTTTCAGGTCATTTTTAACACGCTTAGCAATCTATTATTTAAAATCAACTACTTAGTTTGCTGATTGTCAAGTTTGACGTTTAATTTCATGGCCAACTTTTGAAATTTCGATGATTTTAAATAAGATGCTTTTATTTATTCGCGTTTTTCTCGAAAACGACAAAGTTTATTGAAAAAGTGTTGGAGTAAAAAAGTTTTAAAATAAAATTTCTCATAAAATAAAGTATTTTTCTTTTGAAATTGCGATTGAGTTAACATATTCTGTCGAATTTTAAGGGTGCACCATGTCTTATCAACCCTTTAAAATGATCCAACTGAACTCTACTTACTGTCAATTAATACTCTTCGAATGCGTACAACGTGTACCAAAATTGGTTCTTCTAAGTTGGAGTATAATTGAGAAATTGATTTTTTTCGAAATTTAAAGTACCACTTTGAGGGCCTATAACTTCTCAGGGGTGCAGCTTGGTATGGTCCCTTACATGTTCCTGCTCTGTGTCGGTTCTTATGCAGGACACCCTGTATACCACGTATAGTGAGGAAAGTAGAAATGTCGTTCTAAGGCTCGTTGGGCCCCTGAAAATTTTGGCAATTGCCTAGTTGCAATCTGATAATCCGACACTGCACCAACCAGTATGTATTTAACGACTTTCATCCTTTCGTATGTATGTAGAAATAACCTGATATGTATTCACTAAGATGATACAATGTCATTCAAATATGTACATAAACGGTGTACAATTTCATCTTAAAATAATTATGAAGTGAAAACCTTGGAATCCTTGGAATGTTCCGTAAAAACAACATTTAATTGTACTTCTCTTGGAGTTCAAATACTGCATATATTTCAACTCCTGTATATTTTATAAAAAACCTACATCACCGGACTGAACATATTTATCCTACAAACTTTCCTCATGGTAATTGGATGCCTAACAAACAAGAATAAAACCTTGCCGCCAGGGACGTCTCCAGGGCGGTAACTGTGGTTCCCAAGGGGTCCCTTGTACGAATGCCGTTTGTCGCAGATTGAAAAGTCAGGAGATTTTTCTTTCACAAGTTCCATTATGAGGCTTCCTCAATTCATCTCAACTATTTTTTTGATGAGTGCATATGTACGTAACACACTGTGGAGAGGATTCTTCCTATTGGTCGTATGAAATTGAAGTTTGCAAATCGCTTCAAAGTGGTATTATTTTTGGTATATTATTCTATAGTTGTTTAGATCAGTGGAATCACCTTTTTTTAACAGAGGTAAAATTATCGTTTCTTTTGGACATTCTAGAAAAATTCCGTTTGAAAAACAGACGTTAATTATGCTTTAGCGGGGCTAGTAAGTGAAGTTTAAAGATATTTATAAATTTGTTAGAAATGTTGTCTTTGCCAATGGCATTTGTATTCTTCAGATTACACAGGCCTACGAAAAATTTGTGAATTGGATTTGTTAATATTTTTGAACCTGTGGTGGCTAAACTAATAGAGAATCAACATTTTTTTGTTTCCATCACGCACAATTTTTGTTATAAATTTTCAATAGTGTCATATGCATGGTTTTTTTAAATATTTGCGAATAAAAATTGAATGACATTCTAAAAATCGCTACGCCACTGAGATTAAATTGTGTACAAATCAATTCAAACAAATTCGTTTAGTGGCCACAATAACCTTCTTGTACATTCTAGAATAGTAATAATGTCTAATTTATATTGCTTATAGTATTCTTTTTTATTTTTGTTGGATGTTCTTATTCTTTTAGTGAACCAAGATGCAGTCTATTTTCTGTGTTCATTCTGTGGTATAAATGGGTGAACGCTCAGAATAAAAGAAGACTTAGTTTCGGATTACAATAATACACTATTGATTTTTAGGGTTCCTTTGAGAAAAACTGCATCAACGAAAAAATAGACGTGAATTGTGCGCCGTTAAAACTTCCAACCAGCTACTGCTGATGGTTTTTTTGGTTATTATTTTCACAAATAGAATATATGTATGTCATAGTCTGGAAAAATTCCGCAAACAGGTAAAACCTGATGCTGTATCATAAACTTTACATTGACCTAATGATTATATCTCTGCTTCAGATGTATGTTTCAAATGATATGTAGGATACTGAATACTTCACAATTTAGTTTTCGAAAAATATATAGTATAAATGAATCTTTTTCATGTAACAATGTAAATGATTTCACATAGCACTGGCCTTCAGTTCCTGCTTCGTAGAGTATCTCTCGAGGAAGCTGGATAACCAATGTTTTTTCTTACTGTGACGAAATTTCATTTAAGGTTGCAAATAATTTGTAATTTTATATGAGGAGTGGAGAACACAATTTTGTTTGTAACACAATATGTTTTTAATTTAATAAACTACCACAATTCGTAAAAAGAATCTAATTCAGAAAATCAATTTGAGTCATCATCAAAGAAGTATATCAGTGATAGCAGAACAAAAAACGTAGTCTTGCGTTCTCAGGATCGCGACTATGAACTTTTTGAGTATCTTAATCGTGATCAGCCATTCCTAAAACCCCCGAGAGTCACAATTTGTTGTTTATTTCAAAGAAAAATTGACGAATGTCTAGAAGATGACGTAGATATCCCGTTTCCGGGTATCCCCAGATATTCCAGGAAAGCTTTTGCATGTCTTAATCATCATCAGCAACATTTATATCTTTGCACGAAAAAAATTGTTTTTAATGAAATTAATCGATATTTGACGTTAGGACCTTCCGATATCTCGTGGATAGTCTAAGGTGACCTCAGGGATTTTTTTCGACATCATATTCGTGATCAGCGATCCCGAAAACCCTCAAGAAACCAACTCGAGCCCGTTTGACTCATTATTCAACAAGTAATTAATTTTTTTATTCACCTCAAAAAGTGCAATGCAATAAAGAGTATGCCCAAAAAACAAACGCAGTACAAAATTTCTAAATTACATTCTGAATTGAATGCAGAAAACCGCAAGTAAATCCAGTTACTTACTTCGCCAGTTTTGGAGGGCTGGTTCTATTTTAGTGCTCTCCGTGACTATATATAAAGATGCTCGAATCTGCAATAGCCTTTTGACTATTATATTGGCAGAAAATGGTAGAACTCCATCAAAATCAGTAACGATAATTTGCATGTTTCCACTAGCATGATATTTGAGAGTTGAAAGCAGTTGAAGTAAAGGTAGAACGGAACATCCTTTGAAATAAGAATTGACACTTTTGAAGTGTTTTTTTTTTCAAATCAATTAATCATAATTAATTTAATTGATTGAAACTTTTAATGTCTTTTTTAATGATAATTTGTTGTTCGGTTTATTATAACACTGCTTCATTTATTTATACTTAGTGGTTCTGTACTAGTATACTGTTTTCACAATGTAAATATCACAACACACAGGTCCGGCTTTAGTGGATCTTCCTAGATTTATTTACAAGATCTTAATATATGAACTATTCTTAAAGTATGAACCACTCTTGTAAATCTTTTTAATGTAAATGAACCTAATATTATTCTTATTATGTTCTGACTGACTGATTCATCCAAAGCCGACTGAGTTGAAGTTTGGCAGGTAGGTACTTATATGACGTGGGCACCCGATAAGATTCGGATTTTTCGAAAGTCAACCCCAAAGGGAGTTAAAGGGATTCGATATATTTTAACCTTCGTGACAGACTGTGGCCTGTAAGTTTTTCTATTGAAGAAGGATAAAAACGATTTTTCGAAAGAATGGAGAACGAGGAATGAGCCACCAGCCAATATTAGGGTTAATTCAGTTGGAAACCGTAAATTGAGTCTCATTTTAATATTCCTACATGAATTCAGTTCCACTGATAAAATCATACTACCTAAATTGAGTCAAGGGTTGCAATATAATTCCCAAAATATTCTTAGAAATGAAGCTGTTAAGATTACAATATGTGCATTCTATATCCATAAAGTTCGGTTAGTTAATGTTAGGTTAGGTTAGAAACAAAGGAGGTACAATGAACAATCATTATTATTGGTTATTATGAGAAGCGCGATTACAATATTTGCATTCTATATCAATAGAGTTAGGTTATATCAGTTAAGGTTAGGTTAGGTTAGAAACAAAGAGGGTACAATAAACAATTATTATTGTTTATTATGAGTGTTAAGATTAGCGCGATTACAATATTTGCATTCCATATCAATAAAATTAGGTTAGTAGGTTAGGTTGGATTAGGTTAGGTTAGAAACAAAGGGGGTAACTAAACAATCATTAATGGTTATTGTGAAAATACTTGCGTACAGAAGGATGGTTGGCATAGGCAACATGTACTACATCCTAATTATCTGACTAGCACCAACCACGTACATATATGAAGCTCAGTTTACCTTAAAAGCACCCGGGACTGAATTTACCTACATAGAAAGGTAATTAATAGATGCCGAACTCAATTTGGTAGTGCTGTAGTGGTTGGATTCCAGTAATAATAATAATAGAGTTCTTATCGTTGTTCGATAATTTATTTGTATTACTGGTTCTAGATAGTCATAGAAAAGATAAAATCTCGAAGTCACCCCAGATATTTCCCTTCCCAGAAAACAATATAAAATAGTCATAGAGAAAAACTACCCTTTTGTTGTGTTATTGTGGGAAATGTGATTGATTCATAGAAATGTATTTCGGGGGTGTTATTGAAAACTTTTTTGATTTAATAGTAATAAAGTTGGTAAATTTGATTGATGGATGTTGTGAAATTTAATTTTGAAGTGATGAAAGTAGAATTCATATGAACTAAACAGGGTGTCCCAGGTTTTAGTATCAGAACTTCAATAGTCGATAGAAAATTTGATTTTGAGAAAAAAATTCCTATTAACATATATGCACGACGCTTAGTTTCTGAGATACAGGGTGTTGAAATTGAAAAAAAATTCCGTTTCTTGCGAATATCTCCGGAACCGTTTATTTTACAAGAGACAGCTTTTCTACTCATAGTAAGTTATGTTCTGTACGAAAAAAAAATTTTTTTTAGTCTGAATTGAAGATTTTGAAGGGGTAGTTGGTGTTTTTCTCCCCAACTTCTACGCCACTGAAAAAAGTACGGTTTTGAGACAACCATTTGAACCGCCAATGTTTTCTACGCAAAAAAGGTGCCTTGGTCATAAGCTCTAAAGTTGACCGTTTTCGAGAAAAATCTACTATTATGTTGAAAAACATGGTCAATTCTTACTAATTAAACAAAATTTATTCAAACGTTAGAACAAGTAACAAAACCAAAAAATTGACCATGTTTTTCAACATAAAAGTTGATTTTTCTTGAAAATGGTCAACTTTAGAGCTTATGACCAGGATACCTTTTTTGTGTAGAAAACCTTGGCGGTCCAAATGGTCGTCTCAAAACAGTACTTTTTCCAGTCACGTAGAAGTTGGGGAGAAAAACACAGACTACCCCTTCAAAATCTTCACTAATTCGGACTAAAAAAATTTTTTTTATCGCACAGAACATAGCTTACTATGAGTAGAAAATGCTCACAAAAGCTGTTTTCTGTACGATAAATGGTTACGAAGATATTCGCAAAAAACGAAATTTTTTTTTTCAATTTCAAAGCCCTGTATCTCAAAAACTAAGCGTCTGTGCATATATGTTAATAGGAACTTTTTTCCTCAAAATCAAATTTTCTATCGACTGTTGAAGCTCTGCTACTAAAACCTAGGACACCCTGTATATAAATTTTCGAGAAATAAGTCTCACAAACACATATTCCTATTATTTTCGTCTTTACATACGTTTCGGTCTCACAACCATCATCAAAAGACGTATCAATGTCTAAAATGGGATTTCTTAAAACTAATTATATCAAGCACAAAGCGTTCTTATCGTTTTGATTTTAATTTAAAATGCCACCGGTCTTGTGAAACATTGTTTTGTTTATAACCTACAATTCGATTACAAAAATGTTAATATTTGAACTAAAGAAACCGATTATTAAAAAAGGTCTATCCTGGCGATGATTCATATTAAACTTGTCTGTAAATCATAGAACAGACCTTCAATCATTAAGTCAAATTTATACTAATTGAATTAATTAAAGCGCTCCGAAATTCCTACGAGCGTCTTTATAATGTTGAAAGTATATTTTAGGTAGAATGCTGAAATAACGATATTTCTAGAAAGGTTGTCACCTTTTCCTGTTCTTTAATATCTGGTTCAAAAGTGGATACTTGAGAGTATTATAGTTGATTTCAGTTTTATTCAAACATTGCATGAGATGACTTCTTGATACATATGCATATACTTAAAACATTTATGTGTTGCAATTTCGATTACTCGTGTTTCTGTTCGTTTCAGCGACGTGGACATTATTAATTGAGATTAACGCTTTGTGCTTGATACAATTAGTTTCAAGAAATTCCGTTTTAGACATAGATACGTCTTCTGATGATGGTCGTAAGACCGAAACGAACGTAGAGATGAAAATGATAAGCATATGTGTTTGTGTGACCTATTTACCCGAGAATTTATACATAATGCTGAAATAAATCAACTTCCTGAATAAAACCTTGGTTGGTTATACTTACTGGTTGTTGTTGATATAACGTATGCATGCCACAATAGATGTATCAACTGGCGGTGAACAAAAACAAAGCAAATGTCTGGCGAGTTTTACGATGAAAGTTCAATTATTTTCGAATGAGATGAAGTTTGAAACCGTATGTGGAACGTTCGAAGGTATATTCCTTATTGGAGTCGAAAAATTTTGCTGCACGAATTCCCAACTTCTCGCCTTTTAGAGGCAATGTCAGTGGTTTTACTGTTGTATAAAATTTCCAAAGGTGATTTCCGACATTGACTCGATAAGATGGTTTGCCGGTCGTCGTGGTAGTCGATGAAATATCTTGGTTCAGAACGTTTCCGATTCTGTTCGAAAATTTTGGCATCTGTGTGGATTTCAATGTGTATTTTGCAATTATATCAACTTTTTGTGGATTTGTATGGGCGATTGCATTCAAGTTGTGCCTAGTCTTCGATTGGATGTGAAGTATATCCGACGTAACTGTTCTATCATCGTGGAACAACTGGGGAATCTCTGTAGAAATTAATTTTTTAGATGAAGTCTTTGGGTTAGAAATTATGCTTCCATGTATGGTCGATAGTTTCCTTGGATGTGAAGGCAATGGTGGAAACTCATATTCAGATTCATCTGTTTCGTCTGGTCCCGAAGATGTGGCTTTCTGTGTGGTGGTTTGAGTCAAGTTGTCGGTCGTCGCGTTATAACATCCAACGACGAATTTGGTAACATCACCTTTGCAAAAATTCGGGTAAACCACCCACGCATTAAACCCGTCACCAGAAAGCCGCTTGTGCTCCTTGTAAATTCGATTGGCACAAATCAGGTCGTTTTGAATGTCGTCGTCTTCGAACGCCGAACACGGTTCGTTGCAAGCGTTTATCGCGCGTCCCAAAGAACACCAATAGATGTCGCTGATTTGGAAGATTCCATGATCGCCGCTTGCCACGTTAACAGCCGAAGTGTTGTAATTCGATTCGTAACGCGCGATGCAGACCCAAATCGGTATCAGATCGTCCTGTAGCTTCGCGACGTACTTCAATTCTCGAGCAAGTTCGCACCGGTCGTAGATTTTGGCGGAACCCGATCCGAATAACAAGATGGTCGCGACCAACACTCGTATCAGCATGATATTGGTAAACTGAAATGAAATGAAGGTTATATGGCGTTTTATACTAAAATGCGGTTTGTATCTGAAAAAACCGTTATTCGACATTTGAAATTGTACGACGTGTTATTGACTCTACTCGTTTAGACAAGGTAACTGGTATTATCTTAACCTTAATGGTTGTGATTGTCGTTGCTGCAGGCGGTTGGATCGTTTATCTCGAAACCGAAAGATAATTTCCATTTAGAATTAAACAGAATCGTAGATATTGCCAAAAATAACGGTTATAATGTCAAGATAATTAATAAAATACTCCAAAATAAACTCAATAAAAAAGCCTTAAGCATAATTTATCCGCAAATTAATAATAATACAAAATCAAATTTCACATGTCTAACATATTTAGGTAAACATTCACTAAAAATATCTCAATTCCTTAAAAAACAGAATAAAAACGTCGCCTTTAAAACAACAAATAACCTATGCTCGTATATTAATAACTCGAAATCTAAAAAAGATAACTTAAAGAAATCTGGAGTTTACAGACTGAGATGTGATGACTGTAGTGCTTTGTACATAGGACAAACTGGACGCAGTTTCAGCGTAAGGTTCAATGAACATTTGAGAAGTTACAGGCTCAAAAAAGAAGACTCTAATTACGCAAATCACCTGTTAGAACATAACCACAATTTCACCCTTAATCCTGATATTCTACATATTCAGGAAAAAGGACATAAACTTAATATATTAGAATCCATAGAAATTTTGAAACACGCAAAAAACAATAATAATGTAATATTAAATGATCAAATCGACACATATAATTCACCGCTTGTTAACAATTTTGTAAACACACTCCCACCATTATCCACCCCCATCCCTCAATTTGCACCACATTCTGATCCCTGATATTTAAGGACATACTTGTAGATTTAGCTTTAGTTGATAACTCCTCGCTTTGATAATGCCACAGTGTGGTGAAACAATTTGTCAGCATTTTTAAATTAAATGTTAAAAGTTTTGTGTAAAATTTGAGTTTTATTCTCCAACTTCTGAAGTTTAACGAGCTAAGTTATAACCAGGTATCAATTGTAATTAAAGCCTACAATTTCGATACTGTTTTCTACCCATTGGACTCTGGTTATACTTCACTGTAGCTACCCTAGGGACAAGGCTATCTTTAGATAGCATAGTGACAAGCCTTGTGGAGAGGACCCTAGCAGAAGTTCTCAAAAGGAGTTAACCTTTGGGAAAAATCTGGCGCCCGAGGATTCGAAGCTTACCGCAGTAAGCACTTTACCGAAAAGCGACAAGGTCACGTTATATAGGAATGAACGTTATAAAGGACACCAGACGGTCGAGCAGAAATCAAGATGTGACCTGACAAGAGAAAAATATAAAGTTTTAAAAGCATTAATATTTCTGAAATCAACAGTCAATTTTTTTATAAATCCCAACATCTGAAGAGATTTGCCAATAATATGGTTAATATGAGGGACAAAACTTACAGGTGTATCAAAAATCACGCCCAAATCTCTAACATTCAATTTACTGTTCAACGATGTACCATTAATTCGATAATTTTAAGTAATGGGACTTCTCAGACGATGAAATCTCATAATATTGCATTTTGAAATATTAAATTCCATTTTGTTAATAGTGCACCAGTTCGACATGTTATGTTAAGCTTTTTGTATCAATAAACATTGATCTATAGATTTTACTTTGAAAAATATTTTCAAGTCGTCCGAAAATAGTAAGAACTTGATATCACAATAATAAAGTATTCGGCAAAAATTTATTTGAAAAAGTTGTTTCTCCTGCAATTTTATGTACATCTGCAAATTTTCAAAAGTCTAGAATGAAGTTGCGATTTTTGATATTTTTTCAAATAAAATAATGTTTACAAATCCAAAGTTTACTTAACTGGTAAAAATTGATATATTTGTGTAATCTTACCGTCCATGATAAATATTTCATGTCCCTTCCATATTTTTAAAAACTAAAGTTGCAAGCATAAACAATGTAGGCATTAAGTCTGGTAGGAACAAGTTCGGAATGTCTGTCTATTTTGACAATGAATGGATGACCAGCTTAAGCTGGTTTATTCCCCATACCTGGAATATAATAATAATAATAATAATAATAATGTTTTCATCCAGATAAATTTACAGAAGTGTAGTTCCTTCGGGCGAAGTCTAGCTAATTAGCTACTCTACTTAACCCCGTTATAATAAATGCATAAAAAAGAAAAGGAAAGAGAACAGCGATTATTTACCAAAATATACATAAAATAATTAAAATAACAGAAAACAAATACTCCCTCCCCCTCCCCCTGATTCATCATGCTTACAAAAACAATAATTTTAAGCATCGTTTAAATCGTGCATTCATGAGACTCTTGCATTGAGTAGACAGAGAGTTATAAAGTGTAACCACATTATATGTAAATGATCTACGAGACATAGTAGTGCAAAAAACGGGCAAAGGCAGCTGTGACACAAACCGTAGCCGAACGCTATGGAGATCACTTCTGAAAAACAGATTTTTGCGCAGATACACAGGCTGAGATTGTGGTAGGACTTGATGAGTTAAGACTGTCAAACTGTATCGATAGATAGGTTCAATCCTCAACCACTGAAGTTCTCTAATTTTTGGGTTATATAACAATCAGTGGCGGCTCCTCGAAGGAGGCTAAGGAGGCTCAGCCTCCTCACAAATTTATCTTGTTGATCATTCTTCATTTTATTTCCCGTTTCTCTAATAATTTTTTAAATTTTACAATCAATTCCCCGTTCTCAGTAGTTATTTTTAATCTGGCAACAGTGCCCTGAGGCTAGACTCTCTATATATCTCAAACGCTGAGCATGTGTTGTTCAACACAGTTGCCGTTTTTCCGACCGGTCAATCGCCAAGTAGCGTGAAACAGCGAAAATGGCAACAGCGTCTGGAGGCTAGCCTGCCGCCCGCCTTTAAGTTCAGTACAGTCGGTGTGGTACGGAATACGACACATGCGTATTGCGTCAGTGCTTGTTTTGTTTCATGCGGGTATAATGGTTGAGTGACACCACGCGAAATAAGGTTAGATCAGAATTCGTCTGTTCGGTAAATTATTAATTGTAAAAATGGACAACTAGTGGAAAGATTATTAGGGTTCTACGATGTTAGTTCGAGAAGAACAGCGGTCAATTTATTCAATTTTTTCATGGAAACATTTCAACGATTCGACTTTGCGAATAAATCAGACTTATGACGCATCTGTAATGGCGGGACATTTAAACGGTCTTCAAACAAACGAACGTAAGTTTTAAATAACATAGTAGGAAACAGAATTCCCTGTAATGCTCGAACTCGATGGAATTTTACATCACGTGCAATGTTTAGTTTACCATCCATAAAAATAAAGACAAATTAATTGAAACATTTGATTTTATATTAAACAGTGATGACTTTTCAACAGATCAGGTTTCATTAAATGCTGCTGTTGGTTTAAAATCTTATTTAGAAAATGAAGAATTTTTGTTTTTTCTTTATACTTTTAAATTAATATTTGAACAAACTGATCTTATTTTTCAAATTTTACAACATAAATTCACGGTACCAAATTCACTAATATAATTCATTCAAGAGATCGTTTAAAACATCTCATTGATAAAATTTCAAGTTTCCGTTATACAGAATTTCATTTTAATATTTTATTTGGAAATTATTCAACTGATGGGGCTTCTCCCGTGAAAAGGAGGAAAACATATAATTTGGTAGACAAGAAACTACATTATAAACAACTTTCTTATGAAATTTTAGATAGTATTAAAGGTCAAATATTGAGATTCGATTTTCCGATTTACATGAATTGAAGTTTTTCGATTTGACGAATAGAAGATTTTTCGAATCTTTTTCAAAAGAGTTTCTCAATACACTTTCAGATAACTTAGTTCTAAAATATAATTTTTTTGATAAAATAGCGCTGCACAATGAATTATGCGTTGTATACTGGGATAAAGATATTTTAGGCCAGTACGACAGTCACGCCGATATGATAAAATATATGATAGATAATGATTTGCAACAAGTCTTACCTCAGTTTTATAAACTACTTTGTTTGACAGTCACCATTCCTGTCACGTCGGCATCGGTAGAGAGAACATTTTCTACTCTCAAACGAATTAAAACATACATGCGAAATACAATGGGCCAAAATCGTTTATACAATGTTAGCTTAATATCTATTGAAAAATATTTAGTAAAACACTTAAAACATAATGATACATTTTATGATAATATTATTGATCATTTTTCGCAAATTAAAGACCGTAGAATTTCGTTAATATATAAAAAAGTTGATAAAATTAATAAAAAAAAAACAAAATACGAAAAATTCCAAAAAAAAAGAAAAAAAATTAAAAATCCAAAAAAAATAAAAAACAAAAAACGAACGAAAAAAATTTGTTGGCAAGAGAAACTCTATACCTCCACGTTGGTTCTTGCTGGGTAACAATTAATTTTGTCACTGAAGTAGCTGGTACGGTCGCTGCACGAAGGTTAAATTAATTGACTGAATATATTAAAAAAAAAACGTTTTATGTCCAGCCTCCTCTCTCAAAAAGTTCACGAGCCGCCACTGATAACAATAATAATAATAATAATAATAATCTTCATTTCAACATGATTTGTCTACATTTAAAAAATAAACACGAACAATACAATATTAAAAAACGTCATAATAACTATATATATATATACAACACTTCAATACATATATATACAGATATAAATAAAATGATAAATAAATAAAACACTATCACCGTAAAACGTTAGCACTAATATACAGACTTTATTGTTCTAAAAAATCTGCAACTGTATAAGGTTCTAAAGTTATTAGCAATTTAGTAACAGCTGCTTTGAATTTTTTTAATTCCTTAATCTCTTTAATCTCATTTGGAAGTTTGTTAAAAGGCTTAAGGCTCATGTATTCCATATGTTTTTGATATAATGTTAAATCAACCTCTGGGTGAAGATATAAAATATTACGAGTTTCATATATTTGTCCGTTTTCATACTCTGCCGAATAGTGTTTGTTTCTGAAGTTAAACATGAGACATTCCGAGATATAAAGTGCCGGAACAGTTAAAATATTGAATTTGCGAAAAGTACCTTTACAGGAGTTTCGATGCTTCAGGCCATAAATTATGCGTAGGTAATGCCATTTTTTGTAGAATCAAAATCTGTTTAGATTGAGAGCTGTTGCCCCAGAAAGTAATCCCATAAGTTATTAGAGACTGAAAGATGGCGTAATAGACAACCATTAGAGTTTCCTTGTTCACCGATTTTTTTAAAGTTCTTAATACGTATAGTTTAGATTTAAGTCTGTTTGAAAGATATGTTATTTGTTCATACCAATTCGAATTTTTGTCTAAAGTAAGTCCCAAAAATTTAGTACTATTAGTTACGTCAATAATTTGATTATTCAAAGTAAGAGTTTTTGGAATTTCAATATTCGACTTATTAGTTTGAAAAATCACACACTTTGTTTTTGACTTGTTAATCACAAGTTTATTGACTTGACACCAATTTTCAATCTCTGTTAGCACTAGGATCAACTCCTGATTTAAATTCTCAATATTATTATTTTTAATGGCAACATTCTCGTCGTGCGCATGGTTTATCGAGGTATGACCACTTTCCGATATTATTATAGGCAAATCATTGATAAATATTAGAAAGAGCAGAGGCTTATTAGTTTGAAAAATCACACACTTTGTTTTTGACTTGTTAATCACAAGTTTATTGACTTGACACCAATTTTCAATCTCTGTTAGCACTAGGATCAACTCCTGATTTAAATTCTCAATATTATTATTTTTAATGGCAACATTCTCGTCGTGCGCATGGTTTATCGAGGTATGACCACTTTCCGATATTATTATAGGCAAATCATTGATAAATATTAGAAAGAGCAGAGGCTTATTAGTTTGAAAAATCACACACTTTGTTTTTGACTTGTTAATTACAAGTTTATTGACTTGACACCAATTTTCGATCTCTGTTAGCACTAGGATCAACTTCTGATTTAAATTCTCAATATTATTACTTTTAATGGCAACATTCTCGTCGTCCGCATAGTTTATCGAGGTATGACCACTTTCCGATATTATTATAGGCAAATCATTGATAAATATTAGAAAGAGAAGAGGCCCTAATATATAGCCCTGTGGCACTCCCATTTCAATATATTTTTTTTATATGTATTGCTTCTGGTCTGAGTTCATTTCTACAACTTGGTTTCTATCTTTTAAGTAGCTGACTATGATTGACAACTGTTTCCCTCGTGTACCGTAATTTTTCAGTTTTTTGATTAAAATTGTGTCATACCAAAAATGAAACGGCAGCAGCTGTTCTTTATCTTCTGCAGCCGGTTTCTGCAGACAACGTCAAGACGCGGAAAGTATACTACCAAACAATAATTAATTACAGACAAAACTAGAGATTCGCCCAGTTTCTTTCTTAGCTTAAAGTTAATTATGAGAAAGTTTTGATACAGCAACCTTAACGATATATACAATCTTTTGACCAAAAGGGATACGTGAGCCCGGAAACGAAGATTGTCATCAAAAGCCACACCCAGTATTTTTTCGCTACCGAAGAACGGAAGCTGTCTACCATCGATAAAAATATTTAGACTCGATTTAATAGTCTCTTCAACTTTCGCAGGCCAAACAGACTATGGTCAAAAGTGTAACAAATCTGCGTGTCGTCCGCATAAGATTGAAGTGTTGAGCACCTTATAGATTCACACATGTCAAAGGTATAAATTAAGAGGAGAACCGCAGTACGTCAGATGTAACATAGGCAACATCTGAGGACATACCATGGCATACAACCTTTTGTAACCTACCACTTAAATAAGACACAAAAAATGCAACCGCCTGCTGATCGAAACCCAGAAAGGACAACTTTGCGCAAAGCAATCCATGGTCCAAGCAATCAAAGGCCTTAGAGAACTCTAGATCTATCAAAGCAGTACTAAGACCTGAGTCCCGACTTTTAACAATATTGTCGACCAAATTTAGTAAAGCAGTTGTTGTACTAGATCCCTTTTTGAAACCAGACTGAGATGACAGAAGTATATTATTATGGGTTACATACAAATAAACTTGTCTCTGTACAACCTTCTCCAATATTTTAGACAAAGTTGGCAAGATACTAATCGGTCTGAAGTTTAGTATATATTTTGAAGTCTCCAGTCTTAGGAATTGGAATAATGTGGGATAGTTTCCAGCTGTCTGGGAAGAAACCTAATTCTATTCTTTGAGATAACAGGAGAACACAGCTCTCGTGGTGGAATAATAGGCGAAGTTTCTGATGAACACGGAGCATGGAAATATGTATAAAAAGGGAGAGATCGCCCACCTTCCTACAATGTTCTAGAGAGGTCAATAAATTTATATATTTCCATCATACATTTCACCGCTGATTCACACGGTTTTCGTGTAGTTAAAATATATATAAATGAAACTCTCAAAAATTGCCGATGATTACATTATTATTATTATCTGGATTGAACGAGGAAGCTGTCTGGTCAGGCCTTGGTTCTAATATACACAGGGTGTCTTTAACGGGTACTTTACAAAATCTATCACATATTTTTCAGACCAAAACCAAAACCAGTACAAAGTTGGTCATTTTGGACGCTATATGGATTTAGAATTCTATGGTTAAACATAAAACATATCAAAATTATGATCAATATCAATTCAAAGGGGTAGAACTTGGGTTTCTTAATTATATCACACTTCAATAATATTCAGTGTCACCATTAAAGTCCACATCATATGGGAATTAAAAAAAATAGCTTAGGTTAAATTTTGATGTCGGGAACAGTTTAGGTTCAAATTGAAGCAAAAATTACTTAAACAGCTGTGGCCAAGCGTTCTTCGATAGCTGTCAAATTTGACATTTGTTGAAGAAAGTGACTGAAAGTGGAATTTTCAACTCGAATTTGAAAAAGATGTTTCTACTACAATTGTATGTACGTGTGCAAATTTTCAAAAGTCTAGAATGAAGTTGCGATTTTTTATATTTTTATCAAATAAAATATTTTTTATAAATCCAAAGTTTACTTCACTTGTAAAAATTAATTTATTTGTGTAATATATACCGTCACATGTCAGTTCCGTGATAAATATCTTATCTACTTTCTATATTTTTAAAAACTAAAATTTCAACCATAAAAAATGTTATCACGAGCGGTGCAAAGTTCGAATAATTTTATTGTTCTTTTGAAAAGACACGAATGTTTAATTATATAAAATAGTAATTGCTTGTAAGATATTGGGAAACTGTTAAAAGACGGCATTGAGCATAACACTTTCAATAATAGACCAATAACATAACATCCATTTCATGAACCCAAAGTCAATTCTTCTACGAAAAAATTCACTCAATCTGAGGAGTCACTTTTATGAAAAAGTCTAAAATTTAACTATATGTCAGAATCTAAACAATTAGATTTAAAAATCTTCAAATATTACTTAATATTTACAGAGATAACACAAAAATTCGTTCATTTATATATTATATTATCATAAAGATGATTTAGCAATGGAATCACCATTATCCCTACTATTATCTTGTGACGTGCTTTGGTTCCAATGAAGTTATTCTGATTTCTCACGCACCGGATTTTTTTTAAGGTTTACTCTTCAGGGAGGACTTCTGATAAGCTCCTCACCACAAAGCATATCACAGTGTCCCAGATAATCTCAGTGGGGTAAGTAACCAGTGGTCGTTAGAGCAGAATGATTTGTATCAGATTAGCAGGTTTCAATTGCAAAAAATTACTTGATTACTTCTTGTCGCAGAAATTACACTTCATCACAAATAAACACTAAATCTCCCAATAATAAATGTATTTCTCAAATTGTACAGGAAGAAAAATTATTGAATGAAACTAACAATAACAAGAATCACTAATCACACGATCCGGAAGAATGCAACGAAGCTCGTGAAGAGGAAACAGTGAGGCGAATCATTGTATACTGCAACCCACTATACGCATAGATGTATGCATGTCGGATGTAGGGTATCCGTAGGTGTGTGAAATCCATTGAATCGATGATTCAATTTATCACGTTATTGCGTGTGATGCGGAAATAATGTCACCATTTGCATGTTATACCTGTAAAATTCATTCCAATTAACTAATAAGCCAACTACGAAATAATTTCCCTAAAAACCATCCCAATGGAAGAAATTCGACAAAATAGAAAGCTTTAAAACAATAATTTGACGCTATATAATAATGATAAGGTATGAATTATACAGCGCCCCTTATGAAGCGCCCCCCTATTAGGGGGTTGCTCGTTCAAGCCTCAAATATACGTCAAAGATGTCCCCCAAACAGAATCCTTCGACGTGTTTCGCGAGATTTTTCCACTCACTATGGGATAAGAAATATACGGGGTGGCTCGTATGAGATGGAACATCCTGTATATGTACATATGTTTAATATATTTAATCTTTACGTACGTTTAAGTCTTGCGACCATCATCAGAAGACGTTTGAAAACTAATTCACACCAACTAAAACGCGGGATTTATTAAGCTAATTGTGTTACGCACTAAGCGTCTTTGTTGCATTAGTTTTAATTAAATATTTCTACGTCGCAACAATGAACAAAATACATTAACCTAAGTTCAATCGTTCCTGTTTCATAGGTTGTTGCGAAGTAGATATTTTAAATTGAAATTAATGCGATAAAGGGTATTTAGTGCTTAGTGCAATTGGCTTAAGGAATTCAGAGTGTTAATTGATGTAAATTAGTTTCCGAACATTTTCTGATGAAGATCGTAATACCGAAACGTACGTAAAGATGAAGATATAATGGACATGAGTGTTAATGTGACCTATTTCCAAAGAATTAACATATACTACGAGACTATCAAAATGTTAACCTGAAAGATGAACAAAGTATCTAAGAACATCGGTATACAGTAAAACCTCTAAATAGCGGCTACAAATGTAAACTGTAAAAGTGGCCTCTATAGAGAGGAGGCCGTTATTGAGAGGGTGGGAGAGGAATAAAGTATCTGAGAACATCTGTTTACAGTAAATCCTGTACATAGCGGCCACAAATGTAAACTGTTAAAAAGGCCGCTATATAGAGGAGACCGTTATTGAGAGGGTGGGAAACAATGTGGTTTAAATATAGAGCATTCCAAATCCACAATCACATATAAATAAATATTATATCAACTTGGTGGAAAATAATGAATGTAAAAACTCCCCTCAAAAGGCAATGATTAACTGACATTTTCAAGGAACATATCGTCAAAGGTAACTTAGAGGATTATTCGAAAATCAAGTTTTTAAGAGATAAGTACATCAACTTGGTTAGAAAGGTGACAGTCTGGTTTGGCTTTAAATAAATTAGCAACACATATACATAGGTACTACATAATCACACACACTTCACATAATTTTAGAATTAATTTCGTATTGTTCCAATGAGCATTATTGCCATTTCTATACAGAATATTATGTATCCAATCCGCTCTAAATTCAAATTATTGACTCTATAAACATGTACAATAATTCGTGACAAATATGGACAATCCCTTCTAATTTTGAATTAACACTAACAATCATAAACACAAATTATATTGTTGAAAGAAACGTGTTATTGTAAGCGGTACCAACAAAATTTCCGTCTTTATAATCCAAAAATGGCTTGATATGAATCTCATCAGCAAGGGTTTTAATTAATTAAATTAGTAAAAATCTGACATAATGATTGAACGTTTGCTCTATGATTCACAGATGAATTAAAACTCTTCCAAATTCCTACTTGCGTCTTTGTAATGTCAAAAGTATATTTTAGATAGAATGCTTAAATAGCAATATTTCTAATAAGGTCTGACAATCTTTCTCTATTACCTCATAAACCTTCAACATCTGGTTCGAAAGTGGATACTTGAGCATTATATTCTTTGGATTCAGTCGTATTCAAACATTGCTTGAAATGACTTCGTTTTTTATAGGAAAATTGTTAAGCAGTGGATTCTTGACACATATTCATATACTTAAAACATTAATGTGCTACATTTTCGATTATTTGTCTGTTCCGTGAATTTATATGTAATTTATACCCGGGTATCATTATAAGTTGATCTCATCCAGTAAAAGAATGATATTATTTTCAATTTTATTCAGGAATTTCAATTTATTTTGGGCTCTCTTCAACTACCGGATCGTTCAAGTATAGTTGTTGTATGAGGCAAAATTATTATTACATTTGTAGTTCTTATAAACTTATATGCATGAATGAAAAAGTGAGGATAGGATCGTAGTATTCGCAGAATATCTATACCTTTCCTTGCTAGTCGTCTGCAGTGTAAGATATTTTCAGTTTATTTCAAATTATTTTCAAATTACATTTACAATTTTTACATGTATCTGTGGCACTTGAGAAAATCTCGTGCTGTGCCAACATTTCATTCTATACTAAAACTTTTTAGATATTTGTCTTGTTTCCAATCGTAGTACATATTATGTGAAAAAAATTTAGGTTGAAAGATAAAAGATAAAATACTGTATACAAAGTATAAAAATACAAAAATATGGTGGAATGATTTCGGATTTTATTTGAGTAATGAGCTTAATAAATTGTAATTTTGTACAATGTATAATTTAGTCTGAATTTTAAATTGTGTTTTAGTAGTGCTCTTTAATTTGACAGGTAGTGAATTGTACAATCTTATACCAATAAAGTCTTTTGTTTTCTGACAAACAGTATTTATTTTGTTTATGTATTGACTGGATTACTGAGAACATATACAGACTTTTGATATTTAGTGATGATTCTTGTATAAATATAGGTTTAATGCTTTGCGGGGATCGAAAAAATCATTCTAATGACATAATTTTGTATAATTTGTAATGGTTTCAAGGAGTAATTATATGCAGAGCCCCAAACATTCACACCGTAAGATAAGAGTGATACCAGACTGTTATAAATAAATTTTTCTTATTTAGTATGCTCCTGAGGGAAGAAAATCTATGTATGAGTTTTTTACTTCTTTTGATAGAAAATCGATATGGTTTCCCCATTTAAGATATTTGTCGGAAAATATCCCCAAATATTTTGATTACCTATATGAAAGAATAACTACTTTGTTTTTATACCACTTTTATTATTAATAACGTGAAAACGTAAAGTACCATTATCAAACAATTAGAAAATTATTAAATTATAATTTTCTAATTGTTTGATAATGGCACTTTGGTGTTGAAACTATAGTTACGTTTTCACGTTATTATTAATACAATTGGTATAAAAACAAAGTAGTTATTCTTTCATATAATCAAAATGATAAATTACCATGAAGCAACGACTTCCACCATCGATATCCCCAAATACTTCATAGAATTTGCTTGATCAATTACATCTGTGGAGTTTTCTATTTTTAAGGGTTCCAAGATGGGTGCATGTCCTGCTTTCGTTGGCGAAAATGCTATAAATTCAGTTTTGAAATTGTTCAATTTCAAATTGTTTGCATCCAACCAATTTTTATATTATTCATAGCTGATTGTGCTCTATCCCAAGCCTCGATCCAGGTTGCGCCCTCACATATTACAACTGTATCGTCTGCATAAGACAAGATTGTGTAATTTCCAAGTAAAAGAAAATTATTGGTAAATATAAGAAAGAGTGTTGGCCCCGATATAGTCCCTTGAGGTATACCGGTTTTAATTATTTGTCTAGAGCTTAGGGTGCTACCTATTCGGACTTCTTTTATGTCTTTCTGTTAAGTAATTTTCTATTAGTTGAAGCACACAACCGCGAATGCCTATGTTTTCCAACTTTTTCAATAATTTTGCATGCATTACTGTGCAAATAGAAGAGAAATTTGAGATTTTCATCACCGATATAGAAATTCACTCAGGAAGCCATTTTCCGTGGCACTTTATTCGATCATAATACTTTAATACATGTTTATTTACAGGTAAAACATCTTCCAATCACGCAAGGGCAATTAAGGAATATGTGTAACATATAATTTTCCACAAGAAACAGGTAAAACACAGTTAAATTCTAATATTTATCACCTGTCACACTCAATACTGGCCATGCACTTTTAAGAATAAACGGTACTGTTTTAAGCTTCGTCTGTACTCGAAGTTTTTTTGTTGATGACGCCACACTTAGGTTTGTAGACAGCTTTTATGCCTTGTACATGTAGAGGGTATTAACGAAGACGGACATAATCAGTCTCAATATCGTGGAAAGGTTATACTAATATTGCTAAGTTTATCAATAATGAGTTCGGAAGCAAAAAGGAAGAGAATTGCAAGAAACAGTGAAACGTTGGTACGACTAGTCACATATATTTTAATTGATACGATCTATTACATTTATATATAATCTAATGATTCTATATACAAAATATACTTAGTCTCTATTGTTCATATCCAATTCCTTATTTCGCAAACAAACATGTTATGTATTGGATCATGTGATGACAGCACAGTGACAGCCATGATGCGGTATTGCTTGGAAATAAAGTGACCATCAAAATATACTTGGAATAATCAATTGTTATGAAAAAGTTCGTACACTCGCATGAAAATAGTACCCAACACTGTACCTTGTGGAAATCCGTACTGAACCATATCATTCGATATTCTATCACATTCAAACATATTATGTAATGTGTTCACATATTTCTTTCGTAGTTCCAATCTTCCTTGATCATATCCGCTCCTTTTTCGGCAATCATAAAGGTCGGACCGTTAGTATGAGCCGACGGTATTTCCGGCATAATGGAAGCGTCTATCACCCTCAGTCCTTTGATACCGTACACACGCAATCTAGGATCCACAACAGCTTGCTTATCAGTTATTGGACCCATCTTGCAAGTACCACACGGATGATAATTAGTAAAACTAAAATATCTCATCATACACTCGAAATAATTATCAGTTCCGAAACCGTGGTGCGCGCACTGAGGAATGGGAATATCATGAATCTTGGCACCCAGTTCTTGTAACGCAGGTTGCTTGGTTATGTTGATGGCTAATCTCACACCACCTATCAGTTTTTCTACGTCTTCTCTATGAGCGAAGTAATTTGGAAAAATGCGCGGTTTGCTTCGGAAGTTTTTCGACTTCAACATGATTCTACCTCTAGTTTTGGTACGCAGCAATAGGGGAATTACCATGAAAGACTCTTTCTTCTCGATTGGTTTATATACCGCGTCGTATATTTCATCCGTTATACCGAAATTCCTTCTCAATACTACATCCGCGACCAACGATCCACCTTGAAACAACAACTCTATGTCGGGATAACCATCTGTATCGTTCGGCTTCTCCAATTCTGTGAGAACAATAACCTCGCAACCCCCTGGTATCGTCAATGGACCTAGATGGTAGTTGAAATACTGTCGTAAGTTTTCGTTCGATGTCAGTCGTTCCAACCGGAGGGAGTATGGCTTGTCAATCATGAAGGTTAGACCACCGAGTGTAATGTGATCCATCAGATTATAACCGACTCTCAGATGCTTAATGAACGGTATCCCGACTTGATTCAGATGTTTTTTGGGGCCCACGCCGCTTAGCATAAGTGTTTGAGGAGAGTTGATGGCTCCAGCGCATAATATTACCTCCTTACTTGCAAATATGGCTTTCATCATGCCGTTTGTGGTAAATTCAACACCATACGCTTGTTTGGTGGTTGGATTGATGAGTATTCTAGAAACGGTGGCATATTTTTTCACATGTAGGTTTGCTCTGTCGCTGATAGGTTGTAAATAGGCTCGACTGGAACTATCCCTCACCCCGTTCTTCATATTGACCTGTAACAAGCGATACTATCAACATCAAGAGTTCATAATTTTCGGTATTTGATTAGATTAAACAAGCACTAGATATCTTTATCTGTAGCACGTCGTTTTGTTTTTTGATTGCAAGCATTTTGATTCATCATAAAACTAATTCTTTACACAAGAGAGAAGATAGGAGATAGGTTGGTTCGAGAACCCATGTCTGGAAACAAGAACAGAATATGTTGAAGCCAAAAATATCTGCAGTGACACAATAAACGCTTCAAAAGGGAAATATAACGCCAAATTAAGATCAATGCTAATCGAATGTCCGAATGGTTCCACAAGGGAAGACCCCTTCTTATATTGCTGCCATCGAAAGCGATACGCCTTAAATTGCGATACCAAAAAGACTATGGAGCCAGAAGAAACTCCACCAGTGTTATGCAAGTTGTTCACCCTTTCATACAAACTTAGTGTGTTCCCTTCCAGCAATATGGCTTTCGTCAGCAGAGATCTACATAACACATGTATGGCAGAAATTATTAACTATTGAAAAATATGGGGAATCTCTAGCTGTATCATTGGATATCTCCAAAGCATTTGACCGAGTCTGGAACCAAGGCGTTCTTGGGAAACATCCGTTGAATGAATTGCCTCCCCTTCGCTTACGATCGAGTTTCCTCTCACTTCATGTGGTGGCTAATGGAGTATCCTCCGATGCAATGTATATTAACGTTGGTGTTCCACAGGGACATGTTTTGCCACCAACTTTGTTTCTGCTTGATATCAACGATCTGTTGGATGTGACCACTTGCCCCGTCCACAGCTTTTCAGATCGTACACTTCATACCGCTTTTTCATCTAGAGCCCCCATATCATCCAATGAGCCCAAAGGAACGAGGCTGAGACAAGTTGACAAGCAATTAATGGAGATCTGGCAACGATTTTGAAATGTGTATCTGATAATCTAGTAGAGTTTGATGTAACTGAAACACAAGCTTGCAACTTTTCCAAGAAGGCGGATCCCGCAATCACTAATATGATGATTTTAGGTACAACTACTCCATGCTCGGGATCACCATCAACAACACCCTCTCATGTGAGGTCCATTGCGAAAACTGCCTAACAAAAATGTAGTTTTCTATTCCGTACCAACAGCCACTCTACATTCCTGCAGCTCCTAATAATCTACAAAGCACAGATTTGATCTGTCCTGGAGTAATGTTCACATGTTTCGGGATCGGCTTCCAAACATACGCTGAAGCTCTTGGATTCTATTCAAAAGAGAGCTATGCGTCTGATTGATGATGTCATACTCACGAATTCATAGGTCCCTCTGGAACATCGTAGGAAGGTGAGCGGTCTCTCCTTCTTCTCTAGATATTTCCATTCTCAGAAATCTCGTCTGTTATTCCACCATGAGAGATTCCAGGTAGGCGGACTAGACGAGCTCAAGCTAGTCATCCCTTCATTGTCCAGCTCGAGATCTGCCGAACTTCGTCCTACCAGATTTGATTTTTCGGTCGAATGGAAAAGTTGTGGAACACTTCACCTATTGAGGTCTTTCTCTTTGCCCATAAAATCGGAACCATCAAGTATAATTCGAATATCTATCTTCTCCTCAACATTCCCCCGCTGGCTCATACGATGTTCTTCGAATGTTATAGGTTTTATTCTCGTGTAGTCAAGGTATGGAAAAAAAAACTACAGTATCATTAAAGTGCATCTTCTCGGTTTTACTCTGTGTAGGATTCTCCAAGCTGATGCACATGATGTGAACCTATGAACGGAATACGTTCCAGAGGAAACACAATTAAACATCCTCGTGATTTCAGGAAAAGCTGTCATAAAAGATATTATGACTCCAAGCTTTTTTTGATGACAAAAAAAATCAATTTTCAAATAAAAAATCATTTTTAACATACGTGGTGGTCCCAAAAATGTATCGCCTTATTTTCTTCAGTCCATGCAAAAACGTAATGTTGACAGACGTGACTAGATCCTAGGACATCAAATTTTAGAGGTTAAGCGAAAAAAAGTCGGTGGATGAAAATACTATTATGTTAGAGTAGGTACAATACATAATACCGAGGATTATTATATGATCAGATAGATATAAACGCAAGGCTCTGATAAAGACGACCAGCGAGGTTCCAACTACTATTATGTTATTCACAACAATGTGAGTTAACAAATGCATTTAAGATATCTAATACTACTGTTGAAATCATAAAAATGATCCTTTTACTACATTGCGTTCCAGATAACTAACAAAAGAATGGAAATAAACATACCTGTAATCTAGATACTCCGACGTTTGTTGCTCCATTATAATCGACGTAGGGTAAACCATTCTGTTGGCTAGCTTCCAGAATAGCATCCGCTATTTTCGTCTTATACGGAGGGTATGAGATAGTAACAGGACCACCTTTGGCGTGATAGGAAGAATTTTCGTATTCGGGAATGACGAAATTTTCTATTTTCTTGAAATAAGGCAAAACATCGTCAAACGACCATCCGTTATTCCCGAGCTGAGCCCAATTGTCGTAATCTCTTCTGTTGCCGCGGGTGTAGATCATATAGTTGAGTACGCTGGATCCGCCCATTACTCTACCGCGCGGCCATTTGCATTGTTGACCATCGAAACCAAGACAGAAATCGTTGCTCGGTTCCGTTTTGTGTTTCCAATTGGCTTCTGTGAATTGGAGATAGTTCACGAGTACCGGCAGATCCATCATATAGTTTTCTGGCCCACCTGGGAGGAATATCAAATTTTAATTATAGTTTTTATAGTCCACAAAAATTCAAACTACCCCATACAATATAAACTGGCTGCTATTCAAAGCATGATACACACACGTAGCTATCCCCATGTCAGAATTAAATTATCATGAGGAATTTTCAATTATAAAACAGATAGCCGCTAATAACGGCTATAACGAAAAATTTGTGATCAATTTACTTAAGAAGAAAGATTATAATGAAGCAATGAAGTTAGTTTACCCTAGTACAGTTAAGACTCTTAATTATAGATCAATAATGTAGGTAGGTGCACTTTCTGATAATGTATGCAATTTACTAAAAAAATACAATGTTACCATATCTTTTAGAACACAATACGGTGGGCAAATATATTAAAAACAACAAAAACAAGAATAAAAAAGATCAAGAATCAAGAGTATATAAGGTAGAGCGTGAAGATTGTGATAAATTCTATACAGGACAGACAGTAAGACCTTTCATAACTAGAATTAAGAACATTTTAATTTGAACAAAGGAGATTCAAAAGTTGTAAGTCATATTAAAAAAACTGATCATCATTTTAAAGATGATTTCGAAATTCTCTATAAGTCAGTTAAAAATAAAGTATTAAACAAGTTAGAGAAAATTGAAATTAATAAGTTTAAAAATACAGGAAACCTTTTAAATTATCAGAAAGACTTTACCAATACTTCGTTATTGAATTTGTTTGTAAGTAACTCTTATCCTACTGTACACGTAGATACCTCATTCTTCCCCCCCTTCTTAATTTTAATTTTAATAATATTCATGGAATGAACCATAGTTTGTAAAACCATTTTTTGATAAAGCCACCGTGTGGTGAAATATGTCACGTTTTGTTTAATAGAAACGAAGTGTATTTTTTATTAGAAATATAGATATGAATTTTCAACAAGTAAGCACCAAAACCATCCAAAATAACATTATATCTATTTAGAAGGAAGACAATCTATTTAGGAGTTCAGTGAAAATCGATTTAGGAGATCCTTCAGTGATTAAAAACTTCAATAATTTGTTTCCTGAATTTACAATACAACCTGTTTACAGATGTAAGAACAAGCTGAAAACCTTTTAGGCAACACCTTTGATAAAATTTTTGACTTCGACAAATCCGGGATTTACAAAATCGATTGTGAATCGTTTTCAAAATTCAGTATATTATATATCTTAATAATTGAGTACTGGATATTTTTTTGGAGATAACTGTGATTTATTTTGTCACATAATAGATTTTGTCTGAAACGCAACTTGAAGAACAAAAATTCTATTAGCATCGATGGAATTTCCCCAGAATATTATTCCATATCGTATTCTAGAATGAATGTGACCATGCTATTCGACCAATGCTGCTTCCAAATTAACTTGATTTCTTATTATTTTTAGCGCATGACAATATTTTGACAGGCACATAAGAGTGGTTATTTCTCATTTATAGTGTATTCACAGTGTGAACTCTTTAATAACTCATTAATTCAAATTGTTCTCTCTAAAATTATTAAAAATATAGTGTGTACGTTAGGCTGTGCCAAAAAAACCGATATTTTTTTATTTCGCTCTTCTTCGAGTATATCATTCCCCGTTCAAATTCATTCAGGTCCCCCAAATTTGAAACAAATCGCTTAATATTTAGTGGTGCATCAAGCCCAAAACGTGTTTTTCTTTAGTTTTTCCTCCATTTTTGAGAGGTTTGATAACACTGTTCTACAATAACGTGATGTTTGACACTTGTGAGACATTATTACATCCAAACATTTAGGAGCAAATTGCTTTTTTATTCAATCTTCTCACGATTTAAGCCCCAGCCGAAATCAATATCTGAATTCATATTCAGCATTAATATTTTAATGATTCATTTGATCTTCAAAAAATCACGGAAACCTAGTTCAATGAAGTGAAAAACATTTAAATATATGATAGGTATCACGAACAAACGTTTTTTCGCATATCCGAACGCTTAAAACTAGAAATTCACCTTGTCATAACTTATGATTATTATCTAAGTACCTGCTTCTAGCAGAAGAATCTTCCAATCTGGATTTTCCGATAATCTATTGGCTATAACACATCCAGCTGTACCTGCACCCACCACAATGAAGTCGTATTCAGATAATAGATTAGTCTCATCTTTGGGCTCCACTATCGTCTGCCTTCCTCCTTCAGATAAAATCCTCAGAAATCCCTGTGCAATTGATTGTCCATTGATGTTCGGCGTGACAATCAGTATCGTGAGAATTGATAGGCATAATTTGGATTGTAACATTTTTCAATTAGGTCGAAAGCCTGTACTAAAAGTTGATCCTGCTTCCTCTTTGTAGACTAGATACCCCTGAAACACAAAAATTATTCACAAAGTGTACTATAATTTTCAGTTATTAACTCAATTGATTGATACAGATTTAATAGAGAAAATGATTCGTCAACTCGGATAATGGAAAAATAATGATGAAAGCTGTTGGTAAATATTTTTGAAGAATATATAGATTAAATTAGAGATAAAAACAAGAAAATGAACTATAAAGTTCGAACTTGCATTCAAGTTTTTTTTTTCAGTTTATACAGTAAATAAATTGATATATAAGAAAAAGTACAGGTTGACTCGTTCACCTTCATCCCATAAAATATACAAGGTAGAGAAAAAAGTTTCTCATAAAAGTTTCTCAGTTTGATTTGAGGCATCGACTTCATGAAAATTCAGTTATACCGGGACATCAAAAATTATGTTGGTCAAGGGTGGTTGTGGAATCTAGAACGTGTGTCTTACTTTACGTTTGAAATAATTATGTCACTGTCACACTGACATCATCAATAACCTACAAATTTCATACCTATTTATTTCAGTTGTAAAACAATAATGAACTACAAATTATGAAATAATTATGTGAACTTTGAACCTTTTCAGAGGTCGTGATAGCCACAATCCGGGTCAAAAACTGTTTTGAAATAGTTAATTTTCCGTAAATCGAATAACGTCCACGTGAGAAAAATGCAAACTGGTTGTACCTAATACGGCTTTACGACGACTTTTTGCGTGTCATTCCCGCTCCATGTAGTTAGATTTAGTATCGGACCGTGCCCGACGGCCCTTATTTTTTCGATAAATGTCCATTAAATAGGAAAATTTAATTAAAACAGTTGGAGCTATTCTCAGATCTCAGCTACGCGCGTCTAACGTGCGACGTACCAAAGGGAATTTTCTCGCGATTAAAATATACACGAAGCGGGTAAAAGCTAGCGTCCCATAGCCTAAAACACTTTATTACAACTATCGCCGATCGCACGGGGCAAGAAACGGCCCCAAATTAACAAGACCGAGGTAAAATGTATAAACTCTAACTTACGTGCAGCGAGCTCCTCGAGGCATATGTCAAAATGATTTCGTTCGTAGCTAATTACATGGTACGTCTGGCATTTATGCAATTATGTTTTTAGATAATTCGAACCTTCTAATTTCGATAGGCCACGTGAAAATCCCGGAGTCCAAAGCACTAAAGACTTCTGAGTGTTACAATATTCGTATAAAATTGCGAAATTTCGCACTCTTAGAAACTTCAAATTAATTATGACATATTTATTTCAAACGTAAAGTAAGACACACGTTTCAGATTCCACAACCTACCTTGACCAAGATAATTTTTGATATCCCGGTATAATCCCTATATATAACTTTCTAGCATATCATTTTTTCCTCTGTGGTAAACATTATTAACGAAGCGAATAAACTGGATTTAAAAATGAAAAATTGGTAAACAAGAAGATATGTGTTGAAAGATTTTCAGACTATGACAAATAGTGACATTATGTAGTACGGATTGTAGCAGACTATAGCATTTTTACAATAGAAAAATGTTATATTGCCAATATTTCGAAAACTGAAAAAAATTGGAATAAATAACTTCACACAAAATCGTCCTCATTTTTAATGCTAAATAAAATAAAATTATGAAATATGTTGCCATTTGAAAAAATTGATTTTTGGCAGTTTCCTCAATTTCATTTTCAATCATATTTTTTGAACACCCCGAATCAGCAGCTCTCAAAATATTATAAAAATTTATTAGAGTAGGTTCCCTTCAACAAGGAATCCAATACAAATTAGATAATAAAGGCTTCCTTACAGAAAAAATTGATAGTTATTTTAGGGTCTGCAAACGTCATATTTGACATAAAATTTAAAATATGTCACAAACGGTTAGTCTTAGGTATAGAACATTATACATAAAATGTTTCTAGTATTTTTGGTAGAATCAAAATATGCAGTATATATGTCCCGTTCAAATCAGGAAAATTGACGTGTGTTCACAGAAAATAGAGTACCCTGGATTTGTAATTGTTGAAATTTAAATCAAACTAAGAAACTTTTATCAGAATATTTTTTCTCTACCTTGTATATTTAATGGGATAAGGTAGCGTCTCAATATAAACGGACCAACCTGTACATAACAAATTGAAATCGGCATATAATGAACCGATTAAATCAAACCGTGATGATCAAGGTACTAATAAATGAGATAAAACAGACAAATGAATATGAAATGAGTATTGCGCAATGATTTAATTCAATGAAAAAGGATTATGAAAATCAGAATATACTATTATATGAAATGCTAGAAAAATTAAATAATAGTTGAACCAACACAAGAACAAAAGCTTACCGATACTCTTCTTAAAGAAAAATTAGAAACAGCGAAGTTAATTATATATGCTATGGCTACAACAGAGCATAAATCAGTAAATCCTATTATTGTGATAAAAACGACTGATGACAACGGTAAAACATTATATAAAGTGTAGAGAAACTATCAGCAAGAAATCAAATGCAGTTATTGATCTAATCAAATAAACACAAAACAAAATAATAGTAATATAAGATATAAAAAGACAACCGACATAAGAAATACTGATGAACTACTGAAAACCATTATAGAGAATGTAAATAATCAGATTTACATTAAAAAAATAGTAGTCCGTAATATAGGAGTAGTAAACAGATAATCTATAATGGAACACCAAAACATCAAATTATTACCTAATTTGGAAGAGTTTATCGATAGCCGAATTTTAAATATACAGGGTGAGTCAGTTTTTTGTAGACAAACTGCAACAGAAGATAGAACAAGTGTTTTTAAGAAGAAAAGTTCCTATAAACATATGTCGTGATCATGTTTTTCAACATAAAAGTTGATTTTTTTCGGAAACGGTCAACTTTAGAGCTTATGACCATGAGCATCTTTTTTGTGTAGAAAACATTGGCAGTTCAAACAGTTGTCTCAAAACCGTACTTTTTTCAGTGGCGTAGAAGTTGGGGAGAAAAACACCCACTACCCCTTCAAAATCTTCACAAATTATGACTAAAAAAATTTTTTTGCCGCACAGATCATAGCTTACTATGAGTAGAAAATGCTCACAAAAGCTGTTATCTCTACGATAAACGGTTCCGGAGATATTCGCAAAAACCTAAATTTTTTTTTCAATTTCAACACCGTGTATCTCGAAAACGAAGCCTTCTACGACATATATTTATGGGAACTTTTCTCCTTAAAAACATCTGTTCTATCTCCTGTTGAAGTTTGTCCACAAAAATCTGACTCGCCCTGTATAAATGTGGGCGATTCGAAATTCATCACAGTACGCAGGTAAACATAAGATTTGTGTATGATATTAGTCCGATTTTGGGACTACGAAATTCGTCACAAAAATAATTATTGATTTTAAAATTCTAAAATACAATTAAAATCTTGTTGATGCAACAATTTTTCCACCATAGGCGTAATATTTTTACATTTACAATAAAATTATTACGATTGAGAAATTAAATTATGAAGTCAGTTTTACTTCATTAATTAAACTAAATTAGTGTGATAAAAAATGTGTAAGATATGATCAATAATTTAATGTACTTATAGTCCAGGAAAGAAAGTACAAAATCGACCCTAATTAGAAAAATTTGAGGTAAAAGGCCGATTTTGATGTGTGAGGGCTCATTCGGTTCGTTTTGACCTCTAGATCAGCCACAGCTACATAGGGGGAAATTTGTCCTATTGTTAATAAACAATAAATAATGGCCAATGAATGGCATGTTTTTGACATAATAAAAAAAATTGAAAACGCTATTTTCCATCAATTTTTAGCGGGTAAAATAGAAAATTGCAATTATTTGATCAATAAACGATGTGAATTTAAGGTTTATAACAATTTGTCAGTTATCTATTTGTTAATAAACAACAATATGGAAATTTCCTAAATAATCAAGATTAGATTCATTTTCAGGTAATTTGAGGTCGCTGAATACAAATTCGATGTTATTTTTCTGATTGGCTGTTAATCTAATTAGTTAATTAACAATTTGTCAATAAACAAGTTAACCCAAAAAATGGAAATTTAAAAAATAATCAAGATTAGATTTCTTTTTCAGGTAATTTGATGTCGCTGAATACAAATTCGATGTTATTTTTCTGATTGGCTGTTAATCTAATTAGTTAATTAACAATTTGTTAATAAACAAGTTAACCCGAAAAATGGAAATTTAAAAAATAATTAAGATTAGATTCATTTTCAGGTAATTTGAGGTCGCTGAATACAAATTCGATGTTATTTTTCTGATTGGCTGTTAATCTAAATAGTTAATTAACAATTTGTTAATAAACAAGTTAACCCGAAAAATGGAAATTTAAAAAATATTCAAGATTAGATTCATTTTCAGGTAATTTGAGGTCGCTGAATACTAATTCGATGTTATTTTTCTGATTGGCTGTTAATCTAATTAGTTAATTAACAATTTTTTAATAAACAAATGAACCCAAAAAATGGAAATTTAAAAAATAATCAAGACTAGAGTCATTTTCAGGTAATTTGAGGTCGCTGAGTAGTTTGATGTTATTTTTTTGATTGAATGTTAATATAATTATTTAATTAATAATTACTTAGTTACCGAATTAACAAAAAAATTCAAAGTCTCAAAATAATCAAGATTGGAGTCAATTTCGTATAATTTAAGGTCGCTGAATACGAATTTGATGTTATTTTTTGAATAAATTGCTGGGAAACTATTTTTTATCAATAACATGAAAAACTACTCTTCCCCTTTACGGCTACGGCCCTGGAGGTTGAATTACTGGTTCTGAATTCAGCTCATACGTCTTTGCACTTCTTTCAGTTACCATGGCAACGCTATCAATCAACTAATAATATGAACAATTTATTGGAAAATCACATTAGAATCAAATTTAACTACTTCAAATTATCCGAATTTGACTGTTATCTTGATTATTTTAAAACTTTGAATATTTTTGTTGATTCGCAAAGTGAATTAATTCATTAATTAAATTATCATTCGATTCATAGTGTAACATCAATTTTGTGTTCAGCGGCCTTAAATTATACGAAATTGACTCCAATCTTGATTATTTTAAGACTTTGAATTTTTTTGTTAATTCGGTAACTAAGTAATTATCAATAAAATGATCAAATTAATCTTTAATTCAAAAAATAACAATAAATTCATGTTTAGTAACCCGGAATTACCCGAAAATGACTCTAATCTGGATTATTTTGAGAACCTGATTTTTTTTGTTAATTCGGTAACTGAGTAATTATCAATTGATTGATTAAATTAACATTTAATCAAAAAAATAACATCATATTCGTATTCAGCGATCTCAAATTACCTGAAAATGACTCTAGTCTTGATTATTTTCAAAATTTTCATTTTGTTATTTATTGACAAATAGATAACTAACAAATTGTTATAAACCTTAAATTTGCATTGTTTATTGATCAAATGACTGCAATTTTCTACTTTACGCGCTAAAAATTGATGGAAAATAGCGTTTTTAGTTTTTTTTTTTATATATTGTTATAACACATCATTTTTTGGTCAATATTTATTGTTTATTAACAATCTGATCTGATCTAGAGGTCAAAACGAATCGAATGAGCCCTCACACATCAAAATCGGCCTTTTACCTCAAATTTTTCTTTTCAAAACCTTTATTTCCTGGACTATTATAATACAGGGTGAGTCAGTTTCTTGTAGACAAACTGCAACAGTAGATAGAACAAGTGTTTTTAAGAAGAAAAGTTCCTATAAGCATATGTCGTAGAAGGCTTCGTTTTCGAGATACAGGGTGTTGAAACTGAAAAAAAGAATTCGTTTTTTGCGAATATCTCCGGAACCGTTCATTATACAAAAGACAGCTTTTGTAAGCATTTTCTATAGTAAGCTATGTTCTGTGCGATAAAAAGAAATTTTTCACTCTTAATTGGTGAAGATTTTGAAGGGGTAGTGGGTGTTTTTCTCCCCAACTTCTACGCCACTGAAAAAAGTAAGGTTTTGAGACAACCGTTTGAACCGCCAATGTTTTCTACACAAAAAAGGTATTCTTGGTCATAAGCTCTAAAATTGGCCGTTTTCAAGAAAAATCAACTTTTATGTTGAAAAACATGGTCAATTCTTACTAATTAAACAAAATTTATTCAAACAGTAGAATAAGTAACAAAACCAAAGGATTGACCATGTTTTTCAACATAAAAGTTGATTTTTCTCAAAAACGGTCAACTTTAGAGCTTATGACCAAGTACCTTTTTTGTGTAGAAAACATTGGCGGTTCAAATGGTTGTCTCAAAATGGTACTTTTTCCAGTGGCGTAGAAGTTGGGGAGAAAAACACCCACTACCCCTTCAAAATCTTCACCAATTATGACTAAGAAAAAAATTTACCGCACAGAACATAGCTTACTATGAGGAGAAAATGCTCACGAAAGCTATTTTCTGTACGATGAACGGTTCCGGAGATATTCGCAAAAAACAAAATTTTTTTTTCAATTTCAACACCCTACCCTGTATTTCGAAAACGAAGCCTTCTACGACATATGGAAACTTTTCTCCTTAGAAACATCTGTTCTATCTCCTGTTGAAGTTTGCCTACAAAAAACTGACTCACTCTGTATATAAATTTTATATAACACTCGAAAGAAAAACATTGACAATTTGTACATCATAATACTATATATCTTACGGATTGGGTCCATATGTAATTGAAATAACTTCCACAGAATCAAGGGTAGTTATCTTTTGTTCTTCCAAATATAACAATAATTTTTGCAAAAAATCTTGTCTCCGAATTGTTGCTGAGTTTTTAGATTTACAACGAGTAGCTACACTATTACATTTTGTGTACACTTTTATTTGAAATTTTAACAAAACATCGATGAAATTAAAAAGAGTTATTTAAATGAGAATGAAAGGAATCGCAAGTATTCGTGATTTTATTCAGAGTTGAAGAAGCTTCAGCCCAAATGTGGGGTGGAAAAGTGGCTTCGCCGCATATAAAATAATTCACCAAATAATCAGCAAAAACCGTTAACTTATCATCCATTGTTTTTATAGCAAGTAACTCAAAAACAAAAAAATTGCCTACTAGAATTGGATTTAATAATATTATACCAAAACCATAACGAAGCCACTTTCCAGTTTCACAATTTTTTTTTCATATTCACCACTTTTGTATTTTACGCCACCAAGACTTTATTCCACACTTTACGAACTGCATTATGAATGATAATTTCTAAATCAACCACTACCTTCTCAATAATAAAACTTAAGTTGTTAATAGAACAAATAAACTTAATTTTCCTCTCTTGACGTTTTGTACGAATGTTCTTGCAGATAACGGTGAACTTCGTTGGCAGAGTGAGGCCAAGTTGCAAATGTTTCGAGACGTCTATTGTACATACTTTCTTTGACATATTGTAAGTTCCGGGAAGTAGATGTTTCTGAAGAAAAATCTGAGGGAAAACCATTTGAAGTCAATTCTTCATGCAATATCTCAAATTTCCCTAATTTTCCATCTAGAGAGTTTTTTGGGAAAAATTACAGCGGAATCGTGATCAGCAACCCAAAAAACCTACTAGAAGTAATTTTTGCAACAAAATTATACTTTATTATTCATAACCGTCTCAGGAAAATCTCAAATTCCCCTAATTTTCCATCTGGAGAGTTTTTTGGGAAAAATTACAGCGGAATCGTGATCAGCAACCCAAAAAACCTACTAGAAGTAATTTTTGCAACAAAATTATACTTTATTATTCATAACCGTCTCAGGAAAATCTCAAATTCCCCTAATTTTCCATCTGGAGAGTTTTTTGGGAAAAATTACAGCGGAATCGTGATCAGCAACCCAAAAAACCTACTAGAAGTAATTTTTGCAACAAAATTATACTTTATTATTCATAACCGTCTCAGGAAAATCTCAAATTCCCCTAATTTTCCATCTGGAGAGTTTTTTGGGAAAAATTACAGCGGAATCGTGATCAGCGATCCAAAAAACCGACTAGAAGTAATTTTTGCAACAAATTATACTTTATATTCATAACCGTCTCAGGAAAATCTCAAATTTCCAGAATTTCCCATCTGGAGAAAATTTTTTGTAAAAAAAACAGCGGAATCGTGATCAGCTACCCAAAAAACCTACTAGAGGTCATTTTTGCAACAAAATTATAAATTATATATTATATATAAATTTTTCAAATTTCTCATCTGAAGGGAGTTTTCCGAGAAAACTAACTGCGGAATCGTGATAAGCGACCCAAAAAACACACTGGGGGTCATTTTCGGCTCTTAATTCATTACTTTTCTAAACTTTTGGATTGTTTTTATAAGAATGCTCTTCTGAGGGGTTGAAACCCCGTTTTGGGGGGTAGAAAGGTCGACCCCCGCGGTCTTGATAATCATGAATGATCTATGGGGTATTAGGAACAAAATGCACAAAAAATTTTGAAATTGTAACATATTATATATATTTTTTTTATTTTCCGGTTCGTTGTCTGGACTGATAGTATTTATATGAAATTTACAATGAAAAGAATAATGTTTAATCAAAACGCGAAATTCGCTTTTTTCCATGTTTACAAAAATCTTCAAGGTTGCTTGTTTCCGATGGATGTCAAAACAGAACTGAATGACACATCAGTCTGCAACTTTTAATACGTTCTAGTTAAGGATGGTATATCACAAATGTCACATGAAATTTTCGATTGTGGCGTCATTTGTTTCATTTTTCAGGGAATTTCCACTTTGCCGTCGTATATCCCTTTACCAATGAAACTCCCTTTATACGCAAAGGAAAAATTCTAAGAACTTAATGTGTAATAATATAGAATGTAATGAAAGGTAAATACAACAATTATGATGAAAAATTCTCTCATGTAGTCCAATTAGATGAAGATAGATATGTAGAGAAATAAATAGATAAAATGAAAACCGTAATATTGGTATGATGAAAAATTCTCTCATGTAGTCCAATTAGATGAAGATAGATATGTAGAGAAATAAATAGATAAAATGAAAACCGTAATATTGGTACAACAAAGACCTTTTCTATCGTGGACATACATTACAAACACATCTGTTTAACATTGTACTTGAGGCGCAACGTAATTTAGTTGTCAGACTGCTTATCTTCATCCTGAATATATGATGTCTTTAACTATAGAAACATTACTGTGATGTGGTTTTATAATATATCCATATATTTTCGAAATTAATGTGCTACAATTTCAAGTATTCCTGTTCTGTTCGTTTCTGAGAAGGAGGAATTTTTAGTTGAAATTGATACGATGAAGACGCTCAGTTCTCAATACAATTAGTTTAGGAAATCACCCGCTTTAATTGAATGTGAATTAGTTTCAAATATCTTCTGAGGATAGTCGAGAGACTGGAACGTACGTGAAGACGAAAATATAATTGACATACGGGTTAATGTGACGTAATTGGAGTTTAATTTGAACTCACCTTTTCCAAATGAATTTCCTGAGGAAGGTCCCAAGTCCGAAACGTGAAAATAGTACGAACAGTGTATTTTGAATCAATTCCCACCAAAAATTATCCTGATTAACTGTACCATTACTATTAATAATTATTTATATTAATTTTTTCAAATCACTTTATTTTAAATCACTGTTTTATGTTTATCGTATCATTTCTACAAGACACTAAGAACAACGACATTGGTTGATAATTGCGATTACAATGAGCTAAACACCAATAGTATCGATACTGACCAATTAAATGTAGATTAGGAAAAGAAAAATCCCAATTTTGATAATAATTCAAACATAGAAGAACGACACGAACAACGTCATTGTCATAGACTCAACGTGAGACTGAAGCTCACACGATCTGTGCAATATTCATTTCTCATCGGTACTTTTAAGTGTTTCAAGTTCAATGTTCTTATTGCTTTCTCACAATCATGGTCAACTCGATAATTAATTATGATCAAAATATCAGCATTTTAGGTAACATGTATATTGCAATAAGAATTTCAGCAATCTTAAAGATTGGGATCGTGTCATGGATGATATATCAGGTTTGTTATTGAAATAATTGAATTGTTCTAATTTATCTCATAGAAGAAGTCTCACAATTAATCCAATTTCAAGATTGCATTGATTACCGCGATTCCCATTATCTACCTGGTTCGTAATAGGTTTAAAGCTAATAGGAAGTCTTTTTGTGAGAATTTCATTGTATTTACGCAACAATTTTGGACAATTATCCTTGCTGTGGCAAGATGTTAATGAATTAAAAAAGTCAAAGAATCGACTGGGAAACGTGACCTGTTTCATCAATCCTGACATTGTAAATGACACTCTCAATGGGACATCTACTTTTCCGGTAGATAGTGTTATAACACCTTGGTTCTTCAAATATTTAATAATGGGGTATGCATATATCTACCGGATCCGGTTCAATTTTATCATACTCTATGGGATCTTGAATAGTAGACACCGCGGCTAGCTTATGTTGAAAATTATTGGCTTCACGACTTGATACCGACGTTTCGCCAACAATTACAAGTGGCATCTTCAGGGCAGGCTTGAGGCTTGAACTGAAACTATATGGGATATATACTCTTATTTATGAGATTTACAAGGGTGTTAACGTTCTTCCAGATTCTGTAGATATTATCCCACCAAAAACATTCTGTAAAAAACTAGCCAAGTCTCGATGGAGCTGCTTGTTTATCTCTAAAAAGTAACGAAATCTAGACAAAGTCGTGCCAAGTCTAAGGTTCCTTACTGCGATTTCTTTATTATTATAGTTAATGTTGTGTGACTTGGCCGTTGAACATTCTTTATACGTTAGTGGGTACAAGTCAATTTTGTTTACACGTAATGCTATCTGTTCTAACTACCTATGTTTGTTAAGCGAGATAATAGCCCATACTGGTATTGGTAATTGGACGCTAGTGTCTCATTTTAGGCTGTTGTTGATTATGCAACACATGCATTCAGCATTGACAATGCTGACTTCTGCTCTCTTCTTTCTGGAGCGTCAAATCGACCACCGATCTAACATAAAATAGACGTACAGACAGACTTCTATCAATGATTAGAAGACCGTCTGTACTGGAAATAATTTTTATACTGTTTGTTTCAGGCTCGCCTACACATAAGTATTATTGAAATACGCAGCTTTATCAACCCTACAATTGACTGGTTATTGAATCAACGTTTTCCAAGTAGCAATTTTCCATCGTCAATGGGTAGCGGTTCTGGCGACAGATTGGTGCAATGGTGTCATGGAGCACCTGATTTTGTACCCTTGTGTACCCTTCAACGGCCAAGTCACAAAACGTTAACTATAATAATAATGGAATCGCAGTAAGGAACCTTAGACTTGGCACGACTTTGTCTAGATTTCATTACTTTTTAGCGATAAACGAGCAGCTCCATCGAGACTTGGCTAGTTTTTTACAGAATGTTTTTGGTGGGATTTCACTTCTTTTTGTAGAAACGTGGGCATATTGATTTATTTTATTACATTTTCTTATTTGACACATTTTTTTTCTTTTTAGGAGTAGTTTTTTTATTATTACAAATCTTTCTTTTCTTTTTTTCCGGTTCTGATTCTTGTACAGTAGCAACAGTTTTTCGTATTGCCCATTCGCGTTCATTATTTATTCTTTTAGACGGTTTAGACGGTTTAATTTCTGAAAGATCGGCGCGGTATTTACGCCTAAGCCGGTTGTATTCGGTGATCGCTGAAGCTTGAGCTTTTATACTCTTGAAGTCAACATTTATGAGGTGCACCCCATGAAGATTGGTTACTCGTGAAAGCGCCACGTAGGCTTGGCCACAAGAGAATATGGAGGTGCCAATGTCCATGAGGGCATTTTTTAAACTTAGACCTTGGCTCTTGTGAATTGTTAGGGCATACGCCACACAGATTGGGAATTGTTCTCTCTACACGTATGCCCGGGGTATGATCTCAAATTTTGACTAAATAGGCAATAATTCGTGAATCAAATTCACGGCATTCTTTTATGTACCAATAGTAGAAGGGGGCATCACCATATCTCTAATACAGCTGAGACAAGCTGAGGGTTCTTCATCAGATACATCAGACCTTCGATTTTTGACATCAAATGAAGAGGCAAACAAAGTTGAATATTTTTTTGTAAAGGCGGTATGTCGATTTTTAATAGTTTGGTTGGGCTCTTGTGTTTTCAAATAAGGGTCACCAGGTACTCCAGAACTTCGATTATCCTAGTTTTTATAGTTTTTCCTTTATGTGGACATTAAACCCTGACTCTGTACCAAATTTCAGCTCTCTGAGTTCATGGGAAGTACTAGTTCTATTCTGATGATCATGAGTGAGTGAGTGTCATAAATGCGAAACTTTGCTTTCGCTTAACATCGGAACTAAATGACCTACAGACTTGAAATTTTTCATTTTAAGTATGTGATTTTATACCTTACTGGATGACGAATTTCTGCGTTCTGGTCTTATCCAGAGGTTCTCAAATAGGGACCTGAAAATGCGGCGAAATGGTTCCAGTAAAGGATGGTACGGCAGTGTTTGCTTCGCGCTCGACTTGGCGGGGGCACTGCCGTGCCCCCCGATTAATTATTGTAGCAAAAGAAAATTAAAATGTACTTTATAATTTAAATTTTACAATGGTTTCTCTAATTTACTTAACACTTTAAATTGAATAAATAAGCAACTAAATAAACGTATGAATAAATATACTGCAGGAACATTGGAAAGTAACACTCATTATAGAATTTATTCCGTCATAATCCATTTAACTTGATCAAGTGTTTTACCAACTATAGGCGGTTTGAACTACTGAATAAATCACTCGCATTAGATATCATTTATTGCAAAAATTCAAAGACACTTCCAGCTTATTAATTTCTTCACTGAAAACCGGTATTCCATACTTACGCTGTGTTGGAAATACCAGAAATATTAGTCATAAATAGCGGATACCCAAAAATGATTTCTACATGACTGAGACAAGTTTTTCAAATAAGTTTTGTTAAATTATAACATCCTCAAGCTGCATTTTTTCAATGGATAATTTTGTTGATTTCATACAGTAAGTTTCATGCAGGTTCATTCAGATTCATTCCATTCTGATCAGTTTTTGCACACCTCCATTAGATTTCATAATTTCGTCGATCCTTGAGAAATTAATTGAATGTCCGGTATTTTGGACAAATTAATTCGTTGAGGAATGTACGCGGAGATTCATACAATAGATCAATGATTCACAGTATTCAGATACAAACCTTGAAGTATGTGTTTCGATAATATGTACATTTCGGAAGATCATATTTGGGATTTTACCTGACTAAATCGTGTTTATAACAATTTTAACACTTTATGCAAATGTCACATAATTTTGATACATTCTGTGAAGGATGTGATGCTACATAAGATGGTTTTAAATAACAAGTTATCGGCAATCATAAAAATAAAATGTTGTTGAGATTTATGCCAATACAATCTATACACAGAAGGCATGTGCGCTCGATCTAGACGTCACAAGCCAGAGGTTATGTTACAGCACAATGCTGCTGTTTTATTTATTTTTTTCAGACATAATAATACACCGCTTATTAAGTAGTTGTACAAACTTTAAAGCCTGAATCTTTGACTAATTTTAAGATAAAAAGTGGGTCCGCAAAGTCTTAGTTCTTTAGATACAGGGCGTCCAAAAAGAATTTTTTTAATTAATTTTTTGATTATATTTTTGTTCAATAACATGGCAATTTAAAAAAAAATGGAATACTGCGAAGTATTAATGATGAGAAACTCGAATATTTACTTAATTTTTTGTTTAATCTTAGAGGGCGCCACATCCAGTGTTGTACCAGGATTGAAATAGCCATAACTTTTTTGTGTCACACTGTATGTCATTTTTGACTAAACAGACTTATTCTCCATTCAATTTCATATCCAAAAGGACAGTATTTGTCGCTAAAGGCAGTAGTTTTGGAAAAAAATGGGTTTAAAGTTAAAACTGCGTTAAATCACTAAGAATTTTTCAAATAAGCGAATAAAATACTTATTTAGCGTCATGTGCTGTGTTACTATCACCAAATTCGTCAAAATCAGATAATATCATTTCCTCTGCAGAGGCAGTACACAAGAAAACAGTAGGTAGTTGCATGGCAAGCCTTGAAAAACAATTCAGAGGTTTCCATGACAGCAGAAACAGTCATGACAGTTGATTTAAAAAACAGGGAGTGGTTTTCTGTTATTTTGATTTTATAAAGAATTATATAAAAAATTCTCGGGAAACGGTCTCACGACCATCATCATAAGACTCATTTTGCCAAAAAGGGGTTAACTAAAACTAATTAGCACAAGCGTCCATATCGCACAATCTTCAATCAAAAAGCTCACGCCGTTGAAACGAACAGAACCACGAATAATCGAAAATTGTATCGTTAATATTAAAGTATAGATTTTTTTGTAACAAGAAACCACTGTTAAATAATATTCTCATAATGTACAAACGCATATTGCTATGGTCTCAAAGCAACTGAAGTTCGAAGCTATTTGTTTGTAATAACTCGACCCAGATGTAGATTTATGACGTACTTGAAAAGGTTTTAGACCTGCATTGGAATTTAGTTTACTTTAAGCGTTCTTCCTAAAATATACTTTTAACATTATAAAGACGTATGTAGGAATTCGCAAGAGTTTTAATTAATCAAGTTAGTATAAATCTGACTCAATCCCTGAATATCATTTCTATGATTTACAGAATTTGAATCCCTTTTTATGTGAATCATCTCCAGGATAGATCTTTTATAATAATTGGTTTCTTTAGTTAAAATATTAACATTTTTGTAATCAAATTGATTGTTATAATCAAAACAGCGCTTAGCAAGGGCGGTGGAATTTTCTAAGTTATTATTTCTTGTGCTATACTTATGGCCGTACATTCTTTTTTGTAAATATTGCTTAGAGATTCCAGTATAAGTTCCATCACAATCTAAACAATTCAATTTATATACTGTGTGGGTTTGTTTATCTTTAGGTATTACAGGTTTTAGATTTGAGAAATATTTCCCAACACAGTTAGTAGGTTTATGCGTAACATTTATATCGTACTTTTTCAAACATTTCTTAATTTTTTCTGAGGTCTCCGGAATGTATGGTAAAGTTATATAATTGTCTGTATTACCTGTTATGTTATTTTTATAAGAAGAACTATTATAGATTTTGTTTATTCTCTCTTTAATGATAGGATTGTAGAAAGTTTTTGGGTAGCCATTCATTTCCAATGCATTACGAACAATTTTTAAATTTTTGGGACGATCCTCTGCGTGGGATAATTTTACCGCGCGGTCTGTGAGGCTGTTTATGACACTTTTTTTATAACAAGCTGGTGCAACGGAATGGAAATGAAGATAACGTTGAGACCAGACTTCTTTAGTAAACCAAGAAGTTTTTATTTTTTCATCTGCATCATGCCTAATGGTCATATCTAGAAAATTAATGTTATTGTTTATTTCTATTTCACAAGTGAATTGAAGTTTACAATGGAAATTGTTAAATTTATTAATCACATATTGAATTTTATCGTTGGGAACACACATAAGGCAATCATCTACATACCGTTTAAAGAATACAGGCTGAAAATCTAATGAATTTATAACTGATTCCTCTAGGCATTCCATAACGAGGTTAGCAATGGTAGCTGAAATAGAAGATCCCATTGCTGTGCCGAAAATTTGTCCAAAATATTGCTCACCGTACTGAAAATAAGTGCATTCTAAACAAAACTTTACCGCATTTATAAAATCCGATTGATCAAGAGGTGTGTGGTTTTTAATCTCAGGCCAACGTTTTTTGATGCAATTTAATGCCAAAACGACAGGTATATTTGTAAATAAAGAAACAACATTCAAGGAAATTAGTTGATGGTTTACTGGTACGGATTGATTTTTTATAAATTCATTAAAATGCCATGAGTCTTTCACATAAAATTCATTTTTTCCTATTATATTATTGATAGATTTTGATAGAAATTTTGATAAATTGTAAGTAGGCGCTCCAATATTACTTACAATGGGTCTTAGGGGTATATCATTTTTATGTAATTTAAGAAGCCCATAGATATAAGGTGCAAGCCCATTATGGCAAATTAATTTATTTTTTAATTCAATAGGGATTATCTTATTTTTATGCCATTTATTCATCAATTTATTCATGTTATTTTGTACTGATGAAGTAGGGTCAGATTTTAATTTTTTATAAGTTGTTTCATCATTTACATTACAAAAATGTTAATATTTTAACTAAAGAAACCAATTATTATAAAAGATCTATCCTGGAGATGATTCACATAAAAAGGGATTCAAATTCTGTAAATCATAGAAATGATATTCAGGGATTGAGTCAGATTTATACTAACTTGATTAATTAAAACTCTTGCAAATTCCTACATACGTCTTTATAATGTTAAAAGTATATTTTAGGAAGAACGCTTAAAGTAAACTAAATTCCAATGCAGGTCTAAAACCTTTTCAAGTACGTCATAAATCTACATCTGGGTCGAGTTATTACAAACAAATAGCTTCGAACTTCAGTTGCTTTGAGACCATAGCAATATGCGTTTGTACATTATGAGAATATTACTTAACAGTGGTTTCTTCTTACAAAAAATCTATTCTTTAATATTAACGATACAATTTTCGATTATTCGTGGTTCTGTTCGTTTCGACGGCGTGAGCTTTTTGATTGAAGATTGTTTAGTTAACCCCTTTTTGGCAAAATGAGTCTTCTGATGATGGTCGTGAGACCGAAACGTACGTAAAGACGAATATTTATAACAGAGTGTTAATGTGACCTAATCTCCGAGAATTTTTTATATAATTCATACTGGGTCAAGAATCTTATTATTTTATAAAGAATAATATATTGGGTGCTGTATTCAAAACGTACCAATTAGTCCAGTTTGTAAGCTGGGGAATATCTATATTTTTTGCAGTAAGTCGAATCGGAAAAATTACATGATGGTCTATGGACCTAGAAGGTCATTTGTGACTACTGAGCTAGTCTCCAATCTCCCCCAATTCAGCCCTATATGATAAATTAACCCTATTTTCAAGCTCATTTTTGAGATGATTTCTGATTCATCAAAAAATCACGACTAAGTCTCCAAAATGGGTTCTATAAAGTTTTTTTGGTCGCTGATAATCGGAAAAATTTGGTAAATTTCCACACAAATTCTCTTATTTTGCACGTAATCATCACTTTATGCATAATAGATGTTGACAGTCGCGTATTTCGATCCAAAGTAGCAAAAAACCAGGGCAATTTGCGGAAACCTGTGGAAAACCGGAGAAGAAAATCTTTCCATGTCATCGAAATTTTCGGGTGATAGGGGTTTTCTGATCGCCGATTAAGAATTTGCTAATAAAAAATTCAATTAAAATTTGTAATGAAATTTTCCGCGTTTTTTCGGAAAATGATATTTTTTTTAGCAAATTCGTATTCAACGACCAAAAAAACCCATATAGTGACTTATCACAAGATAATTTCAATGACGTTGAAGTGTTTTTCCTTGTAATTTTCTCAGATTTTTCCGGAATTGTCCAATAATTATTTTTTTGAGATTACTTTCAATTTTTGTAATTTAGCATGGACATCGAAAACATAAACGTAACTCAACACGGCACTCAAAAAAGAAACCATTATGGTGACCTATCACACGATAATTCCGGAGAATGGGAAGATTTTCTTTTTTGGTTTTCATAGTTTTCCTCAAAATACACGACTATCAACATATATTATGCATAAAGCGATGATCACGTGCAATATGAGAATACTTGCGTGAAAATTACAAAATTTTCCCGAATATCCGTCCATTGAATGAATTTTCCCGGAAAATATTTAGGATTCGTCTTCAGCGACTCAAAAAACCTTCTAGAATCCATTTTGGAGGCTTAATTTTCATTGTTTGATAAATTAAAAATTATCTTTAAAAGGGGGTTAATTTAACATATAGGGGAGAATTGGGGGAGATTGAAAAACCGCTCAGTTGTCACGAATAACCTCCATGGTTCATAGAACATCATGCAAAAAGAATTTTCCCGATTCCAATTACAGCAAAAAATGTAGATATTCGGCCTTTTTCCTCACCTTACAGACTGGACTAAATATACCAACGGAGAAATGGCGAACATTCATTTCACCTATGGAATAGCTCACGCTAATGCACAAGCTGCAAGACGAATGTATCAGGCGCAATTTTTCTCAACGGGTGGTTCCGCACGTTCAAACTTCCATTAATATTCACGCAAAACTTTGTGAAACTGGCAGTTTTAAAAGGACAACAGATATCCCAGGAACCCCTGCGAGATGTTGGTGCCATCAGTATATCATTTGATCGCCTTTCTACTGAGTCTAGGGAGGGTGTTTTCGTTCCATTAACTTCTGAGACTTAGTTTCGTTTCAAATTCTTTTACGAAGCCATACCTTTTTTCCATCTTGGGCATATCCCAGGTTTGCTGATTCTCAGGGGGGTCCATATTTACGTTTGGTGCTTCCCTCTTCAGTCACTCTATAGACTGTCCTCATTGCCTTATTCTCCATTACCATATGGAGGGGTGTGAGGTTTATGATTACTTATACAGCAGCCGTGAGGCTTGTTCTCATAGCACCTGTAAGGCATACACAGGCTATGGTCTTTGGAGTTTCGATAGATTTATCCTTGAACCGGCCCGGCTAGACCCATATGTGATGATTGGTGTCACTATTGCTGTATATATCCAGCGCAGGGTGCTAGGGTTACATCCCAAGTTTTTTTCCGCAAACTTCTGTACAACAATAGGGATTTTGTAGCTTTGGTAGTCATCTCTTTTTCATGTAAAACTACTCTCCAATCACAAAAGTAACAGTGCAACATATAATTTTTCACGAGAAAGAGGTAAAACTCTGTTAAAGTCTTACATTTATCACCTGTCACACTCAATACTGGATATGCAGCTTTAAGAATAAACGGTACTGTCGTAATCTTCGTCTCTATTTTGTTGATGACGTCACATTTACGTGTATAATCAGCGTTCAGGCCTTGTGTATATAGAGGGTATTCTACTAAGACAGATATAATCAGTCTCAATATCGTGAAAAGGCTATTCTGATCTTGCTAAGAGTGTTAATAATGAGCTCTGAAGCAAAAAGGAAGAGAATTGCAAGGAAACAATGAAACGGGTAGAACCCGCGGATAAATAGTCACATATATTTTAATCGATACGATCTATTACGTTCGGCCTTATAATCTAATGATTCTATTTACAAAACATTATTAGTCTATTGTTCATATCCAATTCCTTATTTCGCAAACAAACATGTTATGTTTCGGATCGTGTGATAACAGCACAGCGTCAGATATGATGCGGTATTGCTTGGAACTAAAATGACCATCGAAATATACTTGGAATAGTCCATTGTTGTGAAAAAGGTCGTACATTCGCGTGAAAATAGCACTCAACACTGTACCTTGTGGAAATCCGTACTGAACCACAACATTCGATATTCTATCACATTTGAACATATTATGCAATAGCTTCACACATTTCCTTCGTAGTTCCAATCTTCTTTGATCATATCGGCCCCTTTTTCGGCAATCATAAAGGTCGGACCGTTAGTATGAGCCGACGGTATTTCCGGCATAATGGACGCGTCGATAACCCTCAGTCCTTTGATACCGTACACACGCAATCTAGGATCCACAACAGCTTGCTTATCAGTTATTGGTCCCATCTTGCAAGTACCGCTTGGATGATAATTAGTAAAACTAAAATGTCTCATCATGCATTCGAAATAATTATCACTTCCGAAACCGTGGTGCGCGCACTGAGGAATTGGAATGTCGTGAATCTTTGCACCCAGTTCTTGTAACGCAGGTTGCTTGGTTATGTTGATGGCTAATCTCACACCACCTATCAGTTTTTCTATATCTTCTCTATGTGCGAAGTAATTTGGGAAAATGCGCGGTTTGCTTCTGAAGTTTTTCGACTTCAACATGATCCTACCTCTCGTTTTGGTACGCAGCAACAGGGGAAATACCATGAAAGACTCTTTCTTCTCGATTGGTTTGAATACCGCGTCGTATATTTCATCCGTTATACCGAAATTCCTCCTCAATACTACGTCTGCGACCAACGATCCGCCTTGGTACAACAACTCCATGTCGGGATGACCATCTGGATCGTTCGGTTTCTCCAATTCTGTGAGAATAATAACCTCGCAACCACCCGGTATCGTCAATGGACCTAGATGGTAGTTGAAATACTGTCGTAAGTTTTCATTCGACGTCAGTCGTTCCAACTTGATTGAGTATGGCTTGTTAATCATAAATGTCAAACCACCAAGTGCAATGTGATCCATTAGATTATAACCGACTCTCAAATGTTTAACGAACGGTACGCCGACTTGATTCAGATGTTTTTTGGGGCCCACGCCGCTTAGCATAAGTATTTGAGGAGAGTTGATGGCTCCAGCGCATAATATTACCTCCTTACTTGCAAATATGGCTTTCATCATTCCGTTTGTGGAAAATTCAACACCATACGCTTGTTTGGTGGTTGGATTGATGAGTACTCTAGAAACGGTGGCATATTTTTTCACATGTAGGTTTTCTCGGTTGCTGATGGGCTGTAAGTAGGCTCGACTGGAACTATCCCTCACCCCATTCTTCATATTGACCTGTAACAAGCGATACTTTCAACATCAAGAGTTCATACTTTTGGGTATTTGGTTGAATTAATCAATCACTAGATATCCTCATCTATACCACGCCGTTTTGCTTTTCAATTGCAAGTATTTAGTTGGAAAAAAATTGAATAACTTATAATTTGAATCATATTTAAATTAATTCCAGACATTTTTGACATAAGGAGATTAATTAAAAAACATGATTTATCATTAGGAGGTCGGCAGTGTGCTGCTCATATGCCCAAAGAGTTAAGACGGAGTGAGTAGAGGGAGGGGGGGCTAATGTAAGAAAGACTTCGTTCGCTACGTTCATTCCGTCTTTCTCATATGCCGTTCAAGAGCGTGAGCCGCATTCTTTTTAATTGCGCGAGTTCGATTCATTTGCACTGTCAAAATTATGGATGAGCGCTTAAATACAGTAACTCGAATACGGCTTAAGATACACCGTATGAGCCAAAACGATGCACTTGTGCTGGAACAACACACAAGTTTTCTAATGAACAGCGGCCTTGGCAATATCTATACAACAATAGACTCTTGAGCGCGACATCATCAATCAGACGAATCGCATCTAAGAGCTTCAGTGTATGTTTGGGAGCTAAACTCCAAATATGTGAACAGCACTTTAGGACATTTCCAAATAGGTCTAAGTGAGGAGTAGCTTTTGGCACGGAATAGGAAACCAAGTCTTCGCAAATCGACATCATGTGATCGTCATCCTATATCTGTCTCGCTCATACGGCTTCATTGGATGATATAGGGGTTCTACATGAGAAAGTGGTTTGATGTGAACCATCATTTGCAAAATTGTGGACGGGACATGAGGTCACTTCCAACAGATCGTGGATATGGAGCAGAACAAAATTGGTACCATGATATATCCCCGTGGAACACCAGCAATAATAACCATTGCATCGGAGGAGACTCCGTCAACCACCACATGAAGTGATCTATCTCAGAGAAAACTCGATAGTAAATGACAAAGTTGAGACGGCAAACCATATGACGGAAGACCTTGATCAAAATGTTGACATTTATAATCAATTAATTAGCCATCTATGGATTCATTAGAAGTGCAGAGGAGGATTATTTGATATTCAAGAGGATAATCTGTGACATGCACCATAATATTTTGATATTGCAATAATGCTGGACCATTCTGCTGTATTGTCTTGAGTTATAGTGAAAATGTTCGAAGTAGCTAACCTTTCTGAAGAAAAGTTACTTCGGAAATTATTCGTTTAACATTACAAAATAGCTGGTGTGTCATTTGTTTGACTTTTAATTTATATTGAGATGTTAATAAAGGTTACTTGTAATTCTATATCCAAATTCATTTATTACCAATGCGCTATAAATCCATAATAAGTATAAGAAATTTTCTTAACGCCCTAGGGCATTATTTCCAATGTGATGTACCTCAAAATAGGGTGATTATTGCGAAATATCAGACTAGTAATAGGACATTCATAAATGTTATATTCATAATGATTATTCAGTATATTCATGAAATTATTTAGAATAATATGTAAAATCCTAATCAGTAAATTTGTTAAAAAGTTGAAACGTGAAGTTGCTTGACAAAATAATTGTACCAAATTTTAACGTTATAGCTCACTTTTTTCAATAGAGATAGATATGTTAGGTGCTCCGTATGTCTTCAAACCGGAAAATATAAATGAAGTCCCATTTCGAATATTCCATATTCAATAAACAATCACTATTGGTTGTTAGGAGAGGGTTAAGTTTAGCGCGACTACAATATTTGCATTCAATAAACAATCATTATTGGTTATTGTGCAAATACTTGCGTGAACAAGGGAGGTTAGCCTAAGCAAGTACTACATGCTTATTATTTTACTTGACAACTGAGTTAACGTAGACCTTAAAAACACCCGGGACGGAATTTACCTACATTGAAAGGCAATTAATAGTTTTCGGACTCGATTTACGTCAACCCCTCTGAACAAGCGAGATGAAAGGTATGTTGCTGCATTTTTCGATGCTGTTTTGAAATATTAAACTTTTAAAATGAAATGTTCCGTTCCTGAAATTATATGAATTGGACAAACACCATTACACTTGTTGAAAGCTACGTAACATATTCTATAATGGGAAAATGATCAGTATAGACTTTAGATATAATAATTTGTGCAATCCTGAATTGCACAATTATTTATTGGTGAATATAGAGATAAATAAAAACTGGTGCAATTGATATTCCATAATTTAATAATTGATTATCTTTGAAATGAACTTTAATTGTACCAGTTTGCACAAGAGCGATGATGGAATAAATACAAGTAAATACGTATTATGTACTCCAGATATTTGGCATAATTATTCGTGTAATAATTGTTTCATGTCAATTTGTGTATTTTTCCCATCTTTTCAAAAATTTCTTGGATTTTTTAATCAACCAATTCTATTCTGTGTGCACGCAAGAAACCTTGATTCAGACAATCTAAAAAAACTCGGTGATCATATTTCCCATTACGCAATATTGACATCACGAATCACCGTCAGAACTTTTTTTCGTATATTATAAGAAACGATGAAGCAAGGTCTTGCGATACTATTTGCTCTAACATTATTCATATCTGATTCAAAGTTATGATAATGAACTCACTGGCCATTAGTTTTAGGTTGCTTTAGCGATATAAACTGATGTAATAAAGATGAGCCATCTTCTAATATACCGTCATTATTTAATTAATTATAGAAATCATAGCAGCTTATGATGAAAAAACAAAATGATTCTTAACAACAATTGAACACTTGAACTTGAGTATAGTGATTATTGTTGAAATAAGTAATAATACATTTATATTCATGGACACTTAATCATGTTTACATTTACATCAGGATCAATTGTACAAGGTAGAATGCATATCTATATAATTAGCTATAAAAGCCAGGATTTGACTTATATTTGGTATTGGTATTGGTTGATATGGTAGCGAGCTTGATAAGAAGTTCAGTACACTCAGCCAAATACCTTTGTACACTATCCCTTTCTACTTCCTCAGGGGGTATTTGGATACCTCGCTGTTCAACAGAATCCTAAGATCTTTTTTACGCTCATATTCTTTACGCCATCGTTCATGGTGATCCCGGGCCTAGCGAGATAAACCTAGTACGAATGAGAGCAAGACATTGACAAAGAAAAAAGAAGTGCTTTGGCAGTTCGGCAGCGTGTTGCGTTTTCTCGGCCAAATAAGAATCCCCACTCGGAAGAAATATTGTAAAAAGCGATATCTAGCTCCTGTTGCATTTCATTTCATTCGTATCGTGAACAGGCTCTTACACTTTGCAAAAGTAAATATCTTCAGCATGACCTTCATTTTGCATGAAACTTTGGAACACAATTATAAACAATATAGTCTGCATAAACCGTAATCGGGATTGGAATTAATCAATCAGCTTTAGAATTAAAGCGGGACGTTCTGCTGAACCACGACGTCTCATTCAATGTATCATGTTAGTGCCACCCTATGCCCATTGTCTTAAGGTATTGGTATTGGCTGAGATGGTAGCGAGCATAATAAAAAGTTCAGTGGACGTAGCCAAAGACCCTTGTACACTATATCGTGCTAAGTTTTTCAGGGGGTATTTGGATACCCCGCTGCTCTACAGAATTCCAAGATCTGTTTTACGCTTAGATCCTTCATGTCATCGGCCGTGGTGATCCCCAAAGCTAGCCAAGTGAATCTGGTTTGAATGAGCGCAAGACATTCACAATGGAAATGAATTGACAACTCCACTTTGTTCACCTCGCATCTCCCTCATACAAAAGGGTAGTGTCACTTTTCGCTATTGTATGTTTAGATTGTATGAGATTTCTGTGACCTGAAAAGATCTCGGAGATTATCCTGATACTTTGCCTACTCAGCGCGAGTATCCTTGCCCTTAAGCTTACCTCATTGCCAAGCAACTCTTTGGCAGTTTGGCCGCCGTCAATGCTTCTCCATGCTGAGGCATGTTGATTTCTCAGATGGTTCCGCAAGATCTGTATACCCCGTTGTAGGAGAAATTATTAAGGGGTCTGGACGACCATTCAATCAGGCCTCAAGTCTGTCCAGTTTGTCCGTTCTCTCATTCCGGTTGGCCTGTTAATGATCTCCTTGGTATCCTCCACAGATGCAGATGGTCTCATTTATCTTACGGCTTCTTCGCACATCTGTAGATGCAAGCTTGGAACCTTTGTTGAGATCCCTCATTAGCACGGAGTACCCATCAATATTTCTAAAACCGCAAAAGCCTGCTCCTACTCTTGTGTTTCTTCTAGACCCATCCATATACCAAATTGTGCAGTCCTCCCTCGACCGGATGATGAACCTGTTATGCTGCTCCGCGAACCATAGGTCTTTGATTATGTCTTGCGACTCTAATCGCAGTCTTTCATGCTTCCCCCTAAATAGACTCCATCTCTTTAGGGAGCCATTGCGGCTAAGCATGTAGACCGCCATCATTGAGAGATTCCTTATCGTCATTAATAGGGATTGGACATCCATCAAGCCCCTCAATGTTGTAGTTGGTGTACTCTTCCTCGTGGATGTAATGTATCTGACGTCTCTGTATTCTGTTCAGAAGTTTCTGGGCTGTTACCAGTTTGGTTGTTTTCCACCATACAAAAACTATATGGCTGAGTCTTGAGATAATAATAGCTGAGTAGATCCACATCAACTGCTTAGACCCAAAACCATGCTTCATGCCAATTGCCCTCTTACATTGCCAAAGATGTTCATAGCATTTTGGCACCTAGCCTCCAGCTGCTTCTGCTTCTGTGGTTTTTGTTCAGGGTGACTCTCAGATATTTCATCGTCTCGGAAAAATCAACTGACTTGTCCCCGATTGCTAAGCTATGATAAATGTTAATGTTAACCATCTGGAAACGCTTAGGTAGCGGGTTATTCCAGAACCGCTGGGATCTTAATATGGAAGTTTTAAACGTCTTTCTTTCATAAGTTACATAATTAATCAAAGTGCATCACACGTAAATCAGCAGATAACATAGTACCTAATCATCAAAATTATAATTAAATATTGTCTTGATTAAAATTGAAATAATATGATAAATACCAGGGGCAATGCCTAAAATCTTCAGTTATATTTTCTACATTACAAGTTCCCTTAGTTAACCATCCCTTATAGCAGTGTGAATTCGAATTGCTGATGGTAAACCAATTGAAACACAAGTCATGATAATATTCCACAATTTCAATAAAATGATATGATAAGATCATATATTTAAAAAAAATTTACTAGCAAGGTGACTATTCGGATGAATATTTCTCTAATATGTTGAAACTTTTAATCTCACCATAATTGAATTCGTTTGAAGATCGTTGAAAATTGAATTTAGCTGTAACCAGTGGGCTGCGTCCTTGACATTATTAACTCATTTTTTATTATGTTTACTATTATGATTGAACATTAGTTTCATATTACAGTAATTACGGTTTATCTTCTGAGTCTTTACTTTACGTAGAATCCACCAAGCTGAAGCACATTATGATATCACTATGTATGGAATACGTTCCAGACGAAAAACAAAGAAACATGCTCGTCATAAAATATAATGTTGACAGACTGGAGCAGAGGCTAGGATAACGAGTTTTTGTAAAATTCATCTCATGACATTTTTTTTGCGGTTAAAACAAAAAATGTAGGTTCATGAATGTATGGGTTCAAAAAATGATTCAAATAACTTTAGACCTATATCTATACATATCTATCAATAATAGAAAAGATATTTGAAAAATTCTAGCTTGTCAAATTATAAATCACTTCGAGGATAATCATATTTTCACGAAAGCACAATTTGAGCTCAGAAAAACAAATCCACAAGAAGAAATCTGTGAGAGAATTTGATAATGGTTAGTATTTTGGCTCAATTTTTTGTGACCTCACAAAAGCATTCTTTTTATATACTTTGTCTACATGAGAGGGAAACCTACAATATTCGGAACCAGCGGTGGAATATTGGGAGAGGAGATAGACATTGTAATTTTTCTTGAAGGCTTGGAGCTTGGAGAACTAAAATATGTAATTTTCTATTGAACTAACGATGTTGGTCATTGACTAGCTTCACTTCAATTTCATTTTTCTGCAAATCTGTCATACAAAGAAAATTGTACTTCATGATGAGGTATTTTCATGGAAACTAAAAAGTAGACAGCGGGCCGACCTTAGAGCATGCCAAACAACAAAGAGGGACCATGACAAGACTGACCAAGGTCCAGAGACTTGCATGTCTTGGGATCACAGGGGCTATGAAATATACGCCCACTGCAGCAATGGAAACACTACTGGGGTTGCCTCCCCTCCAATTGGTAATAAAAGGAGAGGCCAGGCTTGGTGCTTTCAGAATACAAAATACACTGGAGAATGTTCACATTGGGCCAGGACACATGAGTATCGTAAAAATCGTGACCAGGGACATGCTAGGCATGAGAACAGATCACATCCCAAAGCGATACTCTTTCAACAACACATTCAGGGTAGGTATCAATACCAGAAAGGACTGAACGGGAACACACAAACCTGAACGAAATTCTACAGGGAAAGATCTGGTATACAGACGGGTCTAAGACTGAAAAAGGTGCAGGTGCAAGAGTATACTCAAGAAACCCAAAGACTGGCTTGAGCTATTCATTGGGTAAGCACACATCTGTCTTCCAAGCAGAGGTATATGCAATCCTCCAGTGTGTGGAGGAAAACAATCGGAGAGCCATCGATGATGAGCAGATCCACATATTGACAGACAGTCAGGCTGCACTTAAGGCAATGAGAAGTCAGGGAGTGACATCCCGTCTGGTATGGACATGCAAAAAAGAACTTGACATACTGGCAGACCGGAATCGCGTTGAGTTGTTTTGGGTGCCGGGACATCAGGGAACGACAGGCAACGAAAAATCCGACGAACTTGCAAAAAGAGGGTTAGAGAACTCTCCAGATCCAGAACAGACCACGGGGGTACCAAAACGTACACCACGAAGATCTGTAGAAGACTGGATCATGGAAAACCACAAAGAATACTGGGAAAAAATCCCAGGAAACGCACATGGGAAGAAATACATCAATGCCCCGTGTAACAAAAGAATGACAGAACTATTAGCACTTAATAGGGAAAAAATAAAAGTCGTAATAGGGCTCATGACTGGCCATGCGCCAGTAAAAGGGCACCTAACCAAAATGGGACTGTACAATGGCGACCTGACATGCAGACTTTGCGGTGAGGATACAGAAACAGTGACACACATACTGTGTGAATGCGAGGCGCTTGATCGTAAACGACAGCCTAACGGCGAACCAGAATTATACAGTTCCACCCTGTAAAGGACTTGTACAAACTCGTACAAGGTACAAAAATACTTGAGTGGATACCGTAAACAAACGAAACATAGGCGAGATACAATGGGCCAGTAGGCCTAAGTGTCACCGGAGGCAATAGCCAGACAAGCCTACAAAGGGAGTGAAGTTTTTAGTGAGTATGCCTGGAATGGTGACTCTCACAGTAGACCTTGAAATTTGAAGGCTCATAACTTCCCCATAAAGAGTTTTCTTCACCTACACAAAAAAAAAAAAGATGCCAAAATTTCGGCTAGCTTATTGGCAGCCATTTTTACGTCGTCTTGGTTTCACTTTGGTTCATTTTTTATGTTTTCTTTTCCTACTAGTTCTTGTAGGTATTATAGTTATTCAAGACATTATTTATTGTGACTTTGCTTATAATACTTATTAATTCCTAATTGTATGTTTGAATTGAGTTCTACGGTTCGAACATTCTAACTAACTAAATAACTATTATGTATCGCATTTTAGTATTTATTGAAAAATTAAACAATTTAGGAAGGTATAATTAAAATGAAACCTTTGATAATAAGAACTAGACCATTTTTGTTAGATAAAATTCAATATTCATTAATCCAAATTTAATTTTCAATAATATTTTTAGTTATAATCAATTTTATACTATATTAGCACATTAAAAATGTCTAAATTGTTGGTTCTTCATTGAAAATATGTACTAATTCAATTATCGAAACATTAATTGTTATGATATGTTTGCATACAAATATTTTGATTGCCAATTAAAATTCAAATTCAAAGTCTGACACTCAGAATAAATTTAATTCAAATATAACATGATTTACTGAATGGTGCGTTTCGTTTTAGCGCCAAAGTTGAGGCGGCAAACTATATGAAGAAAGTTTCTCAAGAAGGCTTTAGTTTTTTACCGAACATTGTTTCAACACTTTTGAAGAATTTTTAGATTTCAACTTCTTATCTAATACGCATTAACTTTTTATTCTTCTCTGTTCTATCGTAATTTTGAATTTGTTTTTTTTTCTTTTATCTTGACGAATGTAAGCCACTGCTTGATATTTAGCTTGAATAAATTATTTTATTCTATTCTATTCTATTATTTTATGTAATAGTAGGTGCATTACATAACACCGAGGATTGTTATGTTATCAGATATAAAAGCAAGGCTCTATTGAAGACGACCAGCGAAGTTCCAACTACTCTTATTTCATTCAAAACAGTGTGAGTGGACAAATACGATTAGGATATCTGATAGTGCTGTTAAAATCATAAAAATGATCCTTTACTACATTGTGTTCAAAATAATGAACAAAAGGAGTGAAATATACATACCTGTAATCTAGATACTCCCACGTTTGTTGCCCCATTGTAATCGACGTAGGGTAAACCATTCTGTTGACTAGCTTCCAGAATAGCATCCGCTATTTTCGTCTTGTACGGAGCGTATCCGATAGTAACCGGACCACCTTTGGCGTGGTAGGAAGAATTTTCGTATTCGGGAATGACGAAATTTTCTATTTTCTTGAAATAAGGCAAAACATCGTCAAACGACCATCCGTTATTCCCGAGCTGAGCCCAATTGTCGTAATCTCTTTTGTGGCCGCGTGTGTAGATCATATAGTTGAGTACGCTGGATCCGCCCATTACTCTACCGCGCGGCCATTTGCATTGTTGACCATCGAAACCAAGACAGAAATCGTTGCTCGGTTCCGTTTTGTGTTTCCAATTGGCTTCCGTGAATTGGAGATAGTTCACGAGTACTGGCAGATCCATCACATAGTTTTCTGGCCCACCTGGGAGGAATATCAAATAGGTATTAATTACCATCCACTTTATAGTCTCAATTTAATAAACTATTGAATAGTTCACACAGTGGATCCACTATAACACTATAAATAAGGAACAATCACCTTTATTCACTAAAAATACTGTTGAAGTACAAAGGAGGATTCAGCTACCAAGTAGCCATCATCAGAATAAACTCCACGACTGTCTATGTCTAATCATTTGCAATATATTTTCGGTTCCTACAAGTGAGGGAATTTAGTGATCTGCGGACCACAGTTAATTTCCTTAGTTAGGTACATGGGAAGATAATATTTCGGAACGATTGAATTACCATTTGTTAATAAGAAAATGTGGTGCTTATCCCACGTATATGATAATCTACATCCGCTGGGGTATCCCAATGTAACTTTTGCATACGTAAAATCAATAACCTCGCTTCTTCATTCACGAATTTGGATTTGTTTAATTTCATGTGTGATCATGAGTCAGCTAATAGTCTTTCGATTTCAATATACCTGTTCCAAGTCTAAAAACTACACAAACAGTCTTGTTAATTCCAGATTTGTCGAAGCCTGAAACTATATCAAAGATTTTTTCAGCATGCTCTTGTTTTTATCAACGGATTTTATTGCAAATTTAGAAAACAAAGGGTGATGGGTGTAACTGTTGAATTACATTGCATTATTTGAAAAAAAAGCTCAAATTGGTTCATTGATTGCTTTCCATTTTTCGTTGTTGGCTAGAAATTAACTTATTGATCAGAGATTTCACGGGACCAATCATTCCAAACATTAATCGTCCCGCGTATTGCAGAGCGAGGTGATTAGTTCAGGAATTTAACAAATCCTAACCCGCATCAAGTTTGTCTCCTAAAAATTCTTTGGAACTAATTACAAAATTGAACCTGATGATACTCTCGTTTCATTTGATGTTTCCTCACTATTCACGAACACCCCAATCCTTGAGTCAGTAAACATTCTAAAGAAATGGCTTTCAAATATCAATATCTCCGATACATACTGTATAGAAAATTTGACTCTTACGCCTTCAACAAAAATTACTTCATATTGATATGAATATTGTAATGTTTATTTCTCACAATCCATTTTTTTGTAGATCCGTACAACTAGGTTTCGACGTCAATTATTACACCTCATCCTCAAGTACATATAAAGAATGGCTGTGATAAAGAAAATTGTATCAAAATTACTTAAAACAGTTGTAGAATTCGTTTTATTTCAAAATTTGTTCAAAACAGCATTTTTTAATTAATAATTTGTGAACTGTTAATTTGTTGAAGAATTTATTGAAAAGATTTACTTACATTCAATATATAAATGTATTCATACATCATATAGTTTCATTTATTGATAATTAAAGTTTAAATGTAAAATTTCATTTTTTGATTTATATAATTTATTTTCAACAGTTGAAATTCAGGAAGCTACAAAGCAGTTATTCTGATGGTGAGGAATATGTTAATTTAGAAAAGAAATTGGTAAAAAATTATCAAAAAACTTATTATAAGAAAGATGTGTTTTGAAAGTTAGATGTTTATGGGATTCTAAGGAATTGATGACATCTAGTGGTAAAGTGATGGAATCATATGATTTAAGTAGAGAGAACCAAATTGTTTAGATTGCGATGGGACATATACAGGAATCTCTAAATAATATTTACGAAAAAAATGTATGGTCATAAGTATAGCACTAGTAGTACTAGTACTGTAAATCAGACGTGCAATCATCAAGTCAGAAATTCCTTTTTGGACATTTTTTCGCATATCCGAACGCCAAAAACTAGAAATTGACCTTGTCATAACTTATGATTATTATCTAAGTACCTGCTTCTAGTAGAAGAATCTTCCAATCTGGATTTTCCGATAATCTATTGGCTATAACACATCCAGCTGTACCTGCACCCACCACAATGAAGTCGTATTCCGACAATAGATTAGTCTCATCTTTGGGCTCCACTATCGTTTGCCTTCCTCCTTCAGATAAAATCCTCAGAAATCCTTGTGCAATTGATTGTCCATTGATGTTCGGCGTGACAATCAGTATCGCAAGAATTGATAGGCATAATTTGGATTGTAACATTTTTCAATTGGGTCGAAAGCATGTACTAAAAGTTGCTCCTGCTTCCTCTTTGTCGACTAGATACCCCTGAAACACAAAAATATTCACAAAGTGACAGATATATTCAGTGTACTATAATTTTCAGATATTAACTGAATTCATTGATACAGATCCATTTGAGAAAAAATTTCGTCAACTCTGATAATGAAAGAATAATGATGAAACCTGTTAATAAATACATTTGAACAATTTAAAGATTAGCATGATTATTGTAATTAAAGATGCTGATCAAAGACAATAGTAGATAACAACAAGAAATTTCACTTTGTTGAATATCACTTTATTTGAAAGAAAGTTCATTGCAATTCCGAACTTTACAGTTCATTATCAAAACATACACTGAGGAAACATGAAATTTGTCAAGAAGTGAATCGATTCTAAGAATTGAAGGAACACATAGCTACTAAGGTTAATTATATCGTGATAGCAATAGTACAAGAGCTGATATATATAAAAATGCCGTTTTTCGCACGTTTTGAAGAATTTTTTAATGCAAGGTTTTTTCATGATCAGAGTGGCCGTTTCTTAGAACGAAGATCATATCGTTAGGCCCATGTTGGTATGTATGGTAACTTTTTGGGATTGTATTACGTGGAATTTAACAGGGTGAAGAACGTGAAATTTCCTAAATCTAGTTGCTCGTTTAGTAGAATTTTTGAAGGACTATTGTGTTTAAATATTTCTATAGATTCTAATAGGTTAAGTTCTACCCTTCGTAATTGTATGTAAAATAATTAGGGTTTCTAGAGGAGGAAAACGGTGTTGGGTTTCTATAAAGTGGTTTGAAAAATTTGAATTACTTTTATTCAATTAAAGTTCACATGTGAAATGAGGAGAATTATCTGAAATTTGTAGAGTAATAAATAATATAAAGGTGATATTTTATGCTTGTGATCGCAGAAACTTCAAGCTTGGGAGCGCAATCAGACGCAACTCTTATACGCCGAAAATTGTCAAAGATAACATTTATTTCATTCGTCAACAACAAAAATACAAAGTACAACCGGGAAAACCACAAATAGATCATCTTTCAAAGTTCAGAAAAGATTTAAGTACACAACTTCGCAATAAATCAAACACGTCTAACCCGAGGCAGTTGAAACACTGAAAGTGTTCGCAACTGGGGATACAATATAACAATAATAAGTACGAAATAATCACCTTTATCAACTAAAAAGACTATTGAAGTACCGGGATATCAAAAATTATCTTGGTCAAGGGTGGTTGTAGAATCTAAAACGTGTGTCTTACTTCACGTTATCAAAACTTGTGTCAAATTAATTAATTAGAAGTTTCTAAAAGTGAGAAATTTCGCAATTTTATACGAATGTTAAAACACTCAGAAGTCGCTAGCGTTTTAGACTGTGGGATTTTCACGTGGCCTATCGAAATTAGAAGGTTCGAATTGTATAAAAGCACAATTGCATGAACGCCAGACGTCCTATGTAATTAGCTAATTACGTAATCATTTTGACATATTCCTCGAGGAGCTCGCTGGCGCCAGTTGTAATAAAGTGTTTTCGGCCATAGTCCGCTAGCTTTTGACCGCTTTTAGATATATTTTAGTAGCTACAAAATTCCCTTTGGTATGTCGCACGTAAGACGCGCTTAGATGAGACCTGAGAGTACCTGTTTCTATTTTAATAAAATTTTCCTATTTAATCGATATTTTGGGGCCCTAGACTATGCTATTTAGTTGGCCCCGTTCATAAACTAACGACATGGAGCGGAAACCGCATGCGAAAAGTTCTCGTAAAGACGTTCTATGTTCCGAAGATTTCCACTTTTCTAACTCGCGAGCTACGCGCTCCTCACCTGAACGTCATTCGATTTAACGAAAATTAACCAGTTTAAAACAGTTTTCGACCCCGTTTGTGGCTATTGCGACCTTGTAAAAGGTTCAAAGTTAACATTTCGTTTTACATTCCACAACCACCCTTGACCAAGATAATTTTTAATTTATAGTTATTATTGTTTTACAACTGAAATAAATAGGTATGAAATTTGTAGGTTATTGATGATGTCAGTGTGACAGTGACATAATTATTTCAAACGTAAAGTAAGACACACGTTTTAGATTCCACAACCACCCTTGACCAAAATAATTTTTGATATCCCGGTACTAAGGATCCTTCAACTGCCAAATAAAGAGTAAACTATTGTTGATGGTCGAGGGACTGAAACGTACGTAAAGACGAAAATGTATTGGATGTAAGGGTTAATATAACTTATTTTCCACGAATGTACATATAAGTTGCAGAAAATGACACATACTTTTATTATTACTCAATTGGAGTATTTTTAGGATGAGTTCTTAAAGAAACGTCATGGTTACATAACGTATGAAAATACAAAAATGTACGGATTGTGTCTCTTGAATAATGTTTGGCAATATTCATTATGCATAAGATTTTCATTGTATCAAGGAATCAAGAACATCATGTGTAATAATTACTCTAAACAGCCGTTAGTCGCCAATTGTGAAATTACGTTTCGAAAGTAGCTTCAACTGTATAAAACTATTTGCTGATTTATTGACAAATACCTAGTGTTACAGAAAAAAATGTTGAGTTCAATTTGTATCAACTAAGTTATTTTCCACACGAATTCTCTGAGGAAGGTCCCGAATCCGAAACGTAAACATAGTATGAATGGTATATTTTCAATTAATTCCTACCGGAAAATTATCATAATTTAACTGTAAGTGCTATTAACAAATATTTATATATTTTTTCAACTCACTTATTATATGTACTTATGTTTGTCGTAACATTTTAACAAGACACTAAGAACAACGACACTGTATAATAAAATTACGATTACAATGAGTTAAACACCAATAGTATCAATACTGATCAATTAAAATCAAGAACGTAAAAATCCCAAATTTGATAGTAAAAACATAGAGGAACGACGCGAACAACGTCATTGTCATTGACCCAACGTAAGACTGACGCTCACACGATCTATGCAATTTCTCATCGGTACATTTAAGTGTTTCAAGTTCAATATGCTTATTGCTTTCGCACAATCATGGTCAACTCGGTGGTTAATTGTGATCAAGATGATAGCATTTTTGGCATATTACGATATTAATTTCAGCAATCTCACAACCACATGAATGGGATCGTGTCATGGATGAAATATGATGCTTATCTAGATTTGTAGATAGAGTCGTAAATCGAGATATCCAGCTCTGGTATCACCGCGTAGACAGGAAAGGGCAGTGCACCATTCAAATCAAACCAACGATTATTATAAAACAAGCTGTGATCAATTGATCAAGTGACTTCCCTCACTTTTGTTCCGGTCAAAGTCGGTCGAGTTTTCGGACACTCTTGCTGGTCAAATGTAAATGATTGTAGAAACAAAAAATATATTGGAAATAGAGATAGTGATGAACTATTTATTTTATGAAAATTCGTTTTAATAAAATGAAATAAAACAATTTTTTGTCTAATTTCCACAAGAGATTTTATTTTTCAATAAACACGACCTAAAACCTAAAATAAAAGTTAGTAATGCAATAAAACAATTTTTTTGTGGTTTTTATAGTCTTGATAATGATGTATAAGTCGAAATGGGTCGCGATTATTGGAAAACAAAATCTCTTATGTAAATTAGACAAAAAATTCTTATTTCATTTTATTATATTGCAAATAATTTACGACCCGCTAATGAGATACGTAATATTTCATTTTATGTTGCATTGTAATTTTATCGAAATGGTCTACATAATGTACCGGGATATCAAAAACAATCTTGGTCAATGGTGGTTGTGGAATCTAAAACGTGTGTCTTACTTTACGTTTGAAATAATTATGTCACTGTCACACTGACATCATCAATAATCTACAAATTTCATACCTATTTATTTCAGTTGTGAAACAATAATGAACTACAAATTATGAAATAATTATGTGAACTTTGAACCTTTTCAGAGGTCGTGATAGCCACAATCCGGGTCAAAAACGGTTTTAAAATGGTTAATTTTCCGTAAATCGAATGACGTTCACTTGAGAAGCCCGTAGCACGCGAGTTAGAAAAGTGCAAACCGGTTGTACCTAAAACGACTTTACGACGATTTTTCGCGTGCCGTTTTCGCTCCATGTAGTTAGATTTAGTATCGGACTGTGCCCGACGGCCCTTCTTTTTTCGATAAATGTCCATTAAATGAGAAAATTTAATTAAAACAGTTTGAGCTATTCCCAGATCTCAGCTACGCGCGTCTAACGGTCGACGAACCAAAGGGAATTTTCTCGCGACTAAAATATACACGAAGCGGGTAAAAGCTAGCGGCCCATAGCCAAAAACACTTTATTACAACTGGCGCCGGTCGCACGTGGCAAGAAACGGCACCAAATTAACAAGACCGAGGTAAAATATATAAACTCTAACTTATGCGCAGCGAGCTCCTCGAGGCATATGTCAAAATGATTTCGTTCGTAGCGAATTACATAGGACGTCTGGCGTTCATGCAATTATGTTTTTAGATAATTCGAACCTTCTAATTTCGATAGGTCAGGTGAAAATCTCGGAGTCTAAAGCGCTAAAGACTTCTGAGTGTTACAATATTCGTATAAAATTGCGAAATTTCGCACTTTCAAAAACTTAAAATTAATTATGACATAATTATTTCAAACGTAAAGTAAGACACACGTTTTAGATTCCACAACCACCCTTGACCAAGATATTTTTTGATATCCCGGTATATCACAACTCTATGTTGTATACTGACACCTGCTGTCAGGTTGATTTCCCTAATGATTCATTCTATAATTGTTGTGTTGTAGATTTAACTCGTAGGTAAGATAATACTGTACTGTAAAGATTTTATATACTTTTATTAATTTCCCGGCTGTACAACACTAATTATATTCTAGCTATATTGTCATCTTGTAAAAATCCTCGTTCTATATTCCGTCTTCTGAGGCACTGAACTCTCCTGCCATCGAAGTTAGTTGTCACCACGGTCGTACATACAGGTCTGGGAACTCGTATGTTTGACATGGGTCTCTAACGCGTCGCCAAACTCGTAGTCCCTCGCTCAGCCACTAGCTATCGCTTGGATTGAAGTGGTAAAACGGTTTCTTTCCAGAATCGCAAGCAGTGTTACTAAGTATTCTGATTTGAGAGAGGAATAGAACTGTTACTCTTGTCAAAATGTATTACTCACCTTAAAAATAACTTCCCCTTTTTCGCACACATAAAAGACCTCGTTAAAACGATTTCTATCCGGAATCGCAAGCATCCACTTTTTTCGCATTTCCGCATCTTTCGGCACTTTAAAAACAGACGTTTCTTGCTCTACACTTTTGTACCCCGTTTTGCATTTCGGCACAATGCACGGTTTCGTAATTTGTTTCTAAAAACGCAGGTATTCCTTGTATTTACAATTTATTCATTTAAGAATGGTTGTTGTCAGAGAACACTCTTCGATTACTGCGCCGCCCTATTTGGTACTACGCGACAGTTGACGTTTAGCGAACCCACTTCTCACATAGGAAACAGCCTCGAGTTCCCAGACCTGTATGTACGACCGTGGTTTTCACACACTAAACCTTAATATATATAGCATAGAAGCAAATATACAACAATAATATAACCTGTTTATACTGAAACTTGCTGTCACATGAACTATCAAAATTTGCCACAGAGTAGTCACATAAAATAGGCTGACTTAACTTTTTTGGGGCCTATTCGATTACAATACTTCCCTTATACTATAGTATACTACGTATAGTGAGGGATATGAAAAGACATGAGTAACATGGGTCCTCGACTATACAATTGACTACCAACAAACTACAAATCAAAAACAATCAATTAAATAATAAACACTTGGATAATACAAAACAAAATAATGGTTGCAATGTGTCTTAAAATATAAAGGAATTTAAGTTCCAAAAAAAAAATGATAATGGTTGAAGGACTGTAATTATTCAAATGACACATTAAACACAAATATTTTGGAATTATTGAACACTGAATAATCTTTTAATCATATATAATACCGTCACTATTCAATTTTAATTTTAAATGTGATCTATTTTTCTCATTAAAATTTTAATTTATTTTTTTCTCTCTATAGTTTTCTGAATTATGAAGATAACTTAGATAATTTAACATGGGATTATAGAGATGAATAAACGTAAAACATTGAACTATAGACGGGATTCGAACCCACATTCCTAAATGTCTAGTCTAGTCTGTTTACCAATTGCATCACTTTGGTCCCGTCTTATAATTTTGTAAATATAATCCCACCAAGAACATTCTGTAAAAAACTAGCCAAGTCTCGATGGAGCTGCTTGTTTATCTCTAAAAAGTAATGAAATCTAGACAAAGTCGTGCCAAGTCTAAGGTTCCTTACTGCGATTTCTTTATTATTATAGTTAATGTTGTGTGACTTGGCCGTTGAACATTCTTTATACGTTAGTGGGTACAAGTCAATTTTGTTTACACGTAATGTTATCTGTTGTAACTACCTACCTATGTTTGTTAAGCGAGATAATAGCCCATACTGGTATTGGTAATTGGACGCTAGTGTCTCATTTAGGCTGTTGTTGATTGTGCAACACATGCATTCAGCATTGACAATGCTGACTTCTGCTCTCTCCTTTTTGGAGCGTCAAATCGACCATCGATCTAACATAAAATAGACGTACAGACAGACTTCTATCAATGATTAGAAGTCCGTCTGTACTGGAAATAACTTTTTATACTGTTTGTTTCAGGCTCGCCTACACATAAGTATTATTGAAATATGCAGCTTTATCAAGTCTACAATTGACTGGTTATTGAATCAACGTTTTCCAAGTGGCAATTTTCCATTGTCAATGGGTAGCGGTTCTGGCGACAGATTGGTGCAATGGTGTCATGGAGCACCTGGTTTTGTACCCTTGTGTACCCTTCAACGGCCAAGTCACACAACATTAACTATAATAATAAAGAAATCGCAGTAAGGAACCTTAGACTTGGTACGACTTTGTCTAGATTTCATTACTTTTTAGAGATAAACAAGCAGCTCCATCGAGACTTGGCTAGTTTTTTATAGAATGTTTCTGGTGGGATTTCACTTCTTTTTGTAGAAACGTGGGCATATTGATTTATTTCATTAGATGTTCTTATTTGACACATTTTTTTTCTTTTTAGGAGTAGTTTTTTAATTATTACAAATCTTTCTTCTCCTTTTTTCCGGTTCTGATTCTTGTACAGTAGCAACAGTTTTTCGTATTGCCCATTCGCGTTCATTATTTATTCTTTTAGACGGTTTAGACGGTTTAATTTCTGAAAGATCGGCGCGAAATTTACGCCTAAGCCGGTTGTATTCGGTGATCGCTGAAGCTTGAGCTTTTATACTCTTGAAGTCAACATTTATGAGGTGCACCCCATGAAGATTGGTTACTCGTGAAAGCGCCACGTAGGCTTGGCCACAAGAGAATATGGAGGTGCCAATGTCCATGAGGGCATTTTTTAAACTTAGACCTTGGCTCTTGTGAATTGTTAGGGCATACGCCACACAGATTGGGAATTGTTCTCTGTACACGTATGCCCGGGGTATGATCTCAAATTTTGACTTAATAGGCAATAATTCGGTATTCTTTTATGTACCAATAGTAGAAGGGAGCATTACCATATCTCTAATACAGCTGAGATAAGCTGAGGGTTCTTCATCAGATACATCAGACCTTCGATTTTTGACATCAAATGAAGAGGCAAACAAAGTTGAATATTTTTTGTAAAGGCGGTATGTCGATCTTTAATAGTTTGGTTGGGCCCTTGTGTTTTCAAATAAGGGTCACCAGGTACTCCAAATCTTCGATTATCCTAGTTCTTATAGTTTTCCCTTTATGTGGCCATTAAACCCTAACTCTGCACCAAATTTCAGCTCTCTGAGTTTATGGGAAGTACTAGTTCTATTCTGATGATCATGAGTGAGTGAATGAGTGTCATAAATGCGAAACTTTGCTGTCGCTTAACTTCGGAACTAAATGACCTATAGACTTAAAAAATGTTTATTTCAAGTATGTGATTTTATAGCTTACTGGATGACGAATTTCTGCGTTCTGGTCTTATCCAGAGGTTGTCAAATAGGGGCCTGAAAATGCGGCGAAATGGTTCCAGTAAAGGATGGTACGGCAGTGTTTGCTTCGCGCTCGACTTGGCGGAGGCACTGCCGTGCCCCCCGATCTTCTGAAAGCATAGTAGATCATTGATGAACACAACGCGATTCGATGCTCTGCTATAGATCAACTATTCACGCATATTAATCTAAAGTTCAACCATTTTGAATTAAGAGTATTAATGTGATTGGCAATTACTGTGACAGTACTCACTCAATGACAGCATCCCGCTTCTTATAGATTTCAATAGAATTGACTGAGAAATGTTCTGAGTAAGTATAAACAAGTTTCTTTGGCCAATTGACTACAATTTCATGTTAGTACATTCACAAATATAGAATTAAATTTTCTGAATTTTGAAGATAACTTAGATAATTTAACATGGGATTATAAAGATGAATAAATGTAAAACATCGAACCATAGGGTGTTTACCACTTACATAACTTTGGTCCCGTTTTTGTAAATATGAACTTCTGAAAGGATAGTAGATCATTGATGAACACAACACGATTCGATGTTATAGATGAACTATTCACGCACATTAATTTAAAGCTCAATCGTTTTGAATGAGTAAAATCAGAGTATTTGTCAACCATAGTAATACTCTAACCTACTCTCCTCACTGTACTTAAAACTCAAATTTTCTTAATGAAATTTAAGTTTAATATTTTCAACAACAATAACACTATTATTATTTTTATCAAGAGATCCACAAAAATGTTGGCCCCATTACAATACTTCCTCACAATATATACTACGTTTAATGAGGGGAACGAAAAACTGTGATTCATATATCAGTAACTTCCCTTGTTTATTGGAACCGAAAATATATTGTAAATGGTTACTAACAAAGTCGTGGAAAGACGTGAAATTACACTCCATGTCATTGAATATTCATTAGGAATTGACAACATATATGTAATACAGGTTTCAAACGTTGCTCCACCATACATTTGTGTCATCAGTCGCCACTGGAGTTATCGCAGATCGAAATTGACATTTCAACGAGTTCGTACATGAAGGAGCGGTTGAAGTGTGAAATAGATATTCTTAATGGAATAAATGGATTGCTTCTATTTTATTGAATAGAAAGTCTCATAATTACTTCAATTCCATGAATCCGTCATGTCTCGATTTTCCCGATTCGTAGTAGATTTGAAGATGAATTTTTTCCTCAAATTACGCAAATAATATATGAAATATAATTTCTCTCTCTGGGTATTTGACATAGTTGAACGTAATCAAACGAAATGGTAATTTTTACAAGAAATATATGATATTCAACTCAATCTTCACTATTATGTATTGGCTTAACGCGCGTTTTTCCTATTTAGGTACTTAGAAAATAGCGGTAATATAATTTCGTAATATTTGGTTTGTTTCCTATCAATGATGGAACTAAATTGTTCGAGATGTAGCCAGATTTCGATGCAATGATATTGGAATAATTGAATTGTTCTTATCTGATTGAAAGTCTCCCTGATTTCTGCGATCTCCCTTACCTACCTGGTTCGTAATAGGCTTAAATAGAATAGGAAGTGTTTTTTGTGTGTATTTGGGCAATCATTTTAACAATTATCCGCGGTGTACCAAGATGTTAAGGAACTAAAAAAGAATCAAGGAATCGACGTAGAAACGAGACCTGTTTTATCAATGCTGGCATTGTGAATAACCTCTCAGTTATATAAAAAATTCTCGGGAATTAGGTCACATTAACACTCTGTTATAAATGTTCGTCTTTACGTACGTTTCGGTCTCACGACCATCATCAGAAGACTTATTTTGTTAAAAAGGGGTTAACTAAAACTAATTAGCACAAGCGTCCATATCGCACAATTTTCAATCAAAAAGCTCACGCCGTCGAAACGAACAGAACCACGAATAATAGAAAATTGTATCGTTAATATTAAAGTATAGATTTTTTTGTAACAAGAAACCACTGTTAAGTAATATTTTCATAATGTACAAACGCATATTGCTATGGTCTCAAAGCAACTGGAGTTCGAAGCTATTTGTTTGTAATAACACTACCCAGATGTAGATTTATGACGTACTTGAAAAGGTTTTAGACCTGCATTGGAATTTAGTTTACTTTAAGCGTTCTTCCTAAAATATACTTTTAACATTATAAAGACGTATGTAGGAATTTGCAAGAGTTTTAATTAATCAAGTTAGTATAAATCTGACTCTATCCCTGAATATCATTCCTATGGTTTACAGAATTTGAATCCCTTTTTATGTGAATCATCTCCAGGATAGATCTTTTATAATAATTGGTTTCTTTAGCTAAAATATTAACATTTTTGTAATCAAATTGATGGTTATAATCAAAACAGTGCTTAGCGCTATCAATAATATAATAGGAAAAAATGAATTTTATGTGAAAGACTCATGGCATTTTAATGAATTTATAAAAAATCAATCCGTACCAGTAAACCATCAACTAATTTCCTTGGATGTTGTTTCTTTATTTACAAATATACCTGTCGTTTTGGCATTAAATTGCATCAAAAAACGTTGGCCAGAGATTAAAAACCACACACCTCTTGATCAATCGGATTTTATAAATGCGGTAAAGTTTTGTTTAGAATGCACTCATTTTCAGTACGGTGAGCAATATTTTGGACAAATTTTCGGCACAGCAATGGGATCTCCTATTTCAGCTACCATTGCTAACCTCGTTATGGAATGCCTAGAGGAATCTGTTATAAATTCATTAGATTTTCAGCCTGTATCCTTCAAACGGTATGTAGATGATTGCCTTATGTGTGTTCCCAATGATAAAATTCAATATGTGATTAATAAATTTAACAATTTCCATTGTAAACTTCAATTCACTTGTGAAATAGAAATAAACAATAACATTAATTTTCTAGATATGACCATTAGGCATGATGCAGATGGAAGAATAAAAACTTCTTGGTTTACTAAAGAAGTCTGGTCTCAACGTTATCTTCATTTCAATTCCGTTGCACCAGCTTGTTATAAAAAAAGTGTCATAAACAGCCTCACAGACCGCGCGGTAAAATTATCCCACGCAGAGGACCGTCCCAAAAATTTAAAAATTGTTAGTAATGCATTGGAAATGAATGGCTACCCAAAAACTTTCTACAATCCTATCATTAAAGAGAGAATAAACAAAATCTGTAATGGTTCTTCTTATAAAAATAACATAACAGGTAATACAGACAATTATATAACTTAACCATACATTCCGGAGACCTCAGAAAAAATTAAGAAATGTTTGAAAAAGTACGATATAAATGTTGCGCATAAACCTACTAACTGTGTTGGGAAATATTTCTCAAATCTAAAACCTGTAATACCTAAAGATAAACAAACCCACACAGTATATAAATTGAATTGTTTAGATTGTGATGGAACTTATACTGGAATCTCTAAACGATATTTACAAAAAAGAATGTACGGCCATAAGTATAGCACAAGAAATAATAACTTAGAAAATTCCACCGCCCTTGCTAAGCACTGTTTTGATTATAACCATCAATTTGATTACAAAAATGTTCATATTTTAGCTAAAGAAACCAATTATTATAATAGATCTATCCTGGAGATGATTCACATAAAAAGGGATTCAAATTCTGTAAATCATAGGAATGATATTCAGGGATTGAGTCAGATTTATACTAACTCTTGCAAATTCCTACATAAGTCTTTATAATGTTAAAAGTATATTTTAGGAAGAACGCTTAAAGTAAACTAAATTCCAATGCAGGTCTAAAACCTTTTCAAGTACGTCATAAATCTACATCTGAGTCGTGTTATTACAAACAAATAGCTTCGAACTCCAGTTGCTTTGAGACCTTAGCAATATGCGTTTGTACATTATGAGAATATTACTTAACAGTGGTTTCTTGTTACAAAAAAATCTATACTTTAATATTAACGATACAATTTTCGATTAAACGTGGTTCTGTTCGTTTCGACGGCGTGAGCTTTTTGATTGAAAATTGTGCGATATGGACGCTTGTGCTAATTAGTTTTAGTTAACCCCTTTTTAACAAAATAAGTCTTCTGATGATGGTCGTGAGACCGAAACGTACGTAAAGACGAACATTTATAACAGAGTGTTAATGTGACCTAATTCCCGAGAATTTTTTATATAATTCATACTGGGTCAAGAATCTTATTATATTATAACCTCCCAGTGGAACATCTACATTTCCGGTAGATGGTGTTGTATCACCTTGGTTCCCCAAACGTATCCTAACGCGGTATGTATATCTCCGCTGAATGTGGTTCAATTTCATCATCAACCACCAAATCATCATTCAAAACAAACAGCATACCGTCCTTGGGGCTGTAACCCATGTCTGGAGATTAAAACAGAATATGTTGAAGCCAGAAATATGTACAATGAAACAATAAATGCTTCGTAAGAGGCATTCAAATGCCAAAATAACATCAAAGCTTATCGAATGCCCGAATGGTTCCCATTCGTTTTGCACTCGCCAAAGTAATTGGTGGAAATTTCACTTCCAGTTCATTCCCCTAACCAAAGATAATGTCATCTTGGATACTACCCCACACGAAAAAGCGAACCTTTTTGCTGGAATGTTTGCAGCAGATTCACAAGGGAAGGACCCTCTTAATATTGCTGCCATCGATAGCCATATGCCTGAAATTGTCTTCCGTCAGCTCACAATTTGGCACCAGAGGGAATTCCAGTTTTATGCAGGTTGTTTACCCTTTCATACAAACTTGATGTGTTTCCTTCCAGCTGGAATACAGCTAGAGTCCACCAAATTCCGAAAAAAGGAAAGAAGACCCTTCCAAACTATAGACCTATTGCACTATTATTTGTGATCTCTAAAGTGATAGAGAAAGCAATCAATATCGAGCTCATCCAACATCCAATACCTAGAGAACTCCAGAAGCGTGAATGACCGGCAATATTCCTTTCGCCAGCAAAAATCAACAGGAAACCTGCTTGCCTACGTAACACGTGTACGGCAGAAATCCATCGAAAAACATGGAGAATCTCTAGCTGTAGCACTTAATATTTCCAAAGCGTTTGACCGAGACTGGCACCAAAGCCTTCGTGGGAAACTTCCGTCTTATGGTTAACAACGCTTGTGTTCCACAGGGATCTGTCTTGGCACCGTCTTTGTTTCTGCTCCATATAAACGATCTGCTGGAAGTGACCACCTATCCCGTCGATAGTTATGCAGATAATGGTACACTTCATACCTCTTTATCATCTAGAGCCCCTGTACCATCCAATGAAGCCACAGGAGCGAGACAGAAAACAAATTATTTCTCATTTAATTTTTCACAGCCATTGCTGTGAGTAAATATTTGAATTTTATTAAATTATTTGAGAGTAATTGTTCTTATTTGCGTAGTTGATTGCGTTCCATTTTCCGTATTTGTTTAGAATTCAACTCATTCATCAAATATTTGTTGTACCCACTATCCATCGCTATTTGCTATCTATAAACTAGAATCTTCTTGAAATATTTCAGTGCGATGTAGAATTATCAACGCAGTACATAGTTAAAGGTGTAGTTGAATTAAGATCTCACCTGGATAGACTTGATCAATAGGTAGAGACTGCATAGAAGGAAATAGGCTATTGAACATTTCAGCAATTCAAACTAGATAGTCCAAAATTTTCTTTCGGCTAATTTTCGAAAAATACCGACCGGAAATCACGATAAAACAAAATTCAGTATGTGACACGAAAACAACATTCCGTGTTGCAGGTTAACGTTTGGATGTAGGTAAGGTATGTTTGTGGTTTTACGAGAAATTGCATTCACTTAAAGTGGTGGATATGAGTTGAAATTGAGCAATCCATTTAATGAATGTCTTAACACCGGTGTGCTAAATTTATACTTTTGCTATACATTGCTACATCACATATGACATGAATTATATTACCATAATATTACTCGATCTAATATACGTGTGTAACGTGTCATCTGTTGGTAAACAAAATGCATGGTCGTTTAATAGTTTTTAATGAACATACTGCACAACTACTGTGTGTGAATTAGCCAAATTATTTGCATTGAATCGTACCGAGGGGAACAATGGATACATTATCAAAAAGTGGCTTACAGTCAACAAGTTGATTCCAAAGAAAAGCAAATCTCAATCGCTAGTTTTCACCTTACGACACTATGAGACAACAGCAGATCCTGTAAAAATTTTTGGGTATACGAGGTGTGGCAATTAAGTTCCGAGACTATTGCTATAACATCTTTATTTTTAAATTTTGTACACTTTTTTATTTTTCCCCTTCAATATACTCTCCTTCCGCATCCCTATACCGGCTTCATGCGAATTTTCCACTGTGCGAAGCAGTGTGCAGGTCATCTTCCGACAGATTGTTGAGTAGCTGCGCCGATTTTTTTTTACGTCTTCTAATGACTCATGGCGGGTTCCTTTCAAGCAGGATTTGATTTTTGGGAACAGGTAGAAGTCGCAGGGTGCTAAATCCGGCTAATATGGTGGATGCTCCATGACTGTGACCTGGTTTTTGGCTGAATAATCCTTGACAGAGTACGCGTTGTGAGCCGGCGCATTGTCTTGATGGAAAATCCAGGAGTTCTCTTTCCACATTTCGGGCCCCTTTTGCGAATCTTTTCTCGGAGCCTTCCCAATGGCCCTTATACTTAATCGACGGATTTTTCGAACAATCTCGGTTACTTTTCGAACGTTCAAGTCACTTTTTGTAGTCACAGGCCGCCCGTGGCGCTCGTCATCTTCAACATTCTCCCTACCCTCCTGAAAACGTTTGTACCACTCAAAAACTGTGGCACGGGATAGGCAATGATCCCCATAAACCGTCTGCAAAATTTTCATAGGTTTCCGTCGCGGACTTTAACAAAAACTTTATATTAACTCTTTGCTCAATTTTTATATTCAACATTTTTTCGGCGAGTGTAATTGTTTCACGTTTGTTATTTCACGATTACAACAAGACTGTTCATTGTAGCCACTTGAAAATTTCACCCAAGGTCAAAGGATAAATACAGATTAAAACCACGCCCTTTACATTCTTCTCGCTAAGCTGGTTTTAATTTTAAAAAATCAGTCTCAGAACTTAATTGCCACACCTCGTATACAAGATTTCCGGAAATAGTGTGTACAACGCAAGATCATGAGTTCCTTAGCGAAAAATATGATGCTAAAGACTTCAAAAATGATTAATTACTTTACATTTTTTCAAAGAAGTCGAAAAATTTTTTGCAGATTCCATCCTTTTTCTAGCCAAATTTTTATGGAAGACATTCTTGTTTCGAAAATTACAGGGTGTTGAAAACATGCAGGTTTAATTCAAAATCGATTGACAGTGGACGTAAAATGCTCATAACACAAACGTGATGGACAGAGAAATCAATACACGATTTGCAACCGTACTACTCTAACACAAAGACTCGTTTTAACGACGCTGATTGCGCTTGAGCGATCGTTTCAATTGTTTACGTATAATTCAGTGGTAGTCACAATGGATTGAGTAAACATGTGACACTTTTCGATTTTGACGGTATAAATCGTCGTTTTCAGTCACTGACTCTAGCTGTCTAACTGACTGACATTAAATATTACATGATATTAAGTATTTAACTTGCGAGTCGTTCTTTTATGCCGATCAAGGTGCTAGTCAATTCACCTACGCCAGCTCCAGCCGACCCCTTTTTTGCTCATTTCGCGCGAATGATACTCCACCAGGTCCTTAATTCTGTGCCGTGGTTTCTATTCTTACGTCTGTTTCGTTATCTTATGTTGACACTGAATATACACTGGTCTGAATAAAATCAAATATACGCAGTCTATGAATTGAAATGGATACAAATCAGATCCTTATACTTCACGGATGTCTATACCCGGTACTATCTATATTCCTAGAATTATGAATTCTATATACTAATATAAACGAAATCTAAAATTTATGACCAATATAAGTGTTACCCATTAAATAATTATTCAATACTTTTGAGCTTCGTCACAATATAATTTTTAGTACAAATGAAAACTTTTTTATATTTCTAACATGTACTGGTAATAAATCATACATTTTAGGGGCTAGATAATCCGCAAATCTTTCGTTTACACTTCTCTTACTGGCGGATATTTTTAGGTGGCAATTTGTCATACTTCAGGTTACATTACGCTTACATCGTAGTTTCTATCTCCACTGCTACCGGGTAGATATTTCTGCTACTAAATCCACGGCAATCAGACGCCCTCTAGCTGCGAGTCGAGCGACCGCAATAACAGCACAGAACAATCATAAATTATTGATTAGTTGATTACCGAGTTCAATGTTCAACATTTGTTTCTGCAAAAGCGATGCTGCATATGCTTTTGGATCCAATAGCGTCGGTTCGGAACTCCAAGCAGCAAGGTTTTCTCACTTTTTTGATAAATAAGTTGTATGATGATCCCATTTCAGATTTTCGCTCATAATAATGGCGATACACTTAGTAGAACATACTCGTTTTATTTCTACATTTAATTCAGTAATCACAACTTTACGAAAACTATGCCTATTAACATCTATTATGGAAAATGGTATTTTCACACAGATACCATTTATTACAAAATAATTAATATATTTATATACTTGATGATAAATATTAGTTGTCTCAGCTTTCATAATTCCAATACTGACACTTGTGATCTATCTTGTCTGTTTAGAGTCGATGTGACTTCAAATGTGACATCTGTGGGCTTCTTCGATCACAAATTAATATTGATTGTCCTCGTACAAGTGTTGCTGAGGTATTTGATAAGTTGGGGGTCATTGCCTAATAAGTTGATCATTGGTCCTGATGGTATTCCTGATTTGTTATCGAAGCAGTGTAGATATTCCTCATCGTACCCTTTGTGGGAACTATTTAATACATATTTGTCTACTGGTGTTTCCAGCTATTTGGAAAAAAGGTTTTTTCTTCGTTATTTAAATCAGGTTCAAGAAATGATATTAAAAATTATCGTAGTGTATATTTACAGTCTCCAATCCCAAAAGCTCTTGATAGTTTAATGTATAATTATTTGAATTGGCAGTGTAAAGAGATTATAATTGATGAGTAGCATGGCTTTAGGAGGGGTCGATCTGCGGTAACCAATTTGCTCATATACAGTAGTAAGCTACCGGCAGCCTTGGAGAGGGGGTATGAGGTTAATGCCATATACCGACTTCTTCAAGGCTTTTGACACAGTTAATCATTTATTGCTGATAGAGAAATTAAAAAGTTTAGGTTCTTCAGACAGAATTGGGTCCTTATAAATCATCCACCCATATTTTTTAACGTAGAATACGTTTTTACAGAGGCATCCTACTAGACGAAATCGTCACGCGGAAATCGACACACGCATGCGCTTGTGGTACGTGGAGCCATAACGAAATTGTCTAGCATCCTCAGTAGCTGGCGTTCTTTCATGTGGTAACCGTGTAAGCGCGAGGTGCTGTACTTATAAGATAAGTCATTATCAATTCATTTGTTACGTGTTAATACTGATCATAATGTGTGGCAAGAAAAGCAAACCAGCGGCTGAACGATGCAAAGAATATCGTCAACGTCAAAAACTAAAAAGACAACTAGAACAAATTGAAAATGAACAACAATCGCCTAGTACTTCGACTATTAAAACCGCTGCTAAAATTCCGATTATATTAAGTGGAGACTTCAATTTTTAGATATAAAGAATTCGAAAAATAGAAAATTTGTAGAATTCATTAAAGATAGGTTTAGAGCTTAATGTGAATCCTGCAGTATCTACTACTCGAGGTGATTCATGTATCGATATGGTATTTGCACGTCATGTGGAGAAACTGGACACAAGAAATTATATCAGTTATTTTAGTTATCATAAGCCTTTATTGACTATTACATCTGATTAAATATAATGAAAATGAATGATAATATACATGAAACTGTCTTTTTATTTTACACATTCATTCTCTTCAATTATAACATCTGATCAGCTGCGTCTTTCACGTCAATAATGTCATTTGGTCAGCTGCGTCGTTCACGCCAATAATGTCATCTGGCCAACCCCGCCAATAACGTCATTTGGTTAGTTGTTTAACAATTATAGCTGAAAATGAGCAACAAACGTTCCAAACACGTTCCGTGTGCTTGTCTAACCTATGCAGCAGGTCAATATGTCTATTTTAACAATTTCAAACTAAAAACGTATTCTACGCATTTTGTTTTCGTGGAAACTATATCATTTTAATCCTTCTGTAAAATCACTACCACTTTTTTTTGGATAGTTACTTCTATTTAGAAGATATATACTCTCTTACAAGATTTTAGTTGGCCAAATGATTCAGTCACAAAACGTATTTTCTAAATTCCTATAAACCTGAATCAATAATTGTAACTAAATACAAATAAAGTTTTTATTAAAAGTTGGTTATGATTGTTGTGACAAATAAGAAAGAGCTTATTACTTTGATGTCATTTAAATTAAACTGCGTTTAGAATTTCGTATTTTTATTCATACGGTTTATCTCTGAGTCATCATGAATTTTGATTATACATATGCCGAACATGTAGATATGTTGTTAGTTTTTGGGGGTTTTGCGAATGCAATGGTCACGAGAGATTTCGAGTCTACAGGGAATCGTATAGTGCCAAATCACCAAACTATTGCAAACATTGTTAGACGTTTTCGTGAAAATGGTAGTTCAAAGCCACGAACTTTTGATTCTGGACGAGCTTAGAAAAACCCAAGATTAAGTACTAGACACCTGGGGCTGGAATTAGCAGTTCCCGAATCAATTGTTAATGAGGTTTTAAAAGAAACAACTTATACATCCATACTATGTCCAAATAATTGAAGACTTATTACATATTGATCCTGAATCCCGCTTAACATTTTGCAATGTTATGAAAATCGTATAACAGAAACTCCAAATTTCCATAGGAGAATTTTATTTACTGACGAAGCTTCGTTTCCAAGATCCGTTTTAAGTAACTTACATAATGAACATGTTTACTGTGATGAAAATATGTGGGGAGGAATTATCGACAATTTACTAATAGGTCCAGTTATTGTACCAATTAACTTAAATGGAAACAATTATTACATTTTTTTGCAAGAAACATCACTCAATTTACTAGATGATTTGCCCTTATTACTACGACAGAATATGTGGTTCATGCACGATGGTGCACCGCAACATTTTTTGGTAGCAGAACGTCAGTATTTAAATAAGATTTATTCAAATCGGTGGATTTATTTATTCAAATCGGTGGATGTTCATATAAAATGGCCAGCAAGATCACCGGACCTAAGATCCTGTGATTTTCTTATGGGGTGCCATGAAAAAAAAACTTTACTCCTATTCTATTGAAAAGGAGGAAGATTCAAATTGCAGAATTTCAAATGTTGCCAATACCCTTCGGAAGCCCGCTACACTACGAAGAGGGCAACTCAATTTTCGACGTAGAATTAACACATGTATATAAGAAAATGGTGGTCATTATGAACATTTGTTGTAACATTAGGTAATTATTCTGACTTATTTAAGAAAATTAATCATTAATGAAGCCCTCTAGCGCCCAAATTAAGCAACTTTGTATATAGGTAAGTTGATTTAAATCATCATATATTCGACTTGTGGTCTAAAGTTGTGCACGCCACCTGTATATCGACAGTCTTCTAACATGGGAAACTCATGCAAATTAAATGAGCGAAAACCTCTCTTCAATTAAATATATGATTAGGAATCTAAAAAAACATCTGTATATGTTCTCATGACAGGCTTACTTTGCTCACTTCGATTCGAACATGATATAATATGTTGTGCTGGGGTCACTCGTGCCACTAATCTTGAAACTTTTTTCTATTACAGGTTCGTACCCATCTACAATTTCCATGCAATTTATATAGTGTACGGTGGTCTTCCTCATGCTTCTCATTTGCTTCGACTATTTGATTGGTAAGTACCAAAAAGTAATTTAATCCAACCATTCACGTTGATGCAACTTGTAAGGTGGTTATTGTTCGAACTAGATAATTTCTCATGCAGTTTTCACACGCTGCTGATATGACATCATGGATTAAGGTCGGCCACTGTTGTTAAGTTGAGCAAGTTTTCATGATTTTTGAATGCAACTACCTATTTGACATAATGAACCGTGTTATATCAAACAATTAAAATTATTCTTAATTTTAAATGTAATTTACAAAATTAAAAATTAAATTAAATGGGTGAAGGAAAATAAAGTACCTACTTACTGGTTCCCTACTCTCTATGAGTGGGGGAGGCCTGAAACTGGTGACATGACTCCTCACAGGACACTGTCATCTGAGTAAACATCTACACACAATAGGCATTGTTTAAGACCCAGCTTGTAGTAGATGTGGAGAGGCGGATGAAACTGCCTCTCACATCCTAGCAGAATGTCTAGGACTGGCTTCTCTTAGGCTACAACACCTCGGCAGCACACATATGCTGCTTGAAGCCATAAAAGATATCAGTCCATGCAAAATTTCAGCCTTCGGCACTGCCTTAGGCCTGCTGGACTGATTCTTGTATCAAGGGGAGCACAATGGACCCAATAAAGCGGTCTAAGTGCTCCGGACTTGTCCGCCTCCGTTTTGATTGATCGATGATTAATTCAATAGTACCAAGTAATATTTATTTTGGTATTGTTTGACGAAAAGACAATGACTGGCAAAAGGATGTATTTTTCACAAGGTTCAAGAAGGTTACGAAATGTTTTTTGAGAGTTAACTATACTCGGACCATGAGAGGAAAACCTATAATGTTCGTAGAACATCGTGTAAGCCAGCGGGGAAACAAAGTTGGTGCCAAGACAGAACCCTGTGGAATACCAAAGTCGTAATTGTATCTGAAGATAGTCCGTCGACCACCACTTGATCGATTATTGAAATAAAACTGATTTAAAACCTGAAAGATTTAGATGAAGATATGGAAACTTAACTTTCATCTTCAAAACAAAATAGTAATACATATTGTGATCTTAAAACCAGCGTTATTACTTATGAAAACAAAGCCTGAAGATACTCTATTATCAAAATCTCCAAATCATCAAAGATTTCCAAATCTACTTCAGATAATCTCATTACCACTTTTGTAGTAGGATTAATACCGGGACATCAAAAATTATCTTGGTCAAGGGTGGTTGTGGAATCTGAAACGTATGTCTTACTTTACGTTTGAAATAATTATGTCATGATTAATTTGAAGTTTCTAAAAGTGCGAAATTTCGCAATTTTATACGAATATTGTAACACTCAGAAGTCTTTAGCGCTTTGGACTCCGGGATTTTCACGTGGCCTATCGAAATTAGAAGGTTCGAATTATCTAAAAACATAATTGCATGAACGCCAGACGTGCTATGTAATTAGCTACGAACGAAATCATTTTGACATATGCCTTGAGGAGCTCGCTGTGCGTAAGTTAGAGTTTATACATTTTACCTCGGTCTTGTTAATTTGGGGCCGTTTCTTGCCCCGTGCGACCGGCTCCAGTTGTAATAAAGTGTTTTTGGCTATGGGCCGCTAGCTTTTACCCGCTTCGTGTATATTTTAGTCGCGAGAAAATTCCCTTTGTTACGTCGCACGTTAGACGCGCGTAGATGAGATCTGAGAATAGCTCAAACTGTTTTACTGAAATTTTCGTATTTAATGGACAGTTATCGAAAAAGGAAGGACCGTCGGGCACGGTCTAATACTACATCTAACTACATGGAGCGAAAACGACACGCGAAAAGTCGTCGTAAAGCCGTATTAGGTACAACCAGTTTGCACTTTTCTAACACGCGTGCTACGGGCTTCTCACGTGAACGTCATTCGATTTACGGAAAATTAACTATTTCAAAACAGTTTTTGACCCGGATTGTGGCTATCACGACCTCTGAAAAGGTTCAAAGTTCACATAATTATTTCATAATTTGTAGTTCATTATTGTTTTACAACTGAAATAAATAGGTATGAAATTTGTAGGTTATTGATGATGTCAGTGTGACAGTGACATAATTATTTCAAACGTAAAGTAAGACACACGTTTTAGATTCCACAACCACCCTTGACCAAGATAATTTTTGATATCCCGGTATAATATCTCAACAAATAGAAACCATACAAGTTGGAAGATTATCTATCATATTAATCATCTTCGATCATGTGGTCGTGTATTTTCTGTTTGCATACTCATACTCATGTATGATATTTATACTGGTAAATTTTGTTCAACATACTATGGAATAAAAGCTTTCTTACTTTTGTAGCACTAAATACAAACATGTTAACTACGGTATTGAATTCACTTTTATTTCAACCAAAACCCGAGTGGAAGTTGAAAGAATCCATTTTGGCTACATCTTTCATATATTTTACAAGAGGTTAATGAACGATAAAAAAAATAAAACTATTCTGATAACAAAGAGTTGCAAATACAGGTATCAAGAATTAAACTTCAGAGGAGGAAGTGTATAGCTTCAAACCAATAACATTCATTTATATGAAATTTAAAATTGTAAGTAGGTTCTATCTTTTATGCTCTAACCAAATCGTTTGACTTCTCATTGTAAGCTGGTTGATAAATTAGCGTTTTTTGGTTTCAACGAAGATGGTTGTACTCCTTTCTCTCTGATGGAACTCAATACATATAATGTGAATAAGTGCAATAACTACGAATAGTGCAGTCCCTGAAGGTAAGGCACTTGGGCCTACTTTTTCCATAATATACATTAATGATTAAATGACGGCAGTATGTCCAACTGACCTTTTCTTGTTATATTGTAGCGACCCCTCGAACTCCAATAGTACCTATGAACTAAGTCTGAACCAACAAAATGTATATCATATTTCTTGAGGGTGCTTGTTGACAGTTCATTTATCATCCATAACGATGGTGAATGGTTCTTCTAAATTCACTGAAAGTTGAAATTCAAAGGAGCTGTTTTGATACATTTCACCATGATAATCGACATCCATCACTTTTGAAGGAAATATTAGTGCCCTAGGAATAAAATCAGCAAATCAAGTAGTTGCTTGTAGACCCGCACCCACACGGTGCCATGCGCTTCTTTTTTTGATATGATGTTCGCATAATGCAATATTCTTCCGCGAATGATATATTCAGCAACCGTCGTAGCTGTAAGACTAAAAGAATAAACGTAAAACTAAATGTAACTAGGAATATCGCAATTCGCAAGGCAATGGTTACTTCAAATATATAGTTTACCAGTGTATTTAAATAAAATTGTACGTAATTTTTTCCTCATTAAGAAACCTTTTTTTTGTTGTTGTCTAGATCGTTTTTGGAGAGGAAGGTCCTATCACGATATTGTGTTCGGAGGTTCCGCAATATTTGAATCCGGCCCTACCAAAGAGGTACTATCAGTCATTCTAAAGGCAGATGCATTATCCAGAAGTCCTGCCTTCATTCCATTTCTTTCGTAGATGAAAATTGGTGGAATTAACTGCCAATGGCAATCATTGCACATTGCTATAAACTTTTTACAACCTTTCAGCACACGAAACATCGTTTTCTTTGAGTGGTTATGATTTTTGGTGGTTTTCATAGAAGTGCTCCCATTACATTAAGACGCGAGGTCTATTATTCAAATGCTTTGACGATTCCAATGCTACAGTTAGAGATTCCTCATGTTTTCCGATGGGTGTCTGTCATCTCTGATTATGTAAGCCTCTGAATGACAGCCTAAATTCAATTTATTAAGACTGTTTCCGGAAGTGGTAAATCTCTGAAAGAAGAGTATCACTCGCCGAGAAGAATAATTTGAGAGTGACCAATATTTTAAACGTTAGCAAAAGAAAAAAAGATATAAAAGAGTTTTTTTTAGTTGACCTCACATGATATGTATCAACAATAGTAATTCATGCTAAAGATTTCACCATAAGTGGGAAAATACAAATCCAAGAGTGCTAATTCGATTATGATAGCATCATTTGTTATTTCAGCCACAAACAATGGAATTTCAAGATTACGTATGCTGAATTTAGAGGTCGCTTGTTGCGCTTGAATCGTGACTATTCAATATTCGAAGACAAGTTACATGAACTGCTGAACGAATAGTAATTGCTTACAATGAGCGCTGAATTACGATTTTCTCCACGAATTAGTAAATATTTTAGCATATCGAACGATGACTGTCGGAAGACTATATTGTGAGAGGAATTACATTTGACCAGTCACCAGTCATGATAGATAGATAGATATATTTGTAATTCATTATTCACATGGTACATGTTTGAATACATTAAGTACATGAGTTATAAATAATTACAAATAAAATTAGACCCACTTAAGCATTTCGTGAAATGCTTGAATGTGGTTTTACAAATAGTGCATTTGCACTTTAACAATGAAAAATAAATAAATACAATTTTACAATACGATGCATATCATCGCTATCTTCGAAATGACTCATCATTTTGGACTTTTTTCAAAAACCCAAAATTCTATGCTTCAGTATCTCCTTTTTTTTTCCTTATGGGACTGGACGTAAGCCACCAATGAACAATTTTTGTTTGTAATCCAGGGAATGAGTCGGGATTTCAGCTATAATAAAAAAACAGACATGTAGGTCAGAATCGAACAATTTTTGTGGGATTCGATTGGAGGGGTTATCAGGATCATTCATAATACATAAAACCTCACCAGTCACCCTCTCCCTTCCTGGTGGGCCAGAAATGGCCCCCAAAAAACTTATTTCGAATTTAAAATGCACCAAGGGGTTTTTCTGGGTCGCTGATCACGATTTTGATGTCAGATTTACTTGAAATCAATTCTGTGGGTGGAGAATCGATCAAATTGGCCAAAGTCGGTGCTCCGGATAAGAAATATGGAATTACGCGACACACCGTCGCTAGGCCTGCCATACTTCTCTTATGTTAAACTCAACAAAACTATTCTCACGTTAGTATCACATGTATAGGGCCATCTAAAACTAAAATTTTGAATTTTCTTAGTAATTTAGATATTGACGTAGCATTTAAAACGTAGAATAATTTTGCCAAGTTTATCAAAAAAAATAAAGATAAATTAGCCGATGAAGACAAATGTGGGGTTTACAAGCTGACATGTGGGTCTTGCCTTGTGTTATACATTGGTCAGACAGGAAGGTCCTTCTAAAAACAGATCAAATAACACAGACGTAGTTTCATTAATACTAAATCGGATTCAACCTTTGCGAAACATTTAATTATAGAGAACCATAACTTTAATGATAATTTCTGGATTTTACACATTCAGAATGAAAGTAAAAAAATTAATGTGGTAGAATTATTTGGATGTTTTAGGATTTCTATCGCTGCACGAATTTTTCACTGATAGAAGTTTGGGCTCATGCTACGATTTTAGTATTTTCGAAAAGGATTTGAAGATTTTTTTTGTTTTGTTGGGAGGTGGTTGAAACCCTTTATGGTCCTCTAATATCGCATAAGGTAGTGTGAGAGTCCCTGAGTCTGAATTTAGTAACCTCAGTTATACCCACTAAACACTCCACTTCGTGTGGTAGGCTCGATCCTGCAACCAGAACAGTTTCGATGACACTTAGGCTTGACGGCACATTGTATCTTATCTCGTCACTTTCTCGAGCCATCGAAAAAATTTCGCAGTCGCTGAATTCGAACACGCAACCAGCAGTCACAGTGATTAGAAGATTGATGCTTCTACCACTGAGCTACTTGGCCCACTATTTGATTATTTTATGATAAGTATCAAACTTCTTTTCCGCAAGTGCAGATCTACTGGTCTTACGAAGCTTTCTACAGCGCTCATGTTCTTTTACACAAGTAGCTACTGTACGACATGTTTCACCAATGTAGACTTTACCGCAAGAACAGGGAATGCTATAAACACCTTCTAAATGAAGAGGCGGAAGGGGATCTTTGATAGGTTTGTAAGACTGAGATAATTTTGAAAGTGTGGAAAACCGAGTAGAAACATTATGTTTTTTAATGATTTTGGAAACTCAATCTCTTATATTTTCAATATATGAAAGATAGGCTGTGGACAAAGCAGGCTGATGTTTGTGGCTCAGGTTGATTCGAAATTTTAGGTAAAGTGTATTTCTTCATGTCTTTTTGGGAGAACGGGACAAATTATTTGATAATAAGACAGATGGAAGATATTCCAATTCTGATTTTAGGGATTGGGGTTGGGATAGGTTGACAGCTCTGTGGACCAAGCAGCTTATGACATATTGCTTTTTGGCAGGGTGGTGGTGTGAAAGGTCATTGATGTATTTATCGGTGTTACTGGATTGTCGATACACAGAATGTCCCAAAGTACCGTCATTCTGTCGACTAACTAATAAATCTAGGATTGGGAGTGGAGCTTCCAATTCAACTTCCATGGTGAGAAGAATATAAGGATGTAATGAATTTAAATAATTGAGGAAAGGAACAAGATATTTGCAACCTTGTTTGCCAAATAACAGAAGTGTCGTCGACATATCTAAACCAACCTTTCGACTTGAGAACAGAAGAGTCAATAGCATCTTCCTCAAAAGTTTCCATGGAGATATTAGGATAGGAGAAATTGGTGAACCCATGGCAGTCTCCGAAGACTGCTCGTAAAAAAATCAATTACCGGTATTAAGTCTATTGACATGTTTCTGGCAGATAACAGTTGAGAAATTATTGAAAAGGTGTCTGGAATTGAAACATTGGTAAAGAGTGATTTCACGTAGAAGCTAATAAGCAAATCGCCTGGATCATTTTTTAGCGTTTGGAGTTTTTCAACGAAATGAAAGGAATTTACTGCAAAACTGGTGGAATTTTTTTTTTGTTGGTGCGAGGTGGTTGAAACCCTTTATGGGCACCTTATGGTCCTGTAACATCCCATAAGGTAGTGTGGAAGTCCCTGAGTCCCGAACTTAATCACCTCAGATATAGCCACTAAACACTCCACCTCATGTGGTAGGCTCGATCCTGCAACCAGGGCAGTCACGATGACACTTGGGCTTGACAGCCCATTGTATCTTGCCGCAACACTTTTTCGGGCCATCGGAAAAATTCTGCAGTCGCTGGATTCGAACCCGCGACCGGCAGCCACAGTGATTAGAAGATCGATGCTTCTACCACTGAGCTACCTGACCCCCTTGTGGAAACACCTACAAGTGGTTTGAGAATAGATGACAGATAACGAGAGGGTTCATAAGTAGAGGATTCGATAGTACTGACAATTGGTCTCAGGGGAACTGAGAATTTATGAATTTTAAGCAAACCATATAACCGGGGCCTTCTTGAACAATGGAGGATAAGAAATTTCTTATCTGGATCAGGAAGGAAAGAATGACGGTTCTATAGAGGGATTGGGATCTTTTGGACATGTTGCAGGATTTTGTTATCATAATCCGAACACTGGAGTTCCCTTTATCACGTTTAAAACAAAGCTAAAACAGGGTTAAGAGCTTGGATTAAAGGTTTAATGCAATTTGATTTAGGAATGTTGGAATGGCGAAGAATTTTCGCAGTTTCGAAACGAATTTCACATGCAGCTGCGAGATGTGGAAATTTATGTAGTAATGCTTCTACAGCAGAAATAATAGATGTCATAGGATTACCTTTGGGGGAGAAGACGTAGGTATCAAATCGTGCTATTGGGACCCCGAACCAATCCGAAAACAAAGAATTTTTAACAATTAGTTGAAATTCCAGTAACCATCTATTCTAGGATTTTCATTAATGTTATATATCAGCTTTTTTGTAGTAAGTACTTTATTATTTATTTGTTTGAGCTACGGCGTTAGCTTAACTATTGTTACATTTAACTACTTTAAGTCGAACATTAATAGTTATTTTATTTAAGTTTAGAATGAATTGACATCACTTTACGACTGATTCTATTCAATGCATACATCATCCCCATAACAGGTATAAAAATCACAAATTCAAACATGAAGGACACACATAATAAATCTGGTTTACTAAACGTGTGCTGAAGATGCATTCTACAGCTGCAGTTTTTGTATGATCAACGAAACTGGAAAAAAGGTAAAGCTTACGTTAATATTGTTAGAGCGACATCTGTTGGGAATAACTTGAATTATTGTGAATTTTATTGTATTAACAATAACTTATTGCCTACTCGTTTGTAGATGTCGCTATAATATACAATTTGATCCAGGTGAATTTACACTGTTAATTAGAAGCTATGAAGGTAATGCATTGCCATTCGATTCTTATATCAGCTCATATTTATCATAATACATACGACAGACTTGCCAATTTCTGTTTTGATGTAAAACTCATGGCCCATTTGGTACTGGATTCAGGTTCTTACTTTTTTTGGAATGTTAAGTATTCACTCTATGTTTTGTCATTTTCTTCTAACATTTGGAAAAATTGAGGAATCTTCATCTATGCGTTATGAAAAACCCTGTTATTAATTAACTTTTTTATTCAAGAAATGTGTGAAGGAAATTAAAATATGCAATATCAAAAACCGAAGTAATAAAAAGGAAATCCTAATCAGCAAAAATGAATAAGATAACTACGATAAATTGGGCCCTTCTCCGTGATAAAAATCACCATGACCCCTATAAGATAGCAAAACCCTATATTAAAAGAATATCCTAAGGCAGCTTTATTAAAATATGTGATAACATACCACTGTATGTTATCACATAATAAAATAAAATAAAACACTGTTTATTCAGAATTGAAAACTATAAATATGAAATGATCATGTTAAAGTACTGAGGATCTTTAAGTCACCAAGCAGCCATCATTAGAGTAAACTAAATCAGAAATCAAAATGTACATGTTCAAACACTATTTGGCGATAATAACGCAAACAAAAGGTTACCCTCAGCTGGAGAAAAATTTCTAAATTACTTTTTCATTTATACATTTCCATCCTTTCTAAATTACCTAGATATTTGTCCGTATTGTGTTTTAAAAGAAATCAACTTTCTTGAGAGAAGATTACCTGTATTTAAAATATGTCAATGCTGATTTTTGACCATTATTTTGCTTCATACGTTCAAAATGTTCTTTATACCGAGTTAAAATGTTCCTTCTAGTTTGGCATAGATAGCATTTTGAACACGACTCTCAATTGATCTTGTGATACCCGGATTTGTCGAAGTCGGAAACTCTATCATAGGTGTTGCCTGAACGGTTTTTTAGCTTGTACTTACATCTCTAAACGGGTTGTATTACAAATATAGAAAACAAACTATGATATTTATCTATTACTGAAGGATGATAAGTGAAATTTTTTCATTTTATCAAACTATATGAAGGAAGATCTTCTGATTTGGTTAGTTGGTTGCTTTCCAATTTTCTTTATTGTTAAGAAATTAAATTATTGATCAAACGGTTTGTCGTAACTAAAGCTCGGAAAAAATGCAACCGAAAAAGCCAAAAATATAGGCATTTAAATGCATCAAAAATTGACAAAAAATGCAAGGATTTTAGAAAAAAATGCAAGAATCTTAGAAAAAATGCAAGGAATTTAGAAAAAAATTCAGCAAATGATGTATATTATAATGTTGAATAATACTATTATTTGATTATTTTATTATGGTAGGGAGTGGGGGGGGGATTTAATAATTATACAACGAAAATGTATATTAAGTATCAGATTTTATTATTAATAATACATACTATTAAAATTATTAATATACCTAAGATAACAATAAAAAAAAATAACGATACAAGTATTTAAACAGACATAAGACATGTCTTACAATTATTATAAAAACTATTAATAATTAAGTGTTTTTCAAAGTTTTTTAGGAAGAAACTTTGCATCATCAGGAGAAACAAAATATTGATGAATTGATGATGATGCAAAGTAATTTGTGAAACCGGTTGAGTTAATATATTGTATTTATTTGTAGAATTTTAAACGTAGTTTATTTATTAATTATGGAAAGATTTCACGTAGTAAGGATAGAAACAATTAATTTGTTAAAAAATAATATGTTACATATATCTTGAATACATGAATATTTATACTTTTAGATAAAACATACTTCAAAAACAAAGCCAATAGCAATATGTAACATATACTTACAATTTTTGAACACACTGTACAAAAAAGGTGGTTCCCATCCTAAGTAAGTTCTCGGTGACACTTTATCCACATAGTATTAAATGTCGTTTTAGGCATTTCGACTCAAACACTTGTACTTTCTTTTAATCAGGATACAATATACAATAGGTTCACTAATCGTAACGCTTTCATTGGAAGATAATGCTCAATTAAAGGTTTACCTAATATTTACTGAGGGAGGCCGCTCCCACTGCGAATCCCCCGGTTACAGTTAATTGTTTATGGTAGTTGTTATTTCCCATTCTAAGAATAAAGTAATAAAATAATCATTATAGTAAGACCCTTTCAATAAAGTAGGTACGTACTCTTTCAAGTTCTTTCAATTTTGGGGTAGCAGGTAGTTCCAAACCGAAACAGATTTAATAAATTCCACAATGAAAACTTTCTGTTCAATAGGATTTTAAAATAATTGGCAATAAATGCAATAAATGCTCAAATATTTAAAAAAATGCATTTTTTGGGAAAAAGTATAAAAAAATGGAAAAAAAGCAAAAAAATCCAAGTTGCATTTTTTCCATGCTTTATAGTCGTAACCATTGTCCAACGCTATTCGGTGAAGTTAGTTAAATTCGATGTTATAATTTTGGTGGTTCAAAGGGACGTTCAATAATCTATGAACAAGACTATTAAATGGAACTATTCAATAATTATGGTGTAGCTCAATCCCCTGGAGCATATCTGTTTGTTTGAGTGATGGGTTTTGTGTATGTATAATTTACTTAAAACACTATTACCTATATGTATATTCTATCCTGAGTCTCATATCTGTAATCTTACAAAAGAAGTGGCAATACATCAATCTATAACATCTACTATGGATGGTATTCATCAAAATGACCTCAATAATAAAAGTGTTCTTTCTCTACATAATTTTATACAAACATTATATTGATAAATCCTGTAACTAACTATTTGACCTGCCACTTACGACTACCTTAACAAAACGAATATTGGAATCAATAGTTATCCAAGGAGTTTGTTTGTGAGTGGAGCAATAGGATATTTGACTATATAATGATGATTATATGGTGGGAGAGGATATAGGCATTCCTAACCCAGGTATGGAATTATATGTAAATTCTTGAGAATATAATAGATAAAGGTGCTAAGAATTTAAATATAATATTTGACTATTTATGTGAATGTTAAACAACGATTCTAGGATAGGTGTACTATTTGTTGATCAGATGAAAGATTGGTTCGCAAATATAATATAATATTTATCTATTTGGTGTCGAAGTTACTTCCATACCAAGAAATTGTAGAAACTTCGAGGTCAGGAGATGTATGATTCCATTTGAAGAAACATCTTGCAATGGTTCATACATCATTCTTAAATTGGTTAGATAGAACCAGAACTAGTCTCCTTGATAATTGAAAAATCTTAATAATGCTGACACTTAGTAACAATATTTCTACTCCGCAGAATAGAGATGTGCCAAACCTAACTACCTATAATACTGGTGTTGTCATCTGTTGATATTTGCGAAAACTAGAGCCCTTGGTCATATTGACAACAAGCACATATTGTATTTACCTACCTTATTTAGTTAGACTATCATCAATATTGATTACTAAATGGCATACATTTCTTAAAATTTTAGAAAAATTCTTAAAATTTCAGAAAAACGGAATGTTAGATTGATTGTTCCATTAGGCATTTTATAAATGACATAATCCCACTATTTAGAGTGAATAAATTTTAAGAATTATTCAATAAATACAATTTGTAGGAATTATTTAATTCTAATTCCATAAATAACTGAGATATACCTGAAAAACGAAAAACAAAAGATGATAGCCAATTTTTCCCAAAAAACTAAAATCGAGGATGAGGCTAATCGTTTGGTATTGGTATCTCTCATACGAGAATCGTTCATGAAAAAGATACAAAAACAAAGTATTTTGGTAAAATTTTTTTATATTTTTCTACATAATCTCCTTTTAGCTCTATACATTTTTCTAAACGGTGTTCCAACCTTTTTAACCCGTCCAAAAAGTAGGATTTCGGAAGGTCCTCAAAATAGTCATTTGTTTTGGCGATGACCTCCTCGTTCGTCCCAAACCGTCATCCGCCGAGCCATTTTTTTGAATCTGGGAATAGGAAAAAGTCACTGGGGGACAAATCTGGCGAATACGGTGGCCGTTCTAATAATTTGAACTTCAATTCCACAAATTTGGACATTGCAACTGCACATGTGTGAACTCGTGCATTGTCTTGATCAAAAAGGACTTTTTTCTCTTTCAAATGAGGCCGTTTAATTTTTTTTTCATCACTCAACCGGTGCAATAATGGCGCATAATACTCTCCAGTTTTTGTTTTTTTTTTCTAACTGATCAGTTGATAAATCCTTGCTTAGAAAATGCCATAGTGTGGTGAAACAATTTGTCAGCATTTCTAAATTAAATGTTAAAAGTTTTGTGTGAAATTTGAGTTTTATTCTCCAACTTCCGAAGTATTATGAATTTACACTACGTAAACGCCGAAACCATAGATATACAGGGTGTCCTCGAACTGCGTGGCTAAAATAAAACCGAAGATTCATTGATTTGAAAAAAATTTGATGAGCCTTTTTACTTTTGTCTCAAGTGTCTTGTTTAGCCGGTAGAGGGCTTCAAAGTTGCAAAAATAATTTTGTTTTTTCGGTATAACTTGAGAACGTGATGGAGGACTTTTACAATATTTGGCAGGTGAGTTACTGTCAATAATAGCCGTTTTTGAGAGTGGAGCATAGAGCCTTAGAGACCATAGAAATGGCTCAAACTTGAGGATGTAACGGGAAAAGTGTCCAGAACTTTTTTGTGGTCGATGTAATTCACTCTATATTTTTTATGATAGCTTATCTAATTTGAAAACTTTTTTTACTCTTAGAAAATTTTGATAAAATCAACGGATTAACTTGAAAAAAATTATTTTCGAGTCTCTGCAATTTTGGCTTACCAATTTTACTTGATTAAAATACCTTAGTTGCCTTTGCTTTTCTAATGTCATTTTGGCATTTGGAGAATTTATTCTCAAAACTGTCAGATTTTACTTTGCTTTCCGTAAAAATTTTATAAAATTATGGCTCAAAATTTCACTAACACTGAAATGGTTAATATCTCGGTAAAACACGAATAATAAAAACAATAGAAATGGGGAAACGATGTGATTATTTAGGAAAAACAAATGTTAAATTAAAAGAAACAACAAAACTTTTTGGGAAATCGCTAAGGCATCAATTGTTCGAAATGTTGCCCATTTTCCTGAATACACAAATTAATTCGTTTCAAGAAATTGGATTGAACTCTGGCTAGTACTTCAGGATCATTCTTCAATAAATCCGCTTCATGATTAATTCGTTGCAGCAATTCCTCTCGTGTGTTTACTGTAGCTGCATAAACTTTCGACTTCAAAGCGCCCCATAGAAAGAAGTCGCAGGGCGTCAAATCAGGGGAGCGGGCCGGCCAGTTCACTGGTGCATCGTGTCCTCTACCTATCCAGCGATCTGGATATTCCGCATTCAAATGTCGCCTCACGGCTAATGTGAAATGAGGAGGTGCACCATCATGGATAAACCAGGCCACGACGAATGTGTAAGGGCAAGTCTTCCAACAGTTCAAGTAGCCTTTGTTCCAAAATGTTCAAGTAGTTCTCCCCGTTCAATCGATCGGGTATAACGGTAGGGCCAATAATAAAGTTATCCACAATTCCAACCCAAACATTGATTTTAGTTTGATTCTGAAAATATGTAACTTCCGTTTCATGAGGATTTTCATCAGCATAGAAATGTTCATTATGGAGGTTAAAAAGACCACATCTCGTGAAAGTATCTTCGTCCGTCCAGAATTCTTGTACAAAAATTGGGGTTTGCGTTTTGTCTTTGGACAATAAGCCGACAGAAATCTAGCCGATGACCTGGATCCATGGGCAATAAGTCTTGAACTGTTTTAATATGATAGGGATACAACAGTTCTTCTTTCAGTACATTATGAACTAATGATTTTGAGGCTCCAATACGAAGTCCCAAACGTAGTGTGCTTATCCCAGGTTCAGTTTCAACCGCTTCCAGTATCGCTTCTTCGAGCTCTAACGTCCTTCTTGTCCGTCTGCGTCCAGTTTCTCTGCGATTTGCTTCAAATTTGCCAGTTTAGCGAAGGTTTGCCGATTTGGAATTCTGCGATGCGGATATCTTTCCCTTCTCCGGCCATTGCAACGACAAAGTCCATAAATCAATAACATATCAACCATTTCAGTGTTAGTGAAATTTTGAGCCATAATTTTATAAAATTTTTACGGAAAGCAAAGTAAAAACTGACAGTTTTGAGAATAAATTCTCCAAATGCCAAAATGACATTAGAAAAGCAAAGGCAACTAAGGTATTTTAATCAAGTAAAATTAGTAAGCCAAAATTTCAGAGACTCGAAAATTAATTTTTTCAAGCTAATCCGTTGATTTTATCAAAATTTTCTAAGAGTAAGAAAAGTTTTCAAATTAGATAAGCTATCTACATAAAAAATATCGAGTGAATTACATTGACCACAAAAAAGTTCTGGACACTTTTCCCGTTACATCCTCAAGTTTGAGCCATTTCTATGGTCTCTAAGGCTCTGTGCTTCAATCTCAAAAATGGCCATTATTGACAATAACTCACCTGCTAAATATTGTAAAAGTTCTTCATCACGTTCTCAAGTTATACCGAAAAAACAAAATTATTTTTGCAATTTTGAAGCCGTCTACCGGGTAAACAAGACACTTGAGGCAAAAGTAAAAAGGCTCATCAACTTTTTTTCGAATCAAAGAATCTTCGGTTCTATTTTGGCCACACAGTTCGAGGACACCCTGTATAGGGCTTTTATACTCCAAAAGTATGCAGTACGTATTTTGTCTGGTATTCAGCTGTAGATCTTATTTCAAAAAATTCAACATATTAACTTTTCTTATCACCTATGTATATGAATTATGTTGTTTTATTCATAACAATCAAACATTACTTCCTAGGAACTGTATAGTTCATAATTATACTGGTCAGTATACAACTACCTTATATCAAATGAACATCTTTTATAATAGTTGTAAATAAGTCTTCCACAATATATAACAAAGCTAATGAAATTTTATCAATTCAAAAAACAGTTGTAAAAATATTTATTGGATTATAATCATGCTGATGAATTCCTTTTGTGATAGTAAATAAAATTTTGTGTTTCATTTTCATTCTATCGTGACACATTTCCCAACTACAATGTACAATTTTGTAATTCCATTGGTTGTTTGTAAAAAAGTTTTATTCTATTCTATTCTACAAGAAAGGCAAGCAATTCTCATTGCGGATGGTAATAATTATGCAACGGTAATGCAGTGGAATAATTTTATTTTGTAGGTTATTCATTGAGCACAATATAACCAGTCTTATGAAACATTAATTATTACATCGTCCTTATTTATTTATTGGTTTCCCCATTTTAGTAGTTTTTACTTTTATTGAAAATTCTACATGTAAGAAATTAATTAAAAACGAATCTAACTTCTTCCTCCAGAATATTTTGGGGTATTTCATTTCCACTTTCGAACATCGTGAGACTTTTTGGGAGTTTTTTATTATAAACATAAACAGTATTCAGATCATGACCTCTTGACATATTTATAATGATGGAATTGATGTAAAACGTAGTAAAAGATCGTAAAAAAATCATATGTATTACTCTGGCTCAAAGTGCCATTTCATCCCTTGTGGGAGGAAATGATGCACTTTTCCCTTATCTTTCCATACAAACAGCTATTTCACCCATCATAACAACTCATTCTAAACTAACAAGTGTCCATATTTGGTAACATATCACATATCACAGTTTATCATAATGTTTTGTAACCCCAGTCTTCTTTTATCATATCCGAACCTTTTTCTGCGATCATGAACGTAGGAGCGTTCGTGTGAGCTGCCGGAATTTCCGGCATAATAGATGCGTCAATAACTCTGAGTCCCCTTATACCGTACACTCTCAGTCTTGGATCAACCACGGCTTTTTTGTCGCTCGAAGGACCCATTTTGCACGTACCACTCTGATGATAAATAGTAAAAGTAAAATGCCTAGCCATGCAATCGAAATATTGGTCACTACCGAACGGATATTTAGCGCACTGAGGAATGGGGATTGTATGTAGACGAGTTCCAAGTGCTTGTAAAGCCGGCTGTTTGGTTATGTTCAAAGCCAAGTGAACTCCTTTGATGATCGTTTCCATATCGTATTTGTCCGCGAAATAATTAGGGAAGATTTGCGGCTTCGTCTTGTAGTTCCTGGACTTCAACATGATCCTACCTCTGCTTTTCGGTCGGAGTAACATGGGAAACACCATAAACGACTCTGAATTCTCGATGGGCTTGAACACTGCATTGTAGATCTCGTCGGTGAGGCCAAAGTTTTTGTATAAAACCGGATCTGATACGACGGATCCACCTTGCCAAAGTAGTTCCATTTCGGCATAACCGTTAGGATCTTGCGGATTCTCGAAGTCAGAGAAAACCAGTACCTCGCATCCGCCAGGAATTGACAATGGTCCCAGGTGATGATTCAGATACATTTGAAGATTTTCTGTGGATAGTAATCGATCCAAACGGATCGAATATGGTTTGTCTATGATGAACGTCAAACCACCGAGAGCTATATGATCCATCAGGTTAAAACCGACTCGGGAGTTTTTCAACACTGGTATTCCTAATGCCGTTAAATGTTTCTTAGGACCAATACCACTTAACATCAATAATTGGGGAGAGTTTATAGCTCCAGCTGACACAATAACCTCTTTGGTGGCTCTCACGTTGTACACGTTTCCGAAGCGTGAAAATTCAACTCCATATGCTTGCTTGGTGTTCGGATCGATCAAGATCTTCGAGACCATAGCGAACTTTTTGACGTGCAAGTTCGGACGGTCTCTAATCGGATGTAGATACGCTCTACTGGAACTTTCTCGCACACCATCCTTCATACTAACTTGTAACCGTGATACGCCAACTTGGGTGGGACCGTTGTAGTCGACTTGTGGAATACCGCTTTGTTTGCTGGCTTCTACGATAGCGTCCGCTATGCTCGTTTTGTACGGCGAGTAACCTACGCCAAGATAACCATCATTACCATGGTATGTAGAGTTCTGGTATTCGGGAATTTGGAAATTTTCGATTTTCTTGAAATATGGTAGTACGTCGTCGTACGACCAACCGGCGTTTCCAAGACCAGCCCAATTGTCGTAATCTTTTCTATGTCCTCTGGTGTATATCATGTAATTGAGAACGCTCGATCCGCCCATCACTTTTCCTCTAGGCCAGTTGCAACTCTGTCCGTCCAGGCCCATACAGTATCGGCCACTGGGTTCAGTATTGTATTTCCAATTAGTTTCGGTGAATTGCAGGTAATTGGCGATGATTGGTATATCCATTATGTAGTTTTCTGGTCTCCCTGTAAAATCAGTCATCGATAAGTAAAGAGTCAAAGTTTTTCATGCGAATTTTTCTTTATTACAAGAAAGCTTGATGCATAGAAACATCCTCGGCAATACAGAGCGATTGGTTTCATTATGACCATCATCTGCCTGCCCATCTACCATACTTGAACCCTATTAAATTTGATGGATAGAGAAAATGCGCATCACTAATAGCCAAGTAATTTATACAGATGATATGTCCGAATGAAGGGATTTTCCAGCATTATAGCTTTCTGATTCAAACCATCAATAAACTATAAAATAGTTCACCATTTTAACGATTTCACGTTAGGTTGTCTAAATAAAGCTGTAATAATCTAAATAACAGTTTCCGCTAGGTGTTTTGAATTATTGAACTTGTAATGGGACTATGAGTGTCATCTATCTTCCAATAGATAATCGATTGTGGCTCTTGCGCGAAAACTCGTGTGAGGCCGCGCGAGTCGCGAAGAGGGGCTTCTCCTTCACGAGAAAGAACATCAGCCTCTAATTTATCTTTAAGAATTGTATTACTTGATTCAGGGTTAAGCTTGTCAATGCGAGGGGATAAGTGATTAAGCCTAGTTTCGATTCTTCTAGCATTGTCACCCGGCTCTCCTTGATACCTATTAACTGTTTTTTTAATATCTTTCAGAGATTCAGATATTTCCGGAATACCTTCAGCAATGGTAGGTTGGAAAATGAATTGTTTTTCAACCAGGTCGTTTGCCGAACGTTAGCCGAGTATTGCCGTGCATTTTTCTTCGTTTGCTGAGGTTTTCCCGAGGAGAAAACTCAAATTTTCCAATTCGGGTGTCCAAATCACCCCAAAGTAGGGAAATGTGGCATAAAACCTATATAAATCGTTTTCCGGAGAATAGCCGAGTTCAATGATATAAGAATAATGAAAAAATATTCCCAATTAAATTGAAAAATAGAAAAATAAAAATTTCATTAGAAAAACGCATTTTAAATTTCGCGCCCTTGCGTATAAAAATAATAGTTTTGAAATAGGGAACCAGTGGAATGCGGAATATAGTATTTTTTGTGTTGTTACCAGTGATGTCAGATTAGGCGCCTTTGGGCCAATTGGGCGATTTTGTATGAAGATTTGCTCCATGTTCTTGTTCAAAAGAGCAAGCTGCAATTTGGGCAATTTTTGGTTCTTTCGGAGATGTTTTTTTAAATCTACAATCTATGTATGTTTCAACATTTTTGGAATAGATATTTTAGTTGATTATATTGTAAGATTCTTTTCTATGCAGTTCAGTGCTCCTGCAAATTACGAATTTATAACAGTTATAACAGTTTTTTTCTTTCATTGACTTATAGACAATATTGAAATTATTGGATGTACTTTTTATTTTTATTTATTTAAATGTTCAACAATTTTCTTGCCGTTGTCACGATTAATAGCCGTACTCTCAATAAAATTAATTGAATCCTCCGTAGGTAATTTTCGAGAATCAATTCCAAAATTTCATTTTCTTGAACGATATGTGAGAATTTAAAATCCATGTTCATTTCTAAACTGCTAATTCTCTTACATTATGTTCCAGAGAAAGATAATCTGTACCAATTTTAGGAATAATTAGATTTAATTCACTAATGTTTTGACATACTGAAGATGGCAACTCGATTGTCAAAATATTCATTGAATTTCCGAATATTTATGTTTTCCCTGCTTTTCTACTCATTTGAAACTGTTTTCTGGATGAAAACAGGGTTAACTATCAATGTAACATGTGAAAAGAGAACAATTAAATACCTGCTTCTATCAACAGAACAGTCCAATCGGGGTTTTCAGAAAGTCTATTCGCTATCACACATCCAGCAGTTCCTGCTCCTACCACTATAAAATCGTATTCCTGGTACATGAATGGGGCATCTTCCGGTTCCGACGTCGATTGTACCTCTCCTTCTGATATCAATTTGATTAGACCTTCTAACACCGATTGCTGATGAGAGTAAGAGATGGTACAAGCCAGAGTGATATATATTGCAGCATTGAAGGTATACATATTTCTTCCTGTAAAAATGAAGGCTATATTACTTTATACCAAATGTGATTAATTAAACAGAGATATAGATATACATGTAGAGGTTGAGAGAACCGTGAATAGGGAAAGTAAGCGCATCGCACATGGACCTCGCCAGTTCCAACCTCCTAAATACGTTAGCGTTTTACTTGTCTATCTTATAAAGGAATACAACGCGTCTGACTCGCTCCAACTTACAAGATTTCTGCATACACCGCTGATTTAAAAACAATATCTGTAAGAGAAATATCACTCTCTGACTTACCATGAAATCTGTCTAACTAAAAGGCCGACATACTTGAAATATGGCAGGTAGGGTTCCTTGTACGTCGTACTACCCGCTCAGAAAGGATTGTCAGAAATTCAACCGTTAGGCGATAAAAGATATTGTAGTAATCCAATGAATCTCGAGCTGTATAGATGAAGTCAATCGAAATTATATAGCAGGATCTTATTATTATATTTTTGACGTTATGTTAACAGTCGTATTGCTATTTTTTTTTGCTACGGCAACCACATTTCGATGAATTTCAAGAACTTTTTTGTAGACCTTCGCATAACTCAATTACTATGAATTTATATAAATATGAAAGAGATCATTTGAATGGAAGAACACAAATTAGTGAAAATGGTAATCATTTTTAACAATTGTTTAGATTAATAATATCAAATTCATACTTTTTGATATTGCAAATTACAACATTTTACTGATTTACTCTTATTGGTTTCTCGGGGGTTTTTGGCGTCGCTGATCACGAATATGATATCTAAAAATTCTCTGAGGTCCCCTTGGACCATCCTCGGGGTATAACGGTTCGAGTGAGGATGAATAAGTCGCTAATGAGGATTACGACATGTAGAAACTTTACTGCAATACCTGGGGATACCAGAAGACCGGATATTTACGTCATCTTCTAGAAATTCGTTATTTTTTTTATAATATGCAACAAATTCTGGCTTTTGGGAGTTCTCGGAGTCGCTGATCACGATTATGACAAAAAAAGTTCATAGTCGTGATCCTGAGGATGCAAACCACCGTTTTGTTATTGATATTATCTTCATATCTAATAAAAAATAGTTCTCGCTATTTGAAAGTTCTTTCAATTCTTTAAAATACCATTAAAAAAATCAGAAATATAAATGCGCACTTTTTGCAACCTTTAGAAATTTTACTTGCAACACACGACAGACAGAATTTGTTGCGAATGATGAACAAAAATTAACGAATTTCTAGAAGATGACTTAAATATGCAGGGGCCCAGTGACCCAGAAATGCCCCCTGGTAATTTGTTGAACTTTTTTAGGGTGATAATCATGATCGGCGACTTCGAAAACCCTTGAGAGCCAGAATTTGTTGCATATTACGAAGAAAAGTTAACGAATTCCTAGAAGATGACGTAGATATCCGGTCTCTGGGTATCCCCAGGTATTGTAGAAAAGTTTTTGCATGTCGTAATCATCATTGGCGACCTTTATATCCTCACTCGAACAGTTGACAAACATTAAAAAATATTTTTTTGTGAAATTCTTCCCCCGTATATTTCGGGGATGGTTCAAGGGAACATCAGGGAATTTTTTGGACGTAATATTCGTGATCCCAAAAATCCCCAAGAAATCAATTCGAGTCCGTTCCTTATAAAAGGAACAAAAGTGCACTCAGAAAATTGCCTTTTTTGACTGTAGAAATGCAATAAATTTTTTCCGCAAAAAACAAGCGCGGGTGCAACATTCCTAAGCTACCTTCCTAATCAAATGCAGAAAACCGCATCTCAATCCGCCCAACTGCGCCAGTGATGGAAACTGGAATGCTTTGTTTCCTCGTCTAATAATGTTCGAAGAACATCGTGTGAGCCACCGGTGGAATGCAGGGAGGCATTCGAATTTTTCTTGAAAGTTTGGGATTATAGGCAGCAGTTAAGACCTCACTAGGTAAAAAGTTCCACAATTGCGCCGTTCGATACATCAACGAAGTCTGTTAGGAAGAAATTAGGCAGGTTTGAGCTTGAACATGAGTTGGTGACTAGCATGAGGTCGTCTATTTCCCCTTCCTGGAATCTCTCATGGTGGAATAATAGGAGAGATTACTGATGAACACCGACCATGGAAATATCTATAGAAAAGGCAGAGATCAGCTTTCTACGATGTTTCACAGAGGTCAATGAACTTGTAAGTGTGACATCATCAATCAGAGGAATAGCTCGCTCCTGAATAGAATTTAAAAGCTTCAGATAATGTTTGAAAGCTGAACTGCAAATATGTGAATGAGATGTAAAGCTCTTGGTACGGAACAGTCTTCGTGGACAGGTGGAACCTAACACGAGAGGTTGCTGTTGATAGTGATTCCAAGCATCAATATAGAAGACTCCATAGGAATAGTTCTACATCATATTAGGTATTGTGTGATCCGCCCCACATGAGAAAATAAAACATTTAGTTTTGGTTGCATTAAACTGTACTAGATTATTAGATCTCCATTTCAAAATAATTGGTCGACCTATCTCTGTCTTGCTCTAGCTTCAACAATAAATTATACACTATATAAGCATTTTTTTTAATGATTATATGAATATTATCGTTTACGAGTAATGAGTGAATAAAGAAAATAATTGAAAATAAAAAAAAGAATGAGATAATAATCATGCATAATTATAAGAATTATGTATTCATCCGTCGCTGATGTTCCTTGCATTTTTATAATGATGTTGTCCTTTACGCTTTGACTTCCTTAATGCACGGAGAATTTCTTGGAAACAGCAATCTGTGAGATAGATGATCGATAGTGATTAACAGAATTCAAACGATTTTGTTAAGCTAGTGCTTGTAAATTTCATTTACAAAATTTATGTTTTGTTCGTAAATACCTCTCATAGCTGTAGTCCAGTCGAAAGTGTGAAAAAATAAGGGTCATTACTAAAATTTTATAGACCGCACAGAAATGCAAAATTCTTATTGCATCGTGTTCATGATGGCTTACACATCGTTAGTCAGAAAAAAAAGGAGGCTTGTGATCATGACTATTAATAAAGAATGAAAAATCATTTTCCATTAACAAATGGAATGTCCTTTATAACAAATGGAATATATCGGGTTTTTTTGATCCAAAGTTTCTGAAATTTAGTACCAGGAAGGTTTTTGGTCCGCTGAACTTGCCTCTGAAATCGGAAAATAGAAAATCCTGCTCGTTTGCTGGAAAACGTGGAAAATTTGACCAGATCTTACCAACAAACAAAATTTTTCTCAGACTTGTGTGGTATTGAAATAATAAGATGCCGTGATTTGTCTCGGTACAATTTTCACTAACAGAAGGGAAATTCTGGAAAGTTGGTGGAAAATTGCGTCGTTTTTCCTTCATAGTCGAGTCCTCGTTCAACGACTCTAAATGTATGGTCGTGATCATAAAATCAAAACCGACTATAGTTTTCCGGAAAACATCGAAAAATGAAAATTTATCATTTATCTATACATGACAAATTTTAATCATTTTCTCTACGAAAAATTGTAGTCAGTATCATTGGAATAATAATGTACCGTGATGGTTCTCGGTAAAAATTTCACCGAAAGAAGGAAAATTCTGGAGAATTGGTGGAAAATGTCGTCGTTTTCCTTTATATTCCTGCCTCGGTCTTCGTCCAACGTGTCAAATTATAGGTTTTCGTGGTCGCTGAGTATGGTTTCACGGCTATAAGATCAAAAGTTACTATACTTTTCTGGAAAACTCCGGAAAAGGAAAATTCACCATTTCTACACAACGAACTTCAATTATTTTGTTTTATGAAAAATTATTATGATAAAGAATTCCAAGTATCTTTTATTATGATATGTACATTACCTCTTTCTCTCTTCTATTAAAACTTAGTAACCGAAAATAAAATCATGTAAATTAAATCAACATATACGTGCATTCTAAAAAAAAATTGTCAGCTGAGTAACTTGAAAATCTAATTCACAACAAAACGAACAGCTCCCGGGTTTGCGGTAAATTCAAGATTCAAGATTTTTTTCTCAAAAAAAAGTTAATTTTGAAAATATGAAAGAAGAGACTATTCTACATATTTAACCGAGTAATATCATCATTATTATATAGATAAATCACTACAATATTATGAAAAAAAAATGAATATTAAACTTCAATCAAACATTCATTTTTCGGAGTCTTCCGGAAAACTGTTGTTGCCTTTGAATTCATAACCGTAAAATAATACTGAGCGATCAAGAAAATATATAATTACACACGTTGAACGACGACCGAGATAAGAATATGAAGGAAAAACGACGCAATTTTCCACCAATTTTCTAGAATGTCCACTGTTCACAGCTTTGCAGATGATGGTATACTTTATACCGCTCTCTCATCTAGAGGCCCTATATCATCGAAGATGGGATATAGGAGAATTTGCAAGCGAAGTTTTTCAGATTTGCAGTACAAAAGAATAAGTAGTATATTCCATGGACGAAGCAGTAATATTGTGCTCGGTTATTAACATTTTACTCCTCGCACTTTATAATAACAACAATAATTATTGTGACTGCAGATTCAATATCAAATTAAAACCAGTGAATAACATCCTCACATTCTACAGTTCATAAAGCATTTACAAATTATACGTGAATGATTTATATTAATTGGGCATTAAGGAACTGACATGGATGTTTTTTTTTGTGGTTTTTCGAATTTTCCAATGATTCTCATGAATCATCTCGCATCTCTTTGTTTAACTACGTAAACACTTAACATCTGACAATGTCGTTTGAATGGTTCGAATACGTGGAATCAGTCTTTAGTGAATTATAGGATCCACGATATTCTTCAAATAATATAAAAAAATATCCTATAGCTATAACAACTCCAGATTTTCCAAAAGTGTCTGTTTTATCTTTGGTGTTAACATTTGTTTCGAGATCTGAATGAAATGTCTAGATCATGGTTATGAAGTAACTTTTTGGCTGATGTCAGCAAAATGTTTGAAAGCCATAAGTTTTTCAAGGAGTGGGACTTTAATGAAAGGCTATTCAACATTTTGCTACATTCTTTTTTCTGTATCAGTTAATTTTTAAAGCTGTTATCAAACACAATAAAAACGATAGAGAGCTTCATAGATGAACTGATACTGAAAAACATGAATGTCAAGGTTTGCTTTGAAAATGTGTATATTATGACACATATCGTATCCAAATTGTCGCAATTACTTATTTTTTAACTTCGTAGGTATTATTTTTTATTCGTTTAAAAATAAATTTGATTAGCTATTTTTTTTCAATAATGGCTGCGCTTATAAATGAAGAGATGACTCAAATGCATTTCTGTTATGGATTAACAAATGGCAACTCATTGCAAGCAAGTCGCCTTTATGATGAGAGGTATCCAGGAAGGCGCCTCCCGTGTTAGAACACATTTACTCAACTTCATCGCCGATTACAAGAAACTGCCACGTTTTCAAAAAAATAAAAATATCGTTGGTTTCCTCTTTCAGTAAGAACTCCGCAGTTCGAGGAGCACATCCTTCAAATACTTGAAGATGCGCCCAGTATTAGTACAAGAAAAATCATTAGCGACGTTGATGTTAGCTCTCAAACTTCCGCGGATAGCTAATCTTGAAAGATCTTGGCTTCCGAATGGTTACGCGTCACAATAATCATTGTAGGTGGCAGGGAAGGCTTCAGGCTTGACCTGAAACTGATTCTACTGGTTTCTGTAGCGGTATTTATTGTAGGAAAAATTCCTTCACTCTACACAGTTCACTGCCTTTATTCCGGAGGTTAACGCCGTTCCGGCACCTGACCCTGCCGGTGTGTGATCATGTACGAAGTGGAATCTTCGATGATGAGTTTCCAAATGTTGGGAAGGTAATATCCTAAGTCACGGCTTAGTTTATTTGGATGTTTCAGGATTTCTATAGCTTCAAGACAAGAATTTTTTGCTGATAGAAGTTTGGGGATCGGGCTAGGGAATTTAGTATTTTCGAGAAGAATTCGATGATTGGTGTTGGTGTCAAACTTGTGTTCCGCAAGTCCAGATCTGCTGGTGCAACGAAGCTTTGTACAGCGCTCATGTTCTTTCACAAAAGTAGCTACTATACGACCTGTTTCTCCAATGTAGACTTTACCACAAGAACAGGGAATACGATGAACACCTTCTAAGTGAAGAGGAGGAAGGGAATCTTTGATAGGTTTGTAAAACTGAATATAGTTTTGGAAGTGTGGGAAGCAGAGTAGAAATATAGAAATATAAACACTATTTTAAGGCAGATCCAGCTATACCTTCACCACATCCAACGTGTACAGGCTATATTGCCACGTGATTAACCTCTCCCACTTGATTGGTGTCGGTGGCTAGAGGATAAACTTTAACTTTCTCAAATTTCTCGCCTAATGTTTTGTTCACGGACAAGACAAATTTCCCAAGAGATGGTATTACCAAGTTTCACAATAACCATGCTTGGGCGCAAGAAAATCCGCATGTCATATTGGAAACAAGACACGTATTAACGTCTTCTGTTGATTAGGGGTGGGAATTTTTATTTATTTTATTTATCTATTTATTTATTTATTTATTTATTGAACCAGTTTGAAAAGAAAATATATATAGAAAATATACAATTTTTCCAGTATACTCTCACGGAGGTAAACACAGTTACCTGTTTGTGAGACTGGTTGCTTAAAACTAAGAGAATAATCATAAACTAAACTAGATTATACTTAACTAAAAAAATAGACTTTAATATTAAAGTAGAAAATTAATATTAAGGTAAATTTGATTTGATCATTGTTATTATTGTTGTTATTATTATTATCCTTTTTTTTATTGCTTATTCAAATTATATTTCATGCAACATTAATATTTGCAATTATCCGTTTTTTCAATTCTTTTTTTTTTTATTTTATTTACAATAGTTTTATATTCATTAGGTAAGCTATTAAATATAAGTATTGCTTTGACATGACTCCTTTTACTGCTGACTGTTTTCGTTCTTTTGGGTAATTGAATGCTCTTATATCTAGTAACTCTGGTTGACTCAGCAAATATTTTGGAAAGGGTTTCATAATGGTATAATATTGATTCTAGAGCAAATTGTTGCTCAATGTTACATGGAACTTTTTCATATATAAATCTATTTTTACTAATTATTTTTAATAATTTATATTGCAATCTTTGTAGCAAGATTATTTGTGTTGGGTAGGCACCTCCCCAAGCTATGATACCATAACTTAATATACTATGAAATAGTGCATAATAGATTATCATTAGGGTCTTTTGCTGCATGATTTTCGATAATTTTCTAAAGATAAAGACTAAATATTTTGTTTTTTTCACTATTTGCTCAATATGAGTATTCCATTTCAATCTATAATCCAAAATTAAACCTAGATATTTACTTTGTTCAACCCTTTTTACATCTTTGTTTTTGATTGCTATTTGCATTGTGTCAGGTACACTATCACAATAATTAGCGAACGTTATAAATACAGTTTTATCAATATTTAGTGACAATTTATTTAATGCTAGCCAGTCAGCTATTTCATTCAATTGGCTATTCATTTTTTCTTCCACATCTAACCAGGTTTTTCCTGTCGTTATTAGAGCAGTATCATCTGCAAAAGACACTATCACACCTTCTGGTGAGCTTACAAGTAAATCATTTACGTAGAGTATGAACAGAAGTGGTCCCAATACAGTACCCTGTGGAACACCCACATTCACCTCATCGAAATTGCTAGTAACATCGTTAACTCTAACTTTCTGTAATCTTCCTGTTAAATAGCTTGATATCAATTTATAAACATTGCCTCTAATCCCGTAATTGTATAATTTTTGAAGCAGTATTTCATGGTTCACAGTATCAAAAGCTTTGGCTAAGTCTTAAAAGGTGATGGCTATAGGTTTGCTTTTATCTAATTCATTAAGTATTTTGTCAACAATAAAATTTAATGCATCTCTGGTTCCTTTATTTTTTAAAAATCCATATTGTTTATTTGATATAATGTTACATTTTCTAATAAAGTTTAAAAGTCTTTTATGTAAAATTTTTTCTAATATTTTTGCAAAGTTTGAAATCAATGAAATAGGTCTGTAATTTTCAGAATTATGTTTACTTTTTGATTTATGAATGGGAATAATTTCAGCACATTTAAGTTCATCAGGCCATTCACCTTTAACGAAGCATAAGTTTATTATATGTGTTAGAGGCTCAGCTATATAATTTGATAAAACTTTTATTACTCTAGTATTCACCCCATCAACGCCACCTTTTTTATTTTTTAAGTTTTTAATTAATTTTGCAACCTCTATTTTATTTGTCATATGTAGAAAAATGGTTTTGGAGTTCATTGGAGGCAGTTTACGTACTTTATTTTGTGGTTTTATTATTTTATTCGCTAACTCTTTGCCCACATTGCAAAAATAATAATTCATTTTATTAGCTATTTCATTTGAATCAGCTATGTTTACATTATTATTTTTATCTATAATATATTTGATATTTTCTTTTGTATTAATTTTTTTACCTAGTTTGTTATTAATTAGTTGCCATATACGTTTAGAGTCACCAGAGTTGCTTTCAAATTCATTATGCTCATATTTATATTTGGCGTCTTTAATACTTTTATCTAATTCTTTGACTAAGTTTTTGTACTCATTTTTAATATTTATATTTGATACATCATTTTGCCATTTTTTATATAGAGCTTCTTTTTTGTTGCATAATTGTATTATTTCCCCAGTAATCCAAGGATTTCTAGGGGATTTTTTATTTATTTTTTTCTTTTTTGTTTTCGATTTCATTATACACTCATTCACTAATTTCAAAAAAAAATTTGTTGCTTCACCAGGTCCATCCATTGATAAGATGGAATTCCAATTTATTTTTTCAGCTTCTTTTCTCAATTGTAAGTTATTCAAAATTTCTATTGGTTTTTTTTTGGGTTTATAAAAGTTTATTTTTCCAATTTCAAGAAAAAGTGGGTAATGGTCATTGAAAAGATTTTCTAGTTTTATTGATTTTGTTTGAAAAGATTTAATTTTGGTAAACATATTATCAATGCATGACCCTTGATTAGGATTTGTAACTGATGGTCTTGTAATGGATTGAAAGCATGGCGAATATTCTTTTTCTAGAAGGTTATTTAAGTGTTCTTGGCTAATATTATCCAAATTTAAAATATCTAGGTTAAAGTCTCCAATAATAATGTGATTTTTAGAGTTTATTTTTTTTGTCAGAAAGGTTTTTAAATCGTGTACAAATGCACATTTGTGCATATCATGACATCTATATATAGATGAGATTTCAAAAACTATATTTTTATCCATTGTTACAATAGAGTGTAGAACTTTTAGCTTACCGATTTCAATTATTTATGTGGTTTCATTGACAATATTCTTTAAAGTACATTACAACACCATCGTTTTGGTTTATGCAACTTTCATTGTGATATATTTTGTATCCCGGTAATTTAAAGTACGTCAAAAATTCGATGTTCCATGTTTCAGTACATATAATAATTGTCGGTTTGACTTCAAAACTTTCCACAAAAGCTTGTAGGTTCGTAAAGTTCGCATTTAGGTTTCTTATGTTGACACACACTATATACTCCTTGTTAGAGTTACGTAAATAAACATCAAGTTCACTAGTGTTTGTAAATATAGCTTCGTTATGAATCATTTGCTCCTGTAGTTGTTCCAGCATATTAAGATTTTGATCAATGGAGGATGGTAATGTAGGTGAATCATTTTCTTGGTTTTTCGAAGATAAATTATCCATTGCGATGAATCATATTATTTACTTTATTAAATGCTGGTTCCATTAGATAATTAGTTGTGTTAATAACTTTGTTTAATTTAGCTTTATAAGTATAACAGTTATTTTTATCTGTGGCTTCATGATCAATACTTCTCTTTTTGGTCAGAAACTGATTTTCATGAACACAGTTTACACATTTTTTTTTATTTTTATTTTTACAATCTTCAGATTTATGTTCATCTGCACAGAAACTGCACTGTATTTTATTACATGTGGAAAATTTGTGGTTATAATCCTGGCATTTATTGCACTGATTTATATTATAATCACCATCGATGAGATTGCAATTTTGATAACCAATGTGTAGACTCCTTTGTTGTGTGCAATTTTCATATACACGTCAGCTTTTACTCTTAGTTTGATACTTTTAGTATTTTTCTTTTTAGGATAAATGTATTCAATCCTCAAAGAATCTTCTTTAATGTCATTTCTTTCACAAATATCTTGAACTAATTCTTGGGGACTATTTGATTTGGCCATATTTCCTCCCAAATCGATTGGATGGTGAATCCTATCTGCCTCTCTTTCATTAATGTGCTACCTGAAGATTTATCTTTAGCAATGAGACGTTCCTTCTGGATATTGCACGATGAAGCACTCCTCATTTTGTTGCACCTCAGTAATGTATTTCCAAATCGCTGGATTGGGAGGGGAGTTCCACATTTTGGGTCACCCCGATCCTGATTTATATCGTTCGAATTTTTATTTTTGGGGTCATCCTAAAGAACTAGTATATACTATTCCCGTTGAGACCATAGAAGAACTGCAGAATCGAATAATACAGTTATGTAATACTGTTCGTAACAGGCCCAGTGTTCTTGAGCGATTTAGGCAGCCATTGAGGCGACGAGTAGAAGCTTGCATTAGGGCCAATTGCAGTCATTATCAACATTCTATTTAGTTTTATAATTTTTTGTAGTGGGTATCAGTTATTTTCAATAATGAGTTTTGTAGATCGTTAGATTACTTGTAATCTGTGTTCGTATTGGCATTTGGCAAGATGGGGTACTAAAATGAGAGGCGTATTTACATATGTCGTAAATGGGCAGTTCAGGACATGATAATATGCTTATACAACTTTTTTGCATAAAAAATTTCAGGAATTACCACCTGAAAAGTTTTGCATTAGCTAATTACGATACACTGCTGCTAGTTCTAGCCCGGTTTTTAGCGGTTTTGCGATATGCAATGAAATTGATTCAATTTTTTTCTCGAAGACCGTTTGATGCATAAGACAAACTCAAGAGACCAATTTTGTTGAGATGTAAAATCAAGAAAAAAATGTTTTCTCCGAAAAAAGTAGTAGCGTACCATTTATTTTAAATAAGTAATTCAAAGGCGTGTGCGTACGGTCGCCACTGGTTTAAGTAGGAAAACAGTCGTTAATGGAAAAGGACTGCCCTTAACCTAGATATGTACATGCCAAAATTGTAGGAAAATATCTAGAGTGGTTCCCGACATGTTAGGAGAAATTCATTTTTTTTTTTCAATTTTTAACACCCTGTGGATCGGAACGGAATCACTTTAGACTCCTTGTTCATATGAAATAATTTCATAAAAAGACATGAAGAATCACATCCTTACATCATTTAGACTACTAAGGAAACACCCTGTATAGTAGAATATTGAACCCTATGCCGGTTGTACCACGACGTGTTGACAATGCTTTATCTTGAAAAATGTTCAAATGACACAGATCAAATTTGGCAGATATGCAAAACTAATGCTTACATCTACTATAACAATACTTTCCATCGCATTTCCGGTCACGTGACCTCAACTTCTGCATTTTAAATGAGACAACATGTTTATTAATACGTTTTTGGTTAGACCTCTAACAAACAAATTTCAAAATACCAAACATAACATTGTTGTTGTGCAACTTAATGATAAACAACCATTTTGAGTGAAGTTGGTAATAGTTCTAGGTGGCTTAGAAACGAAATTGTTCACAGGTTGTCATCAATTAATTGAATGTTAAGCTTAGTCAATGTCATTCATTATGTTGAAAAGTTTGTGAACATATTGTAACATATTGTGTCACTCATTTATAGTGCAAATTTTCTGAAAATATTACAACAATCGTCAGTTTAAATGCCTTCACTTTTTACTTATATGTAAATGTTGATATACTGGATATTCATGGAGAATGTGGACAAAGCAAAAGTCGTTCTCCAGATATGTACAAAATTCTTTTTCCGAATAAAATTACACCAAGTAACAATACGCATCCTTATATAGAACGACAATTAAGAAATGATTCTTTTCCATGAGGTAAGAATCGAAATACCTCACCTCAATACGGTGAGAGTACTTGAAAATCATAATAGCTCAGTTGCTCAAGGAGCGGAATCTAATAAACAACTTTTTCTATGTATTTTTATGCGTTGATTACGAATTTTTACCTTATATTGTCGTAAAAGTTGTGCTGAAAAAGATACGGCAATTTTTCATGTCAAAAAATGGCTATTTTTTAGTATTTTGAAAATAGATTAAAAACTATACGTTATATAAAAAAAGTCTCAAATAAAAGTTGTGCGCAGAATAAACACGCCCCGCTTGAGAAGTCAATAGCTCACCGGGGAACAGAGATAGTGCCCATTAATCTGTTTTTTTTTTCATGAATGTTGAAAAAGTATTTTCGCCATATATTTAGATATTTTATTCTAGTCAAATGATCACATTTATTGGGTACTTTTCAGTTTTTTCTTTTTCGGCTCATCTCTTTTAAAAATCGTAAAAACGCGATTATTAGACAACAACAGGGCATTTTGTAGATTTTGCCATCCTCTAACTGATAAAATAGGTGGTGAATTTTTCAATTTCGAATTTCTAGACGATTTTGCAAATTCGGACCATCCAAAAGTCGTTTTCAAAATCAAATTCATTATATTCTTAGAGGAATCAGAGACGAACATTTTGAGCCCAAGTAAAGTTGTTTAGAAGAAAAGTTCAAAAATATTAGCCAAAAATCCTCGAGCGACCGGACTATAAGTAGCATTTGTATAAAATTTCACTTAACACAAAGCTCAACTCGCCGAATACCCCTTCATTCTCAGACAAAAATATTGTGAAATGTCGAATATAGGTTTCATATAAATTTTCACCGGAAAATCCAAAATGGATGCGAGACTGGAAAGATTGGCCCCTATTTTCATGGAGGAACGTTGACAGGGGAAATAGTTTCAGATTTCCTTGAAAATACTGTACCTGAATCACTTGGGGACATAAGCGAAAGGGCTACAATGAGCAAGATGGAGCACCCCTCACTTTTTTGGGCAATGAATTACTTGAAGACATTCACTTGAATGAAAGGGCTATGAGGGCAATGAGGTGGCAGCAAGATGGAGCACCTCTAACTTTTTTGGGCAAGTTAGAGAATATCTCAATACCACTGTTCCTGAAAAATGTCTTGGGGAATTGGTGCGATTCTTTGACCTGCCAGCTCCCCGGATATAACAGCTTCGGATTTTTTCCACGGGTGAAACTTTAAAAGTTTGGTTCATGCAATAACCTCACGGAGTTTGGTTGATTTTGAAAATAGAATTAGAGAAGCATTCTGTCATACCATAACACCAGAAATTGTCAAAGCAGATTGTACAGAGTGAACCGAATTCGATGTCCTTATAGGATATCTCCATTAATATTCGCGCTATGAAAAAAACCTGCCGCGTATCCTCGAGCTCTTTATTTTAGAAACAAATTTGGGGATGCCTATGAATTTTGACTCTTGTCATTTGTTCAGGCGCTGTTGCCAAATAATCGATTTTTTAGAATTTAAACAAAGCCTCGTAACATGTTTAATGTTCGAGATATCGCCATGTATGTAGGTCCAACATTATGAGGGAACCTTTTTGCGTGCAATCCATTGGCGTAGGCGGTATTTTTTTAGCACTTTCCATTTTGAAGCTATGGCACAAACTTGTAATATTTTAAATAGAAACCGTAGTAGGTTCTGGCTGTTTAAAAGAAGATTTTTTGTCGATTTCAACAATATAATATAATATGATGGGTCTCGGTCTTAATTTTTTTTTTCGTTTATTTTTGATTTTTGGCAAATTATTATTTTTTTCCGTATAATGATTATATGATTTAACGTCTTTCATTAGTGGTTTATAAATTATTTTCTATATATTTTCTGTACCCACTAATCTACAATCATACATTTGACCCGCATACGTGTCCGAAAGCACAAAATTGAGTGAGGGGAGTCAGTGATCGATTGATCAGAGTTCATTTTTTTTTTGTGTGTGTAGGAATCGTTGATTTATTTTGACGTGGTAGTTGTGGTCCCATGATTATGATTTCGTTATTTTATATGACTTTGTTTATAATGCGTTTCATTTTATATCAAATCAACAAAGTAAAAGTGTTTTATTTTATCATATCAATATGATAAATTATCATTATTGAATTTTTCTCAAGTTTAGTGTTAAAGTTACGATTTTACTTCCTATTGGAAGATTTCGTTTCCACCCACGATATGGAATAATTGCTAAGAACAAGATCTTCAACTAAGAAAATTGTCTTCTTTATCGTCATAGTATCTTTTGTTATAGTTTGAGTTATTCATTAGTAATGACATTCTAATTAATATTCACATTTATTGGTTTATATAAACAAAATGACTTGTTCATTAAATGCTGAAACGATCGTTATATCCTTGAGGAATAATTACAAAAAGTAACATTTGGTGATGTACGTCTTCAGGGTATTTCCAAGTGGTCAGAAAATATCCCGAACATTCACAATATGCGTCAAGTATACCTATCCATTATCTTCATTGTATAGAAGTGTTTTTCCAATTACTGTTCATGGTATTTTTCCATTATCATGAATATACACAAGCAAGCGTATCTTTTCATATCAATAAAATCAATTGATCACGTGACATTCCTCACTTTTCAAAAATTCAATGGTGGATGCCATTACTTTGTGATAATTTATCATATTAATATAATAACATGAAACACTTTTACTTTGTTTTGTATCACATTTATTACAGGAGCAAATCGTGACTATAGTTTCGACACTAGCATGTCATTTTCAAACGACACTAATGTAATGAAAATATGAATAATTTCGGCTATTTTTGAACATGAAAACGAGATACTTGCCGGACTTTCTGTGAGGATATCAACAGCCCTCTGCAGCAATACTCTGCAAAGTTCTTTCAAAAAACAACAGAGCTAGTATTGGATCGGTGATTCTTCCGAGTGGTGAGTACACCACATCTCCGGAGAAAACACTGAGACACCCAGTGTCGGTTCATCTTCCTGACTCTGGACAACCGAAAAAGTCGATGGACAGAGTGATCGTTGTAATGGCGATTTTCGTCTGTTCCCCGACATAGTCAACTATGACAAGGTAAGATGGGCCATATCCTGGTTCGCACAGTACAAATCACTAGGCGAAGATAAAATCTTCCTAGCTCTCCTACAAGAGGGTCAGGAACTCATCATGAAGTTATTGGTGAAAATCTTCTGATTTTGCATAGCCACTGGCTTTCTTCCAAAGCTATGGCGGGCAGAGGAAGTCGTGTTCATTCCAAAGACGAGTAAAACTGATTATACTCAAGGTGAGGCATTCCGCCTTATTGATCTAAAACCTCATTTCTATTGAAGGTAATGGAGATACTGATTGACAGACACTTGAGAGATGGCCCACTGGAGGCCCTTTCCAGGAAACGTATGCTGGGCACACTGCCAGAGATTACCCTCTCTGGCAAGGTACTACAACTCAAAGGGTCGGTGAAGTTTCTTGGAGTAATCCTAGACTCTACACAGATCTGGCGCGAACACCTTCAATATCAAGTGAGGAAGGTCTCTGCGTCGTTTTGGGCGTGCAGAAAAGCTTTCAGCAGCAAATGGGGATTATGGCCAAATATTCTTTATTGGATCTATACCGCTGTGATCAGGTCCATGGTCACTCATGCTGCGGTAGGGTGGTAGTCGGGGACAAGGACTGGTATGTCCCAGGGCCCCCTGGACCTATTTCAGCGGCTTGCATGCATAGGTATATTGAGCGGTATGAGGTCGGCACCAACGAGAGCCCATAAAGCTCTCGCCGAATTACCACCCGTACCTATATATAAAAACTGAGGCCATGAGAATGGCGTATAGGTTGAAGGGCCTAGGTCACTGGACCAAAATGCAGTGCCCTATACTAGGAATGAAGCAAGATAGCATAATTCCAGCTATTTATCTCACTTCTCCCAAATTTCTCATTCCGGATAGAGGAGATTGAAGAATCACGCCACTGCCACCAGGCGGGCTTGTATGGTTCACAGATGGCTCCAAGATAGGTCAGGCTTTTGAGGCGGAAGTGTACCTAAAAATTCAAAGATCACTATCTCAGTGACTCTAGGCGCTTGCTGCATGGTTTTTCAGATCTCGCAATATTGGCATGTGCCATGGAAAACCTTCGAAGGACCTATTTAAATAGTCGCATAATAAAGAAGGGTCTGAACTGTGGTGAGAATCACCACGCATAAGGCAGGCCAAGCTCTTCATCAAAGAGGCTGTGCTCTCAAAGGAACTCCTCTCTACGAACAGGAGGGATATCAGAAAGATGACTGGAATCCTAAACGGTTACTGTCGTGACTTCATACTATGAGCATCGCAGATGACCCTGTATGTGAAAAATGCAGAGAAGAGGAAGAAGCTGCCTCTCACATTCTGTTGGAATGCCCAGCATCAGCATCCCTCAGGCACCGACACTTTATAGACTCAAAACTGCTCCCAGAGGAACTTATGGAAGCCAGCATTGGCAATATTCAATTTTTTGGTGGGCCACAAACCTGCTAGAATCTAATAGGCTTTTGACCATGACGCGCACAATGGGCTCAACTAAGTCTAAGTTCATTTGGGGGCTAAGCCTCCTCCCCTGAAATGATTATGATGATGATGATGATGATATATATTATTTATAACCAGAAAAACACGGTTGTGCTTATGATTCAATAAAATACCAAAATTCTATTTAAAAAAATGAAATTGATGTCGGAAATACTACTAGAAAGAGGGCTACCGTGCCCGAAAACAATACAGTTCCTATTTTATCCATTCGTCAAATGCTTTGAATTTCAATACTATTATACATTATTAGATAAGTAAATATCTGTTTCTGATTTATTACCAGTACCTAATTAATCTATATTAGTAGAGTTTAAATTAATCAATTTATGTATATATAATTATCGAACTTCATTAACACTTAATTCATCGATAAGAAATATGTGTTTGAAACTCTATAATTGCAGGAATACTCATTAAATTTCGATTTTCACTTATAATGGCTCAACCTTCCTAGATTAAAATATAATCATCACCTACACGTCTCTGGCGACGTGAATTCATTTAATAATTTACATATTTATAAATAGGTACTGATTTTAGTTTGGCATGTGATATATTGGGTGTTTCAAAATCGATCTTCACCATTGAGATCTCGAAAACAATAAAAGATACGGATATGGTTAGATGGGGGTTAAGTTACGCATCTATATGACAAACAATTTGCATATCTTGAATAGTAGACTTCTGTTGAGAATATTAGTCATCGTAGTGAACCTAGTTTAAGATTACCATATTATATATATTACCATAGCATATTGTTATTATGCTAATATGATGGCAATAACCGATCGCTGGCGGCAAATGTTTATTTCTCTGTTGTTCCTACTTGTGACTATAGTCGAAAAAATGAACCAGAAAAGGGCGAAAAAAAAATCGGATAAATCGATTTTGATAATTTTTTTTTGTAATCGATTCTAGAGGTCATTTAGAAAAAATGTTACCATTTTTTTTCTTTCAATGTGCATTTCAGAATTTCTACAGAGGAAAATACATCTTTTTGAATGCATTTTCAGGAGATAATATTAAAAAAGTTGACCAAATATAGCCAAAATTTCTCACTCGGAGGGTTTCCGGAATGAAACCTGTTAGGGGGGTTATTTTGAGCATACGGGTCATGACCATGACAGTTAATAGTAACCTGGTGGTCATTCATTAAGATACATTTTCATCTGTAGAAATGATAAAATTCTAATTGGGAGAAAAAAAAATAAAAAACGTGTGTCACTCGGGGACTGCCGCGGTGAAGCTATTGCATAGCATTTTTTCTCAACTTATTCAATTATAATTATTTATTTATTTTTAATTTATGCAGTATTTTTTTTTCTTTGATATTAATTCAAGTTTTTTCTTTAATATTAATTCAAGTTACACTTTTTGAGCGTGGAGACCGATGAGAAAACAAATTTTTTTCTTTTATTGAATAAATGAGAAGTTAATATCGTTCAAAATATTTTAATTATCTTACAATACATGTAGGTTATTCAGGAATTTGTTATCATTGAAACTATAGGTTTATGGTAACTGAAATAAGAGACATAAGTTTGAGACTTGATATCCTCTAAATATCTGGAAAATACCGCGTCAATGGTGGCCCCATATTTTGTTGTGGATTCTTGTGGATCATTTCTCATTTTCAAATTCAATTTTTCCGAAAGAAAAGTTGTCAACCGCTCTGATTTTTTATCAGCGAAGTTGATGTTGAAATCGCCAACCAAGATAAGTGGAAATTTATTACCATTTCTACCAAGTATTTTCGACCCTTCTTCAGTGTACTCCAGTAAAGTGTGATGAATAAAATGCTTTACCTCGTCCAATTTTGGATTCGGAGAAATGTAAATTGCTACCATGACTATTTGTAGGCCATTTCTAAGTTTGCATAAGCACGCACAAATATCTCCAAAAAATGAGGGCCTAACATTAACATCGCTAACGTGTGCAATATTTATTTTAATATTCGGAGTCATAATATTAGTTACATTATTATTATTTTGGTAAATAGCTACCCCACCTTTTGGAACAGTATCTCGTTTGAATTGAACAATACAATTGAAATTAGGTATTTCAATCGGATTATCATGCGCCATGCAAGATTCGGTAAGAAGTAACACATTTGTATGTCTCGTAACTGAATCTTGTAAATCGTATTTGTGACTATTTAGACTTTGGCAATTGAAAGTCATTATTGAAATGCCATTTCTATTACTAAGAAAATCTAAGACACTTTGAGCTGTCGTCTGAACACTATTTAAAGGCAGTCTTTTGAATTCTTGCAACAAAGATCCAGTCGATGCAGCTTGCCTTCGATTATTATAAAACTTGAATGTAGAATTATCGTTTTTTGTCGTGATATACAGTTTTTCAATATTAGTCACCCGAGAGAGCGCAACATAAAAGGGGGTTCCTGTTATTTTTCGTTACGGAATTTCTTGATTCGGTCGCCGCGCTCAAAGCCCGCGATAAAAGCTATATGCAATATATGCAATAGCTTAATAGAAACAGGTACTCTCAGGTCTCTGCTACGCGCGTCTAACGTATAAACTCTAACTGACGCGTAGCGAGCTCCTAGAGGCATATGTCAAAATGATTTCGTTCGTAGCTAATTACATAGGACGTCTGGAGTTCATGCAATTATGTTTTTAGATAATTCGAACCTTCTAATTTCGATAGGCCACGTGAAAATCCCGGAGTCTAAAGCGCTAGAGTGTTATAACATTCGTATAAAATAGCGAAATTTCTCACTTTTAGAAACTTCAAATTAATTAATTAATTTGACACATGTTAGGTGTTTAGGTCTTACATTATTTTTCGTTACGGAATTTCTTGATTCGGTCGCCGCGCTCAAAGCCCGCGATAAAAGCTATATGCAATAGCTTAAAATGGTAAAATTTTTCCTACATGACTTCCTGAATCGATTAAAAATAATTATCAAAATCGATTCATCCGATTTTTTTCTACTTTGGCTTGTTTTCTGCTTCATTTCGTTTACTACAAAGGTTTATTAGAGTTACAACTCCGGCATTCACAGCAGTCGGTAGTTCTTGTAACATTCATTTTCATATTTTAAACATCTTGTTTATCTAGTAAGAGAGTTGTAAATAATTAGGATATAAGTAGAGGTAACAGTTAGGTTCAAGCCAGTTGTTCGGCAGATATTACAAGATATAGATTATTATTGATCGAAGGAGAGGTTGTTTTGAAACTGTGAGTTTTAATAGGAGGTTGTGTGACCCCTCAAATTCACACTGGTCCTTCGAAGAAGTGGTATAGCAGTACAAACATACCAACAAATATAACAACTTCCGCGGTTAGCTAATATTGAAAATTCTTGAATTCTGGGCGGATTCCGCGTCATAATAGCACGACTTGATGCCGACGCTAAAAGTTGACCCAAACGATTTGCTCGTCAGCTTCGACGACGAATCACTCTTTATCAATGTTCTTATTCCAGACATCCTTTCCATAATTTCTCAACTGTTACCTGCCAAAAGCATTTCAATGAACTTACTAAAGTTAACTGGTTTTTTTGTCTATCTTCCACATGTTTTTTGTACGATGGCAAGTCTTACGAGCAGTCTTCGGGAGCTGCCACTTTCTCCGGTCATAGCTAATATCTTCACGGAAACTTTTGAGCAAGATGATTTGACTCATCTGTTCTCAAGCCGAAATGTTGGTTTAGATATGTCGACAACACTTTATTCATTTGGCAACATGGTCGCGAAAATCTTGTTCCCTTCCTCAATTATTTAAATTCATTACATCGCAATATCCTTTTCACCATGGAAGTTGAATCGAAAGGTTCACACCCCTTCCTAGATGTTTTAGTTAGTCGATAGACTGATGATACTTTGGGACATTCTGTGTATCGAAAACCCATTCACACCGATAGATACCTCAATGGTCTTTCCCACAACCACCCTGCCCAAAAACAATGTGTCATAAACTCCTTGTCCTCAGAGCTGTCAACCTATCCCAAGCTCAATCCTTAGAATTAGAATTAAAACATCTTCCATCTGTGTTATTAATAAATAATTTCTCCCATTATGACATTCAAAAAGCCATAAAGAAATACATTTCGCCTAAAAATTAAAATTCACCTGAGCCACAAGCCCCCCGCCTGCTTTAACCATAGATTGAAAATATAAAAGATCGAATTTCCAAAATCCTTAAGAAATATAATATTTCTACTCGGTTTTCCAATCTTCCAAAACTATCTCAGTTTTACGAACTTATCAAAGATCGTCTTCCCCCTCTCCATTTAGAAGGTGTTTATGCGATAAAGTCTACATTGGTGATACAGGTCGTACAGTAGCTACTCGTCTGAAAGAACATGAGCGCTGTTCGTGACACCAGTAGATCTCCACTTGCTGAATTGGTTTGACACTAATCTTTTTCGAAAATACTAAAATCCTAGCCCGAACCCCAAACTGCTATCAGCGAAAAATTCTTGAAGCGATAGAAATCCTAAAACATTCAAATAATCTAAACCGTGAGTCAGGATATTACAGGTTCCAAACATGTGAAAACCCATCCTCGGAAATTCCATTTCGCACATGATCACACAACGCCAGGGTCAGGTGCCACCATTTTTCAGAATAAATACCGCTACAAAAGCCTGAAGAATCAGTTTCCGTTCAAGCCTCAAGCCTGCCCTGCAGATGCCACCTGTAATGGTTGGCGAAACGTTGGCATCAAGTCGTGCTATTGTTACGCGGAATGCGTCCGGAAGCCAAGAATTTTTTACCAATTTGCAGCTCAGAAAAATCAAAAATTCCAAGTATATCCTGAAATATTCGGAAAAATCCGAAATTTAAAAAAATCATTTTTATCTAGTCCTGGCTTTATTATGAGAAGGATTCCCATACAAATTCCACATTCACGTTTCCACTTGTTCCCGCTACCTGATGGTGATTTCAGATTTGCCATTCAACGTTTCGTCTTTCGATCACCATCATCAACTTCATTTTTCTTTTTGCCGCCATATTGAATCATTGCAGTTTTGAATGGATCCTCTTATCACCTTCTCATTGTTGTATCACAAGTTACATTTCCAAAGAAAGGAAATATTAGAAAAAATTTTAAACATTTTAACATTGACTTTCAATCTGTCACACGTTAATGATATTTCGATACATTGTGTGTATCTCAAAAGACGGCAACCAAATCGAACTGTGTTCAGTTATTGGACGAAAATCTGTCTGATTTCGGTTCATTTGAAAATCCGAAAGAGATACTGGAACAGAAGGGTCGAAAAAATTTGGTATAACCGTTAAGATATTGTTTTTCTTTTGATAGAAAAGATAATCTAGATGAATACTAACACGGGGAAACCACAAGGCAAAATTGAGTCAGATGTGAATACTCGTCATACAAGTACATGGAGGAAACTCGAAAAAAATTTCAATTGTTACCGGATCCATAAATCCCAAAGATTGCGTCCAGCAGATTACAATTGTGTGATTTTCCTGTTTTCTTAGAATTGTGAGATATTCAACCGAAACAATGAGAACTTTTGAAGCATAAACAACCCCAGGCTCTTCTGACAAATTAGACCGCAAGTGCGATATAGCAATAACGAATGTGGTAGAAATTTTTAAGGACACAATTTTGGGTTTTAATTTCTTCAACTGAACTCTGAACCTATTACTGTTTTTGGTATCTTTTTTTAAGACCATTTGGAATATCTAACCCTCACTAGCTACAACGGTATCTGGTTTTAACACGATGATGCTCTGCCACAAAATACAAGCAAACATCTCATTATCTTATTGGGAGGTTTGGTGAGAGGTGGATAGGGAATAATGGAAAGGTGATATGGGCACCAAGGTCTCCATATCTCAGTGTTGAAGATACATTTTCTGGGGGAACACTTGAAGATAGAGCTTATGGTCATAAGTTGTCATACAGTGATTCGGAGTGAGCCCTAATCTCTATGATCCCAATACTAGGAATGAGGTAAGATGGCATAGGAGGACAAGATGAAAAGTTCCTGAAAAATAAAACAGATGGTGCCACAATCGAAAATCTCATGTGTAATTTGTGATGTACCATCTTCAACTAGAACGTATTAAAAATTTCAGACTGATATGTCATTCTGTTGTGTTTTGACAACCATCTAAGGCAAGCAACCTTGAAGATTTTTGTAAACATGGAAAAAAATCAATTTCGCGTCTTGATTGAACAATACATCTTGCTTGGAATGAACATTACGCAAACCAAAGCATCGCTTCGCAGTGGAAACAGTGGACTTGTCCTGGAGAATCGAAGCCGAAAAAGTACCAAGTGGAAGTGGAAATCCTCAGAAACAAATCTGCATCTATAGGGTTAAACCTTAGTCCTTTACTGATGGAGGTTGATTATGGTCAGAAAGAAAACTATAATTTTGAGAACCTTCAACTCCTCATTGTTAGAGAGTTAGGAAGATTCTAAAGAAGAGCGACGAATCGTGCAGTGCATGATATTCGAAGAAGGACAGAGTTGTGTTCACATCAACAAATACAACATTGTGAGCATATTCTCCTGTGATTTATTTCACAGTTCACTTCATTATTGTTGTTAGTTCATAGTTTACTATACTCGTTACTTTATCCATTAACTTGAACATAGTTGTCGTCTTCCGAGATGCATCATGTTCAATGAAGTTTCATCATATTCCTTTTTCCTCAATCCTTGAACGCTATTTTTGTAAACAATACGCTGACTCACAGTATATCAAAATGTATTTATTCATTAACATGACAGATTGAAAGTTAATGTTAAGATTGTCAAAGTCAAAGCTCACTTTTGTAAAAACTTTCTGGAGTTTTGGAAACATAAGTGCAACTTGTGATAATAAAGTACCATTATCTACAGGGTATTATTTTGATGACTTGATGACAGAATGTGATACACTTTTTAAAATGGAATTCATATCGTACACGATTTTCCGCTAATAGATTTGCTATTACTTATTTGGAACATCAAACTTTTGGTTTTCCTTAAGCGTTAGGATGTCCAATTTTACATTTTTTTTTTCAACGCAGGCTAGTAGGCAGGGCCGTGTATACCGGGTGGCCATTTCGCGCCCCGCACGATAGCGTCAAAATGACCATTCATCATACGAAGATTTACGAATATTCTTTCGTTGCATACGATGCGACACCGTTTTGACTTTTTTTTTAATACTACACGAGAGTGAAACTTATAATTTTCAAAGAACATCGTGTGAGTCTACGGTGGAATGTTGGGAGAGAAGATAGGCATCCTACTTTTTCTTGAAGGTTCGGAGGTTATAGGCATAGGGAAAGACCTAACTAGGTTATAGAGTTCCAAAACTTCGCTGTTCGATAAAAAATGAAGCCTGGTAGGGAAAAGTTCGGCAGGTTTCGAGCTTGACAATGAAGAGGTGACTAGTTTGAGCTCGTCTAGTCCACCTATCTAGAATCACTCGTAATGGAACAACAGATGAGATTTCTGATTAACACCGACCATGGAAATATCTGTCGAAAAGGGAGAAATCTCCCACCTTTCTACGATGTTCTAGAAAGGTTCAATGAACTCGCGTGACGTTATCAATAAAATGAATGTCTCTCTTCTGGATAGAATCCAAGAGCGTATGGTTTGGAGGCGAGCTCCAAACATGTGAACAGTACTCCATAGTCCAAGCTGTGAACCGGGATTTTAGCTATAATTAAAAAAAAAACATGCAAGTTCGAATCAAAACATTTTTTTTGCATAAGGTTCAGGAGGTTCTCAGGATCATTCACACACCTTGAAAACTCTTGGGAACCCCAACCCCACCCATTGGGGGCGAAAATGGCCCGAAATCTCCGAGTCTTGAATTGTATTTTCTACAGAAAAAGGTATTTTGGCATTTCGAGTGCACCTAGAAAGTTTTTTTTGGGTCGCTAAACACGGATCCGTAGCAAGATTTACTTGCAATCCATCGTAGGGGTGGTCAAATCGACAAAATTGGCCAATTTTGCATCTCTAATATGTTATTTTGCAATTTACGTGTTTTAGGCATTTCGAATGCACCAAGGAGGTTTTTTGGATCGCTGAATACGATTCCGGAGCCAGATTTACTCGAACATCAGCGTAGGGGTGGGGAATTTACAAAAATGGCTAATTTGATACCCTTCAAAATTTTTATTATTGTCGCATTTTAGAATTACTTCGGAGTAAATCTGGCTTCGGAATCGTATTCAGCGACCTAAAAAACCTCGTTGGTACATTCGAAATGCCAAAAACACGTAAATTGCAAAATGACATATAGGGGTGCAAAATTGACCAACTTTGTCGATTTTACCACCCCTACGATGAATTGCAAGTGAATGTGGCTAAGGATTCGTGATCAGCGACCCAAAAAAACGTCCTTATTGGTGCATTCGAAATGCCTAAAACACGTAAATTGCAAAATAACATATTAAGGGTGCGAAATTGGCCAATTTTGTCGATTTGACCACCCCTACGATGGATTGCAAGTAAATCTGGCTACGGATTCGTGTTCAGTGACCCAAAAAACCTCCTAGGTGCACTCGAATTGCCAAAATACCTTGGAGATTTCGGGCCATTTTCGCCCCCAATGGGTGGGGTTGGGGTTCCCAAGAGGTCTTAAGGTGTATGAATGATCCTGAGAACCTCCTGAAGCTAATGCAACAAAAAAAATTTTGATTCGAACTTACATGCTTTTCTTTTTCTGGTTCATAGCCTGGACTACCAGGAAGGGTCGAATCTGTGCTTTATAGATTATGAGGAGCTGCTTGCAGTGACATCAATGCAGGGTCAGTGTGCGCTTGTATTTAGGATTCATGTTCTATGGATTTTTTGTTTAGCAATACTATAACTATATATAATTTATTATTTGTTTAATGTTTATTCCTTTGTTATTAAACTTACGTTACCGAGTTTGTAATATCCCTTTTTGCCATTATGTTTACAGGTTTAAATATTTGTTTGTTCCCGTCTACGTTTATTTTTCTTAATGCTCTGCTCATTTGTTTCTGTGTGACAGTGTGATCCTTTTTCCTATAGATAATATTAATCAATAAAATGGAATATTTGGTTTTATTTATACGTATTTGATGATAGTTCTGCGAAATAGTGGATTTTTGATATTATACTATAACATTGCAGTGTTATAATCCCGATTTCATGTTTCTGTTCGTTTCGGTGACGTTGGCATTTAAACGAAATTGGTGCGATAAGGACGCTTTGTGTTAATACAATTCAGGTTATTGAAGTAATAAGTCTTCTGATGATGGTCGTGAGACCGAAACGTACGTAAAGACTAAAATATAAAGCATAAGTATTAATGTGACCTATTTCCCGAGAATTTATGTATAATTTATTTATATGTATTGTTTTGTTTAGTATATAAGTGCTTGTTTATATTTTGTTTAATATTTGTTAATCTGTGAACTACTCCTTACGTCACTTAGCTTAGAGTTTTTGAAACGCATTTTGCCATTATGTGTTTATGTTGAAATATATTGTCTCAAATTAGTAGCTACATTTTTTCCTGTAAATAGTAAGGGCTCCATAAAAGGCCTTCGCAAAACCTCTAGAAACGGCCCTGCTTGTAGGTACTTGCAACTTGTTCTAAGATTTAATTGAACCAACACAACATGTGATACATCGATAAGTGTAGAATGGAAAGTAGTCCAAAAATGGGTATCAAAGAAAGCAGAGCCGTATTATTCGCCTTTGAACTCAAAGAACCTTAATTAGGTTTGATGGCATAGGTAGCTCTCTCCTCACTGACTGTAGCTTGTCTAGGGCGCTTTTCGGCTATGATATGGCCACTGGCGGGGATATGTGTAAAATGGTTTGCATGCGTCTTAGGTGTTGGACGCGTCTCGGTCGGGGGTGGTTTGGATGGGTTATGGTTTGGGAGGGGGGTAGTGGTGCCGTTGGCTTCAACTGTATTGCGTGTTGCATTCTACTAATGGTGCAAATTGCCAGGTTCATAAAAACTATGTCTTAAGTATTTATGTGCTTAGATTCATATTATTTTTACTCTGTGAATTGATATCCCTTACTCATATCGCTCAGAAACAATTCTTAAAGAATTTAATAAGCTTATCCTTGTTTATTCACAAGCATTTTGTATTTATTATTATGTTAATTGTATTATTTCATATTGCGGTATAGTCTTGTTGAATAAATTATTATTATTATTATAACAAAAAAGTTGAAGATGGTCGTTCATCAACGGAACGTGACATAGTGAAACTGACATTAAAACAAAGCAATTTTTGAAAATTTGTTTCAGAAAAGTTTTTTTCATTTCGGACGGTATGAATATGAATTCAAGAAATTTGGTTTTCAAAAACAACTTGAAAATCAAAAATAATATTGTAGAACTCATACTTCCAGATGAATGACCTTTCAGTTAATAATTTTCCTCATTTAAACAAGCCTGTAACTATTACCATACCCACTGTATGACGTCACTCTAGTCACCATCATTGTTTCAAAATCTCAAAAACATGAACCTTTCGAAGGAGAATTTTTGTCTCATTTTATTTCAAGAATTCATCCACTATATATCTCGTCACTGCCTAATAGTTTTGAGATTTATTAGAATGTATCCTTTGAAATCACTGGATATAATCCTATTTATTTTATTGAAGCGTTCAATTCTCTTATAGAGGCTCAATTTTAGTATGTTGCGTAACAGGTTGTTAGAGCGAAATATATCAACGTTCTCTTTTATATCAACAATGACACAAGAAAGACTAAATACACTTTCCATTATGGCCTTTGGAAACGACGTATTGCAACAGGCGGATGTCCAATATGTTTTATAAGAGTTTACCACAAACAAATTGAGAAGAGTCAGTATTTTAAAAAGTTTAGTATCATTTTTATAAAATTGCTTTATATTGTCCAATAATTTTTTTTTTATAATATAAAATTGGTTAATTTATTAAAATTTTATTGCTGGGTTACAATTCATCGCCTATGGGAGCATGGCTTAATTAGCACTGGGAGAATAGGCACTTTTGAATATCTCAGATGTAAAATTTGAACGAAGGAGACAAAAGACCAGCAGTGATAAGTGTGCGAAATTTGAAACTATCATTATTAAAATTGTTACATTCTACTAGATCAACTGATGGTTCATTTATTTTCAATTCAGATAATTTTCTATTTGCATTTTTTCACCTATATAAATACTATTATTCTGATGATAAATATTACTATCGAACTTTTTTTTTGAAAAACTTTATAATAATTAATAATTGTATGTTTTTGAAAATAATCTACTCATCTTTGCATGATCATTATAATAATTATCATTCTCGAACTCACCTTGACACAACGTTATGAGAATGTTCTTCATAAATTAATCTTCCCTTTGATTCTTGAATATCTGAATTAATGATACCTGATTTATTGATCTATTGAATATATTATATATATCACATAATAACTTCGAATTATAACATTATAACATTAATTGGTCAAAATAAATTATTAAATTTTGAGGTTATCAATTAGATTCTGTTAAACACTGCTGTTTGGAAAAAAATAAGTTTATTTGTTCTCTTAATAAGTTAAGTTTTATTCCTGAGAAAGTAGTGGTTGATTTTGAAAAGGCCATTTATAATGCAGTTCGTAAAGTGTGGGATAACGTAATACAATTGTTGGTTGCCGCTTCCATCTTACTCAGTCTTGGTGGCGTAAAATACAAAAGTTGGAGGGTGGGGTGGTGAAGTCGCTTCTTTATTGTTTTGGTATGGTATTTTTAAATCCAAATCTGGTAAGCGATTTTTCAGTTTTTGAGTTACTTGCGATAAATCCAAGTGACGATAAGTTAACGGTTTTTGCTGTTTATTTGGTGAATTATTTTATTTCCGACGAAGGCACTTCCACCCCACATTTGGGCTGAAGCTTCTTCCACTCTAAATAGAACCACGAATGCTTGCGAGTCCTTCCAATATCATTTAAATAACTCTTTCTATTATAGTTCTGTTAATATTTAAAATAGCAGTGTACATAAAATCTAATAGTGTAGCTACTCCTAGTAAATCTAAAAACTCAGCCACAATTTGGAGACAAAATTTTTTGCAAAAATTACTGTTATATTTGGAACAACAAAGGATAACTACGCTCCATTTTGTTAAAGTTGTTTCAAGACACAATCCATAAAATATGTAGTATAATTATGTATACATTCCTAATGTATAATGTTAATGCTATGTAAAATTTATGTATTATAAGCACATTTCATTCTTCATTATATCTTACACATTTTCTTATTACACTAATTTAGTGAATAAATAAATAGATTGAAACCTTGACTTTAAAATTTTATTTTGAAAAATTTATAATATTTATTATTTAATATATTTGGAAATTAACTAACGAATATCGAATTACAATGTACGATTTATTGAATTTGGTGATATTTAACGAAATAATTGTATGTTTATTTGTTCAAAATAAACATCATAAGATAGCGGACAATACAATTGAATTTTTTCAATCTTCGATGTTATGAATAATTTATAAAGATGTTAGTTGGCATTGATGAATTGACAACAAAACTCAACATTAAATTTTGTTTACGAATGAAATAATTTGAAACTTTTTACAATTAAGTTAAATTCAAATTATTGTGAGAAAAATAATCTTTCATCTCATTCTTTTCATTATATTATTCAAGAATTAGGAATGATAAAATCAATTGTAAGATGAAGATATGTATTGGAAATAGTATTGTCTAAATGTAATTGTAAAAGGACGATAAGTTGATGTCAAGTCGATAAAAATTAAATTATTCTGCTAAATGAGTTTCAGTTTTTTGATTTTCCAATTGTCTTTGGTAGTATATTGAGGCCCCTAATTAAGTATAACCTATAGTTTTTATACTTCTTGCAATTAATAAATCTGATTTTGAGATTTTTTCATGTGGATTATTTATAAATGAAATAAGTAAATAAATTATTCTTATTTCAAAATGTTTTGACTATTATTGATCTATATAGTTGTTTTCGTTATTGTTTTGGTATGGTAGTTTTAAATCCAAATCTGATAAGCAATTTTTTATTTTTGAGTTACTTGTGATGAATTCAAGTGACAATAAGTTAACGGTTTTTGCTGATTAATTGGTAAATTATTTTATATCCGGCTGAAGCTTCTTCAACTCTAAATAAAACCACAAACGCTTGCGAGTTCTATTACTATCATTTAAATAACTCTTTTTATTATAGTTCACCGAATATTTTTTATTCCATGAATGTTTTGTTAAACTTTTAGATAGAAGTGTACATAAAATCTAATAGTGTAGCTACTCTTTGTAAATCTAAAAACTCACAATTCGGAGACAAGATTTTTTGCAAAAATTATTGTTAGATTTGGAACCAATCCATAAAATTTGTAGTATTATTATGTATAAATTGTTTACGTTTTTTTTCGAGTGTTATGTACAATTTATGTATTAAAAGTACATCATAATCTCCATTGTAAGTTCCACATTTTTTCATTACACTAATTCAATGAATAAATAAATTGATTGAAACCTTGACTTTAAAATTTTATTTTGAAAAATGTATAACTTATATACCTATATAACTTATAAAGATGTTAGTTGGCATTAATGAATTGACAACAAAATTCAACATGTTTATGAGTGAAATAATTTGAAACTTACCTCTCTCTAGATGTAAAATAGAAACGCACTTTATTTTGAATATAATTAGCTTTGGTTTGTTTCTTGAGGTTGGGTTATATCCATGTTTTACTCGAGTATTCACTAACACCACTGTTTTTATACTCAAAGCACCAATTCACGTAAAGTACCGCTGAAGTGATTAATAACAGCGCGGAGTTTTTGTCCATCGCTATTAACACGATTGACTATTCGTGTTATCAACTCTCCCTCCTATCCTTGTTGAGTACCTGGCATTTTGTAATATAGTATGATAACCGCCAGACGTTAAAGCTGATATGAAATAGAACCACATTCTTCAAAGGATTTTAATTAATTAATTGAATAATTTATTCATAAATCTGAAATTTACAGTTTGTCCCACTCTCCTACATTTTCTTATACAATGAATGATGAATTATCGTGATTATCGTTAAAAATTTTATTTCTATTATTATTAAATTTAAATGTTGTCTGGGATAGTCATTCAGTTGCAGTATAGTCTGTTTAATCAATTTTTGATTTTGGATTTGGATTTTGCTGTGGGGAGACTATGCAACTGCACGATAGACTAGGCTGAAGAGCTCATAAGAAAGCGAAACAGGTATTCAGAATAGACCAAAGCTTTTCAGAAAATGTGGATTGATTCACAAGTTAACATACTTATTATTCCTCACTAGCTTATTTTTTTCAATAAGTGAGTATTTCTTATTTGTGGATATTAGTAGTAACAATAGATTTAAATTTATTATACCTATTAACAAACATTTTTGAATACTTGCATTAATTTCTATATAGGTGTAATTCTCCACTTGCATAAACGAGAAATCACCCTCATTCATTAAAAATACTTGGTTTGTTATCGAGTTTCTTGTCTTGATTGACACGAACAACTAAATAAATTCTAGCGTTATTCTCAACTGTCTTGACTGAATACATATGTCTGACAGTAGACTGTAAAATGTAGATATCTAAGTGATATTCATTCTCTTTTTCTTAAGCACTACGCCGCACACTCATAACGCTCTGGTCTTGGGTGGGGTCGAGCGCGCGGAATAGTAGCCATAGAAAAAATACAAATCTCCATGAATGAAGCATAGAACAAACACTGTGACAAACAGATGAGTCTTAGCATAAACAATACTGTAAAAGTACTGGGGACTTTTCAGCTATCAAGTAGCCATCATCCAAGTAAACTAGATTATAAATAAAAATGTGCCTGTTTGAATACTATTTGGGCATAATAATCCAATAATAATCCAAACAAGAGGTTACCCTCAGCTGGAGATTTATCGGAATTTAATGAATTGCTTTTTCGTTTGTACATTTCCATCTCTTCTAAATTATCTAGATATTTGTCCGTACTATGTTTTGAAAGTGATAACGTTTCTTGAGAAATGGTGTGACCTGATTTTTCTCACCGTTATATTTCTTTATATGAATACAATGTTCTTTATACCGAGTTAAAATGTTCCTTCTAGTTTGATTCACATATAATTTTGAAAACGACTCACAATCGATTTTGTAAATCTTGGATTTGTCAAGGTCAGAAACTTTATCAAAGGTGTTGCCTAAAAGGTTTTCAGCTTGTTTTCACATCCATAAACTGGTTGTATTGTGAATTCAGAAAACAAATTATGGAATGTTTCAATTACTGAAGGATGATAAGTGGAACATTTGAATTTTATTGAAGTATTTTAAGGTAATGTCTCTAATTTTGTTGCGTTCCAATTTCCTTTTTGTTTTGAAATTGAATGATTGATTAAAGATCAGTCGTAACTATTATCCAAAGTTTCTCAACTCAGTTGTTATAATTTTGCTACCTCAAAGGGACGTTCAATAATCTATCAACAATACTATTAAATTGAACTATTTTATATTTAAATGGTGTAGTTGAATCCACCTATTTTTTTGAGTGGGTATTCTGTATATGTCGAAATACAAGTGATTTATATTTTTTGTAACATTATTTTTCTATTATATTTCGACATTGATTTCATTGAATCAAATTGGCTATTAAGCATGTTCAAAAAGCCATGTAAAATAAAATCTTTACTTATAATCGCGAAAATATCCACAACATATCTATACCAAACTTTTGGAATTCGAGGAGGCTTCAAAAATGTTGGCCAAAAAAAGGAGAGAGTGGATTGCCCATTGCACATTGTCTTGTTTGTTTATAGTAGTTTTTGTTAAAAGTGATATAATTTTGCTTCATACATAAATATGTAAGGATCACGTATTCAGTACAGTTCCTATCGGGGATATTAATATTTGAAAGCCATTTCTCCAGAATGTTCTTTTTTATAAAATCTATTGTGAGTCTTGTTCAAAATAGGTCAACTAAAAGGAACATTTTGACTCTGTTATAAACAACAGTTTGCCCATATAATTAAAAATAATGGTATAAATCAGCGTTATCCGAAAATATTTTGAATACAAGTAACAACATTTCTCAAGAAAGTTTATTATTTCGAAAACACAGTACGGACAAATATCAGGGTGATTTAAAAGGGATGCAAATGTATATGCGAAAAAATAAATTCCGATTTATGTCCTGCTTAGGGTAAATCCTTGTTTGCATTTCTATCCTCAAATAGTATTTAAGCAGACATATTTTGTTTTCTGATGATTGCTTCTTGGTCTTCAGTATTTTAAGAGTATTTTTATTGGATAAGGGTAATCAGTTCTTATTTATAGTAATTTCAATTAAGTAAAATTCAAATTTTTATGAGAAAAAATAATATTATATTGTTTTTTTCATTATTATTATCCAAAATCGGTCAACAACATGATAGGAAAAATTAATTTTATGTGAAAGACTTATGGCATTTTAATGAGTTTATAAAAAAACAATCCGTACCCATAGATCATCAATCAATTCCTTTGGACGTTGTTTCCTTAGTTACAAATATACCAGTCGTTTTGGCATTGAAACGTTGGGGAGGGTTCAAAAACCATACATCTCTAGATCAATCTGAATTTATAAATGCAGTAAAGTTTTGTTTAGAATGCATTTATTTTCAATACTGTGAGTAATATTTTGGATAAATATTCGGCACAGCAATGGGATCCCCTATTTCAGCTACTATTGCTAACCTAGTTGAACGTTATGTAGATGATTGCCTAATGTGTATTCCCAACGATAAAATTCAGTATGTAATTATTGAATTCAACAACTTCCACCATAAACATCAATTTACTTATGAAATAGAAGTGAACAAAAACATAAATTCCCCAGATATGAACATTAGGCATGATTCAGATAGACAAATAAAAACATCGAAGTTTATTAAAGAAGTTTGTTGTCAAAGATATCTTCAGTTCATTTCAGTTGCGGCAACAAGTTATAAAAAAGATGGTATGAACAGCTTTACAGATCGCTGTTAAATTGTCCCACCCAGAGGACGGGCCCAAAATTTGAAGATTTTTCCTAATACACTGGAAATGAATGGCAACCCAAACACATTTTTCTACCTCATCATTGAAGAAAGAATAAACTAAATCATATGTGCATCATATACAAATAGTATAAAGGGTTATTACGATAATTTAATAACATTACCTTAAATTCCGGAGACCTCAAAAAAAATTAAGAAATGTTAAAAAAAAGTATGGTAAATATTTTTCAAATCTAAAACCTTTAATACCTAAAGATAAACAAACCTACACAGTATACAAATTAAATTGTTCAGAATGCGATGGGACTTATATAGGTATATCTGAACAATATTTACGAAAAAGAATGTATGTTTAAATATTGTACTGGAAACAAAAACTTCCCCCGCCCTTGCTAAACGTTGTTTTGATTATAACCATCAATTCGATTACAAACATGTCAATATTTTAACTAAAGAAACCAATAATTATGGAAGATCTATCCTGGAAATGATTCACATAAGACGACTACGTTCGTAAATCATAGAACAGACGTTCAATCATTGAGTCAAATTCATACTTATTTAATTAATTAGGCTCAGTCTTATTCGAACATTGCATGAGATGACTTCGGATATTAGGAGTAGATTGCTACGCAGTGGTTTCTTGATACATATACATATACTCAAAACATTAATGTATTACAATTTCGATTAGTCGTGTTTCTGTTCATTTCGGCGACGTGAGCATCTTCAATTGAAATAAATGCCATACGAACGCTTTGTGCTTGAAACAATTAGTCTTAAGAAATCCCGTTTTAGACATTGATGCGTCTTCTGATGATGGTCGTGAGACCGACACGAAAATAATAAGCATATGTGTAAGTGTTGCCTATTTCCCGAGAATTTATATATAATTCATACCTGGGTCAAGAATCATTATTAATTTTTTGACACTATTGAATTGGTTGCACTAAATTACTAGCTATGACGTCATTTCTATTGTATCGCAAACAGCTTACAAAAACAACGATGCACGTGATAGATGACGCTGTTAAGTGAGTCCAGTAGTACAACTGCCTGATGATTGCCTAATATGTATTCCCAACGATAAAATTCAGTACTGTAAACTTCAATTAACTTGTAAAATAGAAATATAAATTTTCTAGATATGAACGTTAGGCATGATGCAGATGAGTATTTGGCGATAATCAAGGGCGACAACAAGGCTTTTTTGCGCCAATCGTGGACGAAACATGGATCCATCACAACACACCAGAGACCAAAGAACAGTCGAAACAGTGGACTTGTCCTGGCGAATCGAAGGCCAAAATTAGTTTATCGGCCAACAAAGTCATAGCGACAGTTTGTGGGATGCCCGTATCGGCATCATTAAAATACCATGAGCCTTTCACATAAAATTCATTTTTTCCTATTACATTATTGATGGATTTTGATAAAAATTTTGATAAATTGTAGGTAGGCGCATCAATATTACTTGCAATGGGTCTTAGATGTTTATCACTTTTATGTAATTTCGGAAGCTCGTAGATATAATGTGCTAGCCCATTATTTCAAATTATTTTATTTTTATATTCAATAGGGATTATCTTATTTTTGTGCCAATTATTTATGAATTTATTCATGTTGTTTTGTATTGATAAAGTAGGATCAGATTTTAATTTTTTATAAGTTGTTTCATCATTTAAAAGGTTTCCAATTTTGTTTTCGTAGTCATTTCTATGCATTATGACGGTATTATTACACTTATCCGCGTTCAAAACTAATATTTGAGGGTTAGCATCTAAGAACTCTTTCTTTTTTTTGTATGATAGTTAAAACGATTTTTTGCAATACCTACTTCCGCTTTCTGTTTGTTCTTTTTATTTGTCAAGATGTTAAAAATTTTGTTTCTAATTTCATTTTTTCCCTCTCTCTTTTTTAATTGAGATTGGTGCGATAAGGACGCTTTGTGTAATATAATTAGCTTTAAGTAATTCAGTTTCAGACATAATAAATCTTCTGATGATGGTCGTGAGACCGAAACGTACGTAAAGACGAGAAAATATAAAGTGTTAATGTGACCTATTTCCCGAGAATTTATATATAATTCATACGTGGGTCAAGAATCTTTATTACTAAAAATGTCTCAATTTCTGAGCAGGCTTTAGTCTGTCATTTGAAATGTATTTTGAAGCGTTGTTTATCGAAATATAACAGGAAAACAGGAAATAGAGTTGTGCCATCCCAGATGTACAATTGCTCAACAGTTTAGTCCCTTCAAATTAGACAAATAATCGACGTTTTAGAGAAATTTTACTCACAGTTTAGCCTGTTTAACCTTTATAATTAGGGGTATTTGAACTGTCTGAAGACTATTTTCACCTGCGCACGCATGAAAAAGGGTGGTTTCGGAGTGATAGATATATACAGGATGTCCTCGAACTGCGTGACCAAAATAAAGATTCTTTGATTCGAAAAAAAGTTGATGGGCCTTTTTACTTTTTCCTCAAATGTCTTGTTTACCCAGTAGAGGGCTTCAAAATTCCAAAAATAATTTTGTTTTTTCGGTATAACTTGAGAACGTGATGAAGAACTTTTACAATATTTGGCAGGTGAGCTACTGTCAATAATGGCCATTTTTGAGAGTGGAGCACAGAGCTTCAGAGACCATAGAAATGGCTCAAACTTGAGGATGTAACGGTAAAAGTGTCCAGAACTTTTTTGTGGCCGAAGTAATTCACTCTATATTTTTTACGTAGATAGCTTATCTAATTTGAAAACTTTTCTTACTCTTAGAAAATTTTGATAAAATCAAAGGATTAGCTTGAAAAAATTAATTTTCGAGTCTCTGCAATTTTGGCTTACTAATTTTACTTGATTAAAATACCTTAGTTGCCTTTGCTTTTCTAATGTCATTTTGGCATTTGAAGAATTTATTCTCAAAACTGTCAGTTTTTACTTTGCTATCCGTAAAAATTTTATAAAATTATGGCTCAAAATTTCACTAACACTGAAATGGTTGATATGTTATTGATTTATGGACTTTGTCGTTGCAATGGCCGGAGAAGGGAAAGATATCCGCATCGCAGAATTCCAAATCGGCAAACCTTCGCGAAACTGGCAAATTTGAAGCAAATCGCAGAGAAACTGGACGCAGACGGACAAGAAGGACGTTAGAGCTCGAAGAAGCGATACTGGAAGCGGTTGAAACTGAACCTGGGATAAGCACACTACGTTTGGGACTTCGTATTGGAGCCTCAAAATCATTAGTTCATAATGTACTGAAAGAAGAACTGTTGTATCCCTATCATCGTCGTGGCCTGGTTTATCACATTAGCTGTGAGGCGACATTTGAATGCGGAATATCCAGATCGCTGGATAGGTAGAGGACACGATGCACCAGTGAATTGGCGGGCCCGCTCCCCTGATTTGACGCCCTGCGACTTCTTTCTATGGGGCGCTTTGAAGTCGAAAGTTTATGCAGCTCCAGTAAACACACGAGAGGAATTGTTGCAACGAATTAATCATGAAGCGGATTTATTGAAGAATGATCCTGAAGTACTAGCCAGAGTTCAATCCAATTTCTTGAAACGAATTAATTTGTGTATTCAGGAAAATGGGCAACATTTCGAACAATTGATGCCTTAGCGATTTCCCAAAAAGTTTTGTTGTTTCTTTTAATTTAGCATTTGTTTTTCCTAAATAATCACATCGTTTCCTCATTTCTATTGTTTTTATTATTCGTGCTTTACCGAGATATTAACCATTTCAGTGTTAGTGAAATTTTGAGCCATAATTTTATAAAATTTTTACGGAAAGCAAAGTAAAAACTGACAGTTTTGAGGATAAATTCTCCAAATGCCAAAATGACATTAGAAAAGCAAAGGCAACTAAGGTATTTTAATCAAGTAAAATTAGTAAGCCAAAATTGCAGAGACTCGAAAATAATTTTTTTCAAGCTAATCTGTTGATTTTATCAATATTTTCTAAGAGTAAGAAAAGTTTCCAAATTAAATAAGGTATCTACATAAAAAATATAGAGTGAATTACATTGACCACAAAAAAGTTCTGGACACTTTTCCCGTTACATCCTCAAGTTTGAGCCATTTCTATGGTCTCTAAGGCTCTATGCTCCGCTCTCAAAAACGGCTATTGTTGACAGTAACTCACCTGCCAAATATTGTAAAAGTCCTCCATCACGTTCTCAAGTTATACCGAAAAAACAAAATTATTTTTGCAACTTTGAAGCCCTCTACCGGCTAAACAAGACACTTGAGGCAAAAGTAAAAAGGCTCATCAAATTTTTTTCGAATCAAATAATCTTCGGTTTTATTTTAGCCTCGCAGTTCGAGGACACCCTGTACATATCAATTTTCGCGTTTTTTCATGGTTTTTTGCATTTTTAGCAAATTATGCATTTTGTGGAAAAATTATTTCTATAAAAAGTTGTCGAGCGGAAAATTGTCGATCTATATAGGTCTTTTGAATTTTCCTATAATTCTACGTTTATCCGCTAGGGGTCCCGGAAAAAAGTATATATATATATGATTTGATTTTTTGCACTTAGAGCTGAAACTATGCATTTTGCTAAAAAATTACATAAGATCAAAGTTGTAGAGCAATAAATTTCCAATTTATATTGGTTATTTTGATTTACCGGTACTGAGCGCATTTCCCGCTAGAGAGCGTTGGAGGAATTTCGCAAAATGTCTTCTGCTGATTTTTTTGAATTTTCAGCAAAAATATGCATTTTATGGAAAAATTGTCGCTAAGCTGTGGGTAGAATTTCTCTAAAAAATCTCTAGTTTGAAGTGACTAGTTGTAAAAGTAGTCGTATTCAGTACAGATTCGGTACGCTAGATGACCTACCACTGAAACGTCACGATTCAATGTTTCCTGTTTGCACGTTCTAACATGCTATGCGTTAAGATGAAATTATATGTATTCAAGAAATCACAATAACATACAGAACGATCAGTATTAGTCCTTTCACCAGGACAACGCACCGGCGCACAGGTACGCAGTCGCAATGGCAAAATTGCATGAAATGCGCTACGAATTGGTTCGTGATCCACCATATTCTCCAGATTTGGCCCCCTGCGATTTTTATCTATTTCCAAACTTGAAATAATGGCTCGGCGGAAGGATATTTGATTCCAACGATGAGATCATCGCTAAAACAAACTTTTATTTTGAAGGATTGCCGAAATCGTATTATTTGGAAGGGATCGAAAAATTAGAAAAATGTTTGGACGAAGTGTGTCGGGCTACTTGTTTCATTTTTCAGAGACTTTTCACCTTGCTCTCGTATTCAACGAAGTAATTAAATTTTTATTCGTTCTAATATGGAATGTTACAAAATAAATGATACACCAATTCAATTTTATTTATGTTTAGAGTAACGGTGACTAATGATTATTTCCTGAAAGCACAGTTTCGTATGAATATTTCATAAAACTCTAATGTAAATTGAAGTTATTATCTTGTATACGAAGAATTCGAAGAATCTTCAGTCAATTCACCGTTTTCCTGAGTGTTAATTATATATTGTTATAATCGATGCTTCATAATTTCTATGGAAATTCTGAAGTTATTGGGATAACCGAAATTAACATCTCTTTGGGTCAACTGCTTGGAATAATTCCGTTCTCAGAATGACTTGGAGTTCAATTTGAATTAAAATATCAACAGTGAAAAAGTTGTTTCTAGATTTGAACCGCAATGGGAAAGGTTTGGGGGTCAAATTTAGTGCAGAACAATTATTATTATTATGAATAATCGCACATTAACAGGTCTGCTATCTAAATGTATGTATTAGTGAAATAACCTTGTACTGTCTTTGTTATTTCTGGCTGAAGATTCTTTGAACTTGTTCAAGATCCCTTCCATATTAAAATGGGAGCATCAACAATTAGAAACGTTCGATGGTAACAAAGTTCAAGTATAATGTTATGTTTAATTCAGTTCAATTTCAAGGGAATCTTCTCCATATTTTTGATAATATTTCATTCCTAACATCGCCTATTATCAACTCAACTTGATGGTTGATGCTAGAAAATTGGTCAGTTTTTTGGGTTAAGTCTAGTAGTTCAATTTTGATTCATTTCCTCTCACTTGTTCGACCTGTTTTGGTGATTTGGCGTACTTTTCATCTACACTAATAATATGCAAATCCTTGAGAAACAGGTCACATTAACTTTAATCATGATTCTTGACCCAGGTATGAATTATACAGGGTGGGCCAATCAAAACGAAACACGGCCGATATCTCATATATAGTTCGTTCGGACCCGCCGATTTTTATTTTCCCGGGGAAAGATTTTGGTCATATCATCAACCGTGTCACTTTCACCCCCTCGCGAGGATGAGCTTTAATATAGCGAGAAACAAGTTTTTTTTTCGCTTATTTTCAACTCTCCTCTCCAACCTCCTGCAGAGGTAAGCTTCAACCCTCAAATTAAGATGGGATTGAAAATCAAATGATACCACAATTCAAAGGTCATCAAAATGTCTTTTCACGGACTAACAATTTCCAAGAATTAAGTAGGTAGTTAAGTTAGTTAATAAGTTAACACTGATAAAAAATTTGTATGGATTTTTGCGTTAATTTTATGTAATAACATTGCTTTTGTGGAAAAAATTATTATTTTTGAGCTTAGCTTTACGGTATGGCTTAGATTTACAAAGAAAGATGAGACACAAAATGTAAATTAAGTTTATTCATTGTTCATGATAACAAGTGCTGAAAGTGTTGGCATCCTGCTTCCATAGAATAATAGAGATTTTGTTCAAAAGGATCCTTGACATTATGAAGCATTTCTGGTGTAATGGTCCGACATTCATCAATGATTCGCTGACGTAATTCATTTGATGACTGTGACTGAGTCTTATAAATCTTACTTTTTAAGTGACCCCATAGAAAAAAGCTATGGGGTCAAGTCAGGTGATCTTGCAGGCCACTCTGTTGGTCGTCTTCGGCCGATCCATCTACTAGGATACGTCCGATTTGACCATCTTGTTGAAATGTCAACTCTTCGGCATTGTAATTGTTATTATTTTAAAGCGTTTCTGTCAATTCAGGATCGGTGGCATCTTCCAATAATTGTAGATACATTTCTCCACTTAGATATCCTGGGAGAAAATAAGGACCAATTAAACTATCACCATAAATTCCAAGCCAGACATTTAATTCCTCAAAATCTTGACTTTGAACCACATGGAATAGATCGGGGGGCACGGCAGTCCCCCGCCAAGTCGAGCGCGAAGCAAACACTCCCGTACCATCCTTTACTTGAACCATTTCGCCGCATTTTCAGGCCTCTATTTGAGAACCTCTGGATAAGACCAGAACGTTATCCAGTAAGCTATAAAATCACATACGTGAAATAAAAAATTTCAAGTCTGTAGGTCATTTAGTTCCGAAGTTAAGCGAAAGCAAAGTTTCGCATTTATGACACTCATTTACTCACTCATGATCATAAGAATAGAACTAGTACTTCCCATAAATTCAGAGAGCTGGAATTTGGTACAGAGTTAGGGTTTAATGGTCACATAAAGGGAAAACTATAAAAACTAGGATAATCGAAGATCTGGAGTACCTGGTGACCCTTATTTGAAAACACAAGAGCCCAACCAAACTATTAGAGATCGACATACCGCCTTTACAAAAAATATTCAACTTTGTTTGCCTCTTCATTTGATCTCAAAAATCGAAGGTCTGATGTATCTGATGAAGAACCCTCAGTTTGTCTCAGCTGTATTAGAGATATGGTAATGCCCCCTTCTACTATTGGTACATAAAAGAATACCGTGAATTTGATTCAGGAATTATTGCCTATTAAGTCAAAATTTGAGATCATACCCCGGGCATACGTGTACAGAGAACAATTCCCAATCTGTGTGGCGTATGCCCTAACAATTCACAAGAGCCAAGGTCTAAGTTCAAGAAATGCCCTCATGGACATTGGCACCTCCATATTCTTTTGTGACCAAGCCTACGTAGCGCTTTCACGAGTAACCAATCTTCATGGGGTGCACCTCATGAATGTTGACTTCAAGAGTATAAAAGCTCAAGCTTCAGCGATCACCGAATACAACCGGCTTAGGCGTAAATACCGCGCCGATCTTTCAGAAATTAAACCGTTTAAACCGTCTAAAAGAATAAATAATGAACGCGAATGGGCAATACGAAAAACTGTTGCTAATGTTCAAGAATCAGAACCGGAAAAAAAAGAAAAGAAAGATTTGTAATAATAAAAAAACTACTCCTAAAAAGAGAAAAAATGTGTCAAATAAGAAAATCTAATGAAATAAATCAATATGGCCACGTTTCTACAAAAAGAAGTGAAATCCCACCAAAAACATTCTGTAAAAAATTAGCCAAGTCTCGATGGAGCTGCTTGTTTATCTCTAAAAAGTAATGAAATCTAGACAAAGTCCTGCCAAGTCTAAGATTCCTTGCTGCGATTTCTTTATTATTATAGTTAATGTTGTGTGACTTGGCCGTTGAAGGGTACACAAGGGTACAAAACCAGGTGCTCCATGACACCATTGCACCAATCTGTCGCCAGAACCGCTACCCATCGACGATGGAAAATTGCCACTTGGAAAACGTTGATTCAATAACCAGTCAATTGTAGGCTTGATAAAGCTGCGTATTTCAATAATGTGTAGGCGAGCCTGAAACAAACAGTATAAAAAATTATTTCCAGTACAGACGGACGTCTAATCATTGATAGAAGTCTGTCTGTACGTCTATTTTATGTTAGATCGGTGGTCGATTAGACGCCCCAAAAAGAAGAGAGCAGAAGTCAGCATTGTCAATGCTGAATGCATGTGTTGCACAATCAACAACAGCCTAAAATGAGATACTAGCGTCCAATTACCAATACCAGTATGGGCTATTATCTCGCTTAACAAACATAGGTAGTTAGAACAGATAACATTACGTGTAAACAAAATTGACTTGTACCCACTAACGTATAAAGAATGTTCAAATGTCAAGTCTTACAACATTAACTATAATAATGAAGAAATCGCAGTAAGGAACCTCAGACTTGGCACGACTTTGTCTAGATTTCATTACTTTTTAGAGATAAACAAGCAGCTCCATCGAGACTTGGCTAGTTTTTTACAGAATTTTTTCGGGGTTTGTATTTTCTTCAGACCAATATCGACAATTGTGTTGATTAACAGTCCCATTCAGAAAAAACGAACGCTCATCGGAAAAACAAATGTTGAACACTAAATTCGGATTATTCATCATTCGTCCAGTCATAATCTCGCAAAATTCCAAACGTCTGTCGAAGTCATCTTCGTTTAATTGTTGTACAAGATGAATTTTGTAGGGGTGAAATTTATTTGTCTTCAAAATTCTGCAAATACTGGCCACACACTACAGATAGTTGCCTGGTGCTTAATGTAGGGTCCATATTGACGAGGCCCAAAACAGCAATTTCCACTGCTTCGTTTCCCACTATCCTTCGATTTGGAGCAATTGGTTTTCGGTTTGTCACTGATCCTGTCTCTCAAAATTTTGTTACCAGCTCAATTATGTATTTTCGTATACATGTTTATCTCGATCTTCTGTGACTGGTGAATGGATTGAGGAATGTAGAAAACATTTCCTTATTAAAGTAAATAATAAAGAGAAATTAAAGTTATTAAACTATGTTGATTTTGTTGAAAAGAGAATTTAATGACCATTAAAATATGGTATCACACGAATTTTAATTCCATTGTAATTTTCACGTCATTGAATGAATTTTCAGGGAAAATATCCTCGGATTCGTGTTCAGCAATCCAAAAAACATCCTAGAACCCATTTTGGAAGCTTAATTTTAATTTTAATTTTGAAAAGGGGGTTGATAATAGTGTTAATTTAGCGTATAGGGGTGAATTTGAGGAGATTGAAGAGTCACTCAGTAATCACGAATGACCTTCATGGTCCTCAGAACATAGAACATGCAAAAATAATTTTTCTGATTCGACCTGCTGCAACAAATGTAGTTATTCCCTCAGCTTATAGACTATTATTATTATCAATAGGTACTTTGTTGACACAACATAACATTTATATCCTCAATTAAAATGTTGATGAGCTGTACTCGATATTTTTATTGTAGAATATTCTAATAACGATTTAATAATATTAATAAGGATCGATTATATTAATTAAATTTTACTTGCATTTTAGAATTACATAATTCCAATATTAAAAATTAATGAGACGTATATAATGACGCTTTTTATCTCTCAAAAAATAATATGCTATTAACTTGTTCAAAGCGGAGAAGAATTCCAGAAGTCTGGAAAATGTTTATCCAATAAACTTTGTATGGAGATTTCGTTCATGGAGATCTGGAGCTCCACTTGTACTCTGCTTGGGCTTAAATTACTTGTTATGGAAGCCTCCAATAGAACCTAAGATTTGGATTCCGTGAAAATTTGGATGTTTTGGTGATCCAAAAATTTCAAAATGGCGCCAAAGTTCTGTCTTCGCACAAAAATACTTCAATTTATGATATTAGGTGCAGAATAATGCACTCTACCGAATAAATCCCGTTTTAGATCGATGACATAGGTGTTTCATCTGAAATTAATAAAATACAAATTTTTCGAAATGGCCGATTTTCGCGCCAAATAATGAGGTAGATCATCTCTTCACCGAAACAGAATATGAAAAAAACAAACACTCTCTGAGATACACTCAATTATTCAATCTGCTAGAAAACAGACTGATCTTGGGCCCACGATCTCGTATAGACTTTGGATCAGAGCCAAAAATCGCGTTAATTTTTCAAACAACTTTTGTCTCACACATTTTTTCATAACACTTATAGTTTTCCCTCAAAATGCAAAAAATTTACATATTTTGGGTTCAAAAAATGGCCATAGTATTTCGAGCACAGAGTAAATCCAAATTCAAACTACACCATCGTGTTCAGTTCGTCAAAATAAATAAGTATAGACCAAAATTGGAACTTGCCGAAATTCAGGACCAAATTCGTCGATTTTCCTCCTTAAATGCCTAGACTAAATGCCTATTATAGGGTTTTCCCAAAAATGGCTAATAACAAAGAAAATGAATTCATCCGTTACATCTGAATAGCAATGTATAAACATTATAACAGTATTGCAGTCAAATGGGTATTGTATCCTTAAATTCTTGGGAAATGGCTCGATTTTGACGGGACAAAGTGCATTCACTTCAAAATATCGTCAGAAAAACAGTTGACCACAAATAAAGTTGCGCAAATTGCTTATATTTGGTTATAAACAATTCAATTAGATCATGTTTGGGATTACATAAAAATTTCTAAAAAATGCAAAATTTGACTGTTTTTATCGGATAAAGACTATTTTTTGTTATGAACAATTAATTTAAAAACAAAATAGATGAATTCGACCAAAACTCCGACTTCAGGGTCGTTTTCGGATAATTTTGGTATTCTGAGTTAGATTTTATCGTTATAATCTCCGAATGTATATCCACAAATTCGCTAATTTGTTATAAACAAATTGTATTTGTTATTAAATATACGAATTTGACTAAAATGTCGAGTTTATGGTCTTTAAATGCAACAATAAACTTTTGAATTGCTATAAACAAATTGTTAATAACAAGTTTACGAATTTGACCAAACTGTCGAGTTTATAGTCTTTTTCGGATAATTTTGGCTTCCTGAGTACGATTTTATTGCTATTGTGGTCTTTAAAGGCATAGAAAAATTTTTTAATTGTCATAAATAGATCATCTATCAACAAGTACACGAATTTGACCAAAATGTCGAGCTTATAGTCGTTTTCGGATAATTTTGGCTTCCTGAGTACGATTTTATTGCTATTATGGTCTTTAAATGCATTCTCGTGGAGATTTCAGAGAGCGAATTAGAAAAAAATAAAAAAAATTTTGATGATTTAGTATGACAAAGTATCAATCAATATATATAAAATTAGACATATTAATTTAAGAATGTGAATCTGATACAGGTCGGTCCTGTTTATATCATCAGAATTTCACCAGCCAATAGCTTATCGAAAAATAAAGTTAGTTTGTATGATAAATTACGGTCGAATTTCTTTTCCTTTTTGATGTACAGGGTGTTAAAGAAAATGAATTATCTTAAATAACTTGTTATAAATCAATAATGAAAAAAGGTAGCCTCTTCAAATTTTGCACATATATTTTTCTTTGTATTCTTCATTGAATAAGGGTTGTAATTATCCCATTCACAACACAGAGGCGTACGAAAGGGTTTCTCAAAAATACATTATTCAATAAAACGTACGCCACTGTCTTTTTTAGAACATCAACTGTAGAGAGGATTTGCCATTCCATTTAGAACCTTTTTTGTATCTCACACTTTTTCATAACTCAACTCAAAACAAAAGAAAACTTTAAAAAGCGTTATATAACTAATAAAGTTTTTTCGTGTTACAAAAATTCTGCTATTTTTGAAAGCCCGGTAATTTTTCTTTTTACACATGTCTTAGGCTTTTTATTTTTATTAGTAATTTCGGTTATTGAAAAAATAAATAATAAATAAACGTAGTAGATAAACAAATTCAAACAACTACCTAAATTTTACTTCTAAATCAAGCCACACTGTAAAAGATCACAAGATAGCTGTGATTAGCCTTTGACAGTTTGCAATTTGCCTTTTGGCTTAACTTGTTATACTGTCAATGCATGAGTGATCTGTGTTATAAGAAAATAAGTTACGTTTGAATTATAAAAATTATGCACGTAAGTTTAAATATTAAAATGCCTTTTCGTTTTTCTAATCAAGAATATGCTGACATGCATTACGCTTACGGATTTTTCGGCTGCTGCAGCTCGATAATATCGCTTACGATTTCCAAATAGACGACAGCCACAAGCCACAACATAATGTATTTGCAAATGTGCACCGTCAATTTGTTACTCAAGGATTGAAGTTTACGCTAACGAGGTAATAATAAACAATGGCATCTTGCTTGAATTTGACAGAGATAGAACAAGTCAGAGAAGAGTTTCGAAAACTCTTACAATTCCAAAACCCACTATTTTACGAGTATTAAGAAGAGATATAGACTACCTTTTCATCTACAACCAGTTCAGGAATTGCATCCAGGGGATGAAAATCGCAGAATGAGATTTTGTCAATGGCTTTTCGATCAAATTGATGAGAATTCCATTAACAATATTTTCTGGACAGACGAGTCATGTTCTACTTGAAGAGGAATAGTTAATTTCCACAATCAACACGAGTGGGCACATGAAAACTTCCACGGAACCAGGCCACATAATTAGTAAAACGAGTTTAGTATTAATGTTTGGATCGGGATTTACAATGGCAATCTCTTTGGCCCTTACTTACTACTGGACCGCCTTAATTCCCTAAACTTCTTAGAGCTTTCGGAGACAGAGAGTCTCAATATGTGGGATGAAATTCCTCTTGTTATGCGAAGGCAAGCTTGGTTCCAACTTGATAAGACATTTTGTGGAACGATGGATTGGTCGTGGGGGTCCCATTGCTTGGCCTCCGCGATCACTAAATTTAACTCCATTAGATTTTTATCTATGAGGTTATTTTAAAGATACCATCTATGCGACCCCAGTCCTATGCGGGAGGAACGACTCCGTAGAATTCGGAATGCTTGTGCAAATATTAATAATAATATTTTAATAAATTTAAACCATTCCATCAAAAGACGCTGTGTCGATTGTGCATCCAGCAAAATGGTTCCCATTTCGAACAGATCTTACATTCAATTCAATTCAATTTATTCAATTTATGTTTACACTTAGTTTATAAAAGGTTTCCAGCTTAAAGTAGTATAATATGTACTCAAATATAAATAAATTAGGTTACCCACGAAGTATTCTGCACACTTTCACAGTGTGCTACTTGTGCGTGGGATTGTGTAACTGAATTTTATAAATTCACTTTGAAGTCTTTAATGTATTGGTTCATATTTTGATGTAGAATGGAATATATGACAATAAAATAATTTATAAAATGCCGTTACACTTAGACTCTAGCAATAATATTAATTTCTGTACTGGTATAAAAACAATATAAATGATCATCGATATCCAATATGAAATTGATATCTTAAGAAATTCAGTTTATTAAATGTATGCAAATGACAGTGAGTATTAGCTATAAGATATAAAATAAAAATTTTGTGGTTAAAATAATGGCACATAGAATAGACAAAATTTAAAGACAATTATAACAAAAGGATTTTGAAAGAAATAAGGACAAAATTGATCAAAAAATGATTATAATATTATGTAAGATTAGAATAATTATTAGAATAATTTTGTGTCTCTTTTTAGATAGAAAATATTAAAACTAAATTTGGTGCAATGTATTAATAGTAAGTGTAAGTATTATAAAATGGTTGTTTACAGTATTTGCACAATAGGACTAAAACAAAGTTTAAAAACAAATTAGATAAATGGCTAATCACAAAGTGATAGTATATATAATTTTGCAACAATCTATTTATATGTATAAAATTAGAGTTATAAAAGCGGGTTGAATAATATTTTCAGATTAACTTACTAACAGTGAATATTTAGCTCTATGAGTTGCTTTACTTGGAGGGTGAGTTTGTTATTTTCTCTGCGGCTTTAAACTTTGTTTCTTTTGAGTTGCTTCTCAGAGTTATTTTATTTTGATGGATGTCTTCGATGTTCTCACGACGCTTGTTTTCTACTTTTTCTTGCACTTGAGTTTTATTAATTGACTTTTCACCGTGATTTGTAGTCGTCGTCGGGGCACTGTTTGATTTGACTTCAGTGTAATTAAGTTGTTCTTCTTCAGTAGCTCTCAGTTGTTCCACAGTGAATTTATCACCATTGATAATAAGAAAATTATTTTGTATAATAGCGTTATAATTTTTTTCCCTGGCTAGTTTTAGATGCCTGCGCAGAGTTTTTTGTTCGTCTTGTTCTTTGAGGGTTAGGTCTTTTCCGACAAAGATCTGAGTTCCTCGAAATTTCTTTGCGTTTTGCAAGATTTGCCTAGTTTTTATATTGGACAATAATTCCACTTTAATGGGTTTGTTTACAGATTTTCCAAGAGTATAAATATCATTAAACTCATTTTTTTCCAATTTTATTTCCAAAATATCCTTAAATTTTGTTGTGACAGTATTCAAAAGATATTCTGTATCATTATTTTCAGGATTCAGCCATGTATCACAAGATTATTTCTTCTTTTTGATTTTTCTAGTTGTTTTATATCGCCATGTAATTTTTTATTTTCGTTTTCTGAATGAGTTATTCTTTCATTAGCAGTTTGGATGTTTGCTACTACTTCCGCAATTTTATAATTAAAATGTTTTTTCAGTTCTAATTTACTTTCTTCAATTGCTTTTAGTATTTCTGCATTCGCTGCATTTTCATTCATATTTATTGGAATTAAATCAATAATCACAATAACATATGTGGTCTTCTTGACGTTGGGAATATCCCGCAAAAAATATTTAAACGGCCAAGATAAGGTGCTCAGCTGATCGTTTGTAGTTTACTGATTCTTGCAATTTAGAATGTAATGTTGCCAATAACTGAAGTAATATAATTTGTTTTATTTTATTAATTAGTTCAGATGATAAATCTTTCACTTGGCTCTCAGTTGATGTAACTTTTTCTATTTTTATTTGATTTATTCCTCTTCAATTATGCGGATTATTGGCAAACGTCAAATTATCACCTAACTCACACAATGCCACTCACATTACTTAATTTAATTGTGAATGTTGTCTAGTTGATATTTGAAGTATGCTTAACATTGTTCTCCCTTTAAGCAAAATAAATTCATTTTGAACTCAGTGGATAAGTTTTTTATTCACAAATTCTGTAATTGGTCACAGGATTCTTTATAAAGTTTTTTTTTGTTTTGAGTTGAGTTATCAAAAAATTGTGAGATACAAAGGAGGTTCTAAATTTAATGGCAAACCTTCTCTGCAGTTGGTGTCCTGAAAAAACAGTGGCGTACGTTTTATTGAATATTGTATTTTTGAGGAAACCCGTTCGCACGCTTCTGTGTTGTAAGTGAAATAATTACAACCACTATTCAATGAAGAATATAAAGAAAAAGATCTGTGCAAAATTTCAGGAGTCTACCTTTTTTCATTATTAATTTATAACAAATTATTTAAAATAATTCATTTTCTTTAACACCCTGTACATCAAAAAGGAAACAAAATTCGACCATAGTTTATGATACAAACTACCTTTATTTTACGATAAACTATTGGCTGGTGAATTCCTGATGATATAAACTGAACCATCCTCTATAATAATTAATAAAAATGTCATATTTCTTTTTTCTTTATTTGTTAATAAGTAATTGAAAAATTTATTTATTCTCCCGAAGACCATAATAGCAATAAAATCGTACTTGGGAAGCCAAAATTGTCCGACAACGACTATAAACTCGTTATTTTGGCCAAATTCGTATATTTAATAATTAAAGGGCGGAATATATGCAAAGTGCATATTTTGCATATTATTACAAATTTCATAAAAAATTGCATATTCCGGCAAAAATAATATTTGTGTGCATATTTTTATGTTTTTCGTTTTATCAAAAGATTAAGTGCGACCCTTGCAGATAATTGAAATAATTTAAAAGGTGGGTAGGTTTTATTATTATATGGTTTATGGACCCATTTTATTATTATATGGTTTATTGCCGGCATTTATTGGATGTTTAGGAATTTCCAAGTAATCAGCTTGCCTAATTCACCGAACAGAAACAAGACAAGAAGGTTCACTTGAAGCTCCACCCCTAATGTTGTCTATTTCGCTGGCACACTTAAATAATCCCTGGTGGTGCCAAGTTGTGTTCGGTGGTAGTAAGTATTGTCGCCGAACAGAAGCTTATGTTCGGAGCGAGGGGGTCTAGTTGGAATGCGGCGGCTTGCTTTTATAGTTCGGACTTCAAAGTACCGACGCCAAGTGAACCTTCTTGTCTTGTTTCTTTTCGGTGCCTAATTGGAGAGCAAATGTGGTCTCTTCTTTTGTACTTATATTGTATAGTTTAGTTTGTCGATAGATTCCAGTGTGAAAAGAGTGATTTCGAAAATATTTATTTCAAATGCCTAAAATGCCGAAAGCCGCTTCGTGGATTAAAAATTTTCCTGAGTTGGAGTTTAGTGGGGATAAAGTGTTTTGCAAAGTTTGTGCCAAAATCATTGTTTGTGGAAAGAAGTTCCAAATTGATCAACACTTGAAAACAGCTATGCATAAAGCTAAGTTGCAGAAAAATAAATATGTGCCTGTTCAGCAGTGTGTGCAAACCGCTTTTCAAAATGTCAAACCAAAGAGTGAAAAGGAGGTGTTTCATCAAGACTTATGCAAAGCTTTAGTCGGAGCAAATATACCTTTGAAGAAACTGCAAAATACACATTTCAGAGATTTTTTGCAAAAATATTGTAATCAAAAAATACCTGACGAATCCACACTTAGAAAGAAGTATGTGCAAACAGTATACAAAACCGTATTGGAAGAAATTAAAGTTTCACTGGGCGATGAACATTTTTATATTATTGTTGATGAAAGCACGGACTCATGTGGTCGATATATCGCACATCTTATTATTGGAGGGCTTCAAGAAAATGACCCAGGGAAGCCATATTTAATATCTTCTAAACAGTTAGACAAAACAAATAATGTGACCGTAACTCGATTTATTCAGCAGTCTCTATCTAATTTTTTCCTACCAAATCCAGTTCCAGTAGAGAAGTTTTTAGTGTTTTTGTCTGACGCAGCGCCGTATATGGTTAAAGTAGGCCAAAACTTAAAAATATTTTATCCCAATGTGGTACATGTCACTTTCCTTTTACACGGGATAAACAGAATTGCAGAAACTATCAGAACAGCATATCCCTTGGTGAACAAATTAATTTCAAATGTAAAGATAGTGTTTTTGAAAGCACCTCTGAGAGTGCAGATCTATAGAGAGAAATTGCCAGGAGTTAGTTTACCTCCAGAGCCCGTAATTACTCTATGGGAAACATGGATTAAGGCCGCGATATTCTACGCAGACCATTTTGAAGCCATTGAAGACATAGTTTTAGATTTAGAAGACAATTCACAGCAAGAAGTAAACTCAAAGTTATTGTGGGAAAAAATGAAGGCTTTAAGTATTTAATGGAAGTCAAAAATATTTCTGATACTAAACCATCCAACGAAGTAATACCTTGGCCTTATAACTTACTACCCAAATTAAAATATTGCCAGATCACATCGGTAGATGTTGAAAGATCTTTTTCTTTGTACAAACATATTTTTACAGACAGAAAGCAAACACTTTTATTGGAAAATTTTGGAAAATATATCGTTATAAATGCATTTTATACTATTTCAGGTTAAAAATTTTATCTATTATATTTTTCTTTTAATTTTACTTAAAATAAATAATTTTTGTGAGAGTCGGCGTTTCTTTATTTCCATTCTTCCATGTTATATTCAAGGCATATAATTGCATATTTTGACAAATAAATGCATATTGTTGCATATTTCAAAGAAAAACTATGCATATATATGCGCATATTTTAACTGAATTGACATGCATATATTCCTCCCTTTATTAATAATAAATACAATTTGTTAATATATTATAGCAAATTTGTGAGTATACATTCGACGATATCGATAAAATCGAACTCACAATACCAAAATTATCCGAAAACGACCTTAAAGTCGGAGTTTTGGTCGAATTCATCTATTTTGTTAATTTATAACAAAAAATAGTCTTTATCCGATCAAAAACGATCAAATTTTGCATTTTTCAGAAATTTTCATATAATCCCGAAAATTACCTAGTTCAATTGTTTATGTTAACTATTCGCGCAACTTTTTTTTTCTGATGACATTCTGAAGAAAATGCACTTTGTTCCATCAAAATCAATCCATTTCCCACGGATTTACGTGTTTGGCCTATTTCTATACCCATTCGACTGCATTACACCTAATTATGATGGAAGCAATGATAAAAGAAATAAACAACACTGTTCTTACTATGTTGTGAATTACCACCGTTTTAATGTTACAAATCGAATCTGTACTTTCGACAGTTAAACTGTCATTATCAAAGAATAACAGTTTTCAATTGATCGTTTGTGACAATAATTAATGTTGGTAACATCATACTTTCGTAGACCATGGCCTTCATTTCTTCGCCGAAGAGTATACTTGATCGTCTTCCATACAATAGGTATTACGTGAAATATGCTTGCGTATGTCGTTTAATTTTTGACCTCGTTCTACTTGCCCTAAAAGTTGTTTCGACTTATTGCACTACGAACGTCACAAATTCCGAGGCATCGATTATATTTGGTTCGTATTGGTGATGTTTCATCCACCGAACGATTTCGTAAGTGGTTTTAAAAATTTGAGAGAGTGTACCGGTTGTGTTGATATTTTGATTACCGAATTCGGAGCGTGTGTTGAATAAGAATTGTCAAGGCAAGATATGAACGTGCACTGTATCATTAATTTCCGTTTCCTCTAAAAAGTTTTTGTATAAATTCATTACCAATTTAATAACGAATTTTGATCAAAGTGCAAATTTAGGCTGAATACGAATTCCACCCAAACGATTTGAAATGCGTTAAATTGCATGTCCGTCTAACCAACTTTAAAATTTACCTAGCATCCAAAACAAAAAATTATATATAATCTAGAATTACCGCTTGAAAGAGATGATACATATTTTCTTTGTATTCAGTATACGTTAGTGTAACGAAAAATTAATTTTCAAACAACTTATTAACCTAGAATTTCCGCTTGGAGATAATTTACATTCTCTTATCTGTTCAGTTGATGTTATTGCAAAAAAAAGCGAAAGCGTAAATTGAGTTCCATTTCCATATTCCTTCATAAATTCAGTCAAACTGATAGCTTTTACTACTAAATTGAGTCCTGGGCTTCAATATAATTCTCAGAATATTCTTAGAAATGAGAGTGTTAAGATTAGCGCGATTACAATATTTGCATTCTATATCGGCAAAGTTAGGTTAGTAGGTTAGGTTAGGTTAGGTTAGGTTAGGTTAGGTTAGGTTAGAAGCGGAGGGGATACAATTAATATCATTATAGATTATTATGAGAGTGTTAAGATAAGGAAGATAAGATAATTCATTGGTCCGTAAAAATTGTACAAATAACATAAAATTTAAGTGCAAAATTATGGGACAAGTCATAGTTAGGGAGATGAATCATAATAAAACTTAATCTAAGACACAACTACAAATACAAAGAATAGTATAATTATAACAACATACAGGGTGTCCTCGAACTGCGTGGCTAAAATGAAACCGAAGATTCTTTGATTCGAAAAAAATTTGATGAGCCTTTTTACTTTCGCCTCAAGTGTCTTGTTTAGCCGGTAGAGGGCTTCGAAGTTGCAAAAATAATTTTGTTTTTTCGGTATAACTTGAGAACGTGATGGAGGACTTTTACAATATTTGGCAGGTGAGTTACTGTCATAATAGCCGTTTTTGAGAGTGGAGCATAGAGCCTTAGAGACCATAGAAATGGCTCAAACTTGAGGATGTAACGGGAAAAGTGTCCAGAACTTTTTTGTGGTCGATGTAATTCATTCGATATTTTTTATGTAGATAGCTTATCTAATTTGAAAACTTTTCTTACTCTTAGAAAATTTTGATAAAATCAACGGATTAGCTTGAAAAAAATAATTTTCGAGTCTCTGCAATTTTGGCTTACTAATTTTACTTGATTAAAATACCTTAGTTGCCTTTGCTTTTCTAATGTCATTTTGGCATTTAGAGGATTTGTTCTCAAAACTGTCAGCTTTTACTTTGCTTTCCGTAAAAATTTTATAAAATTATGGCTCAAAATTTCACTAACACTGAAATGGTTAATATCTCGGTAAAACACGAATAATAAAAACAATAGAAATGGAGAAACGATGTGATTATTTAGGAAAAACAAATGCTAAATTAAAAGAAACAACAAAACTTTTTGGGAAATCGCTAAGGCATCAATTGTTCGAAATGTTGCCCATTTTCCTGAATACACAAATTAATTCGTTTCAAGAAATTGGATTGAACTCTGGCTAGTACTTCAGGATCATTCTTCAATAAATCCGCTTCATGATTAATTCGTTGCAACAATTCCTCTCGTGTGGTTACTGGAGCTGCATAAACTTTCGACTTCAAAGCGCCCCATAGAAAGATGTCGCAGGGCGTCAAATCAGGGGAGCGGGCCGGCCAGTTCACTGGTGCATCGTGTCCTCTACCTATCCAGCGATCTGGATATTCCGCATTCAAATGTCGCCTCACAGCTAATGTGAAATGAGGAGGTGCACCATCATGCCACGACGAATGTGTAAGGGCAAGTCTTCCAACAGTTCAAGTAGCCTTTGTTCCAAAAAGTTCAAGTAGTTCTCCCCGTTCAATCGATAGGGTATAACGGTAGGGCCAATGATAAAGTTATCCACAATTCCAACCCAAACATTGATTTTAGTTTGATTCTGAAAATATGTTACTTCCGTTTCATGAGGATTTTCATCAGCATAGAAATGTTCCTTATGGAGGTTAAAAAGACCACATCTCGTGAAAGTATCTTCGTCCGTGAACAGAATTCTTCTACAAAAATTGGGGTTTGCGTTTTGTCTTTGAACAATAAGCCGACGGAAATCTAGCCGATGACCTGGATCCATGGGCAATAAGTCTTGAACTGTTTTAATATGATAGGGATACAACAGTTCTTCTTTCAGTACATTATGAACTAATGATTTTGAGGCTCCAATACGAAGTCCCAAACGTAGTGTGCTTATCCCAGGTTCAGTTTCAACCGCTTCCAGTATCGCTTCTTCGAGCTCTAACGTCCTTCTTGTCCGTCTGCGTCCAGTTTCTCTGCGATTTGCTTCAAATTTGCCAGTTTCGCGAAGGTTTGCCGATTTGGAATTCTGCGATGCGGATATCTTTCCTTTCTCCGGCCATTGCAACGACAAAGTCCATAAATCAATAACATATCAACCATTTCAGTGTTAGTGAAATTTTGAGCCATAATTTTATAAAATTTTTACGGAAAGCAAAGTAAAAACTGACAGTTTTGAGAATAAATTCTCCAAATGCCAAAATGACATTAGAAAAGCAAAGGCAACTAAGTTATTTTAATCAAGTAGAATTAGTAAGCCAAAATTGCAGAGACTCGAAAATTATTTTTTTCAAGCTAATCCGTTGATTTTATCAAAATTTTCTAAGATTAAGAAAAGTTTTCAAATTAGATAAGCTATTTACATAAAAAATATGGAGTGAATTACATTGACCACAAAAAAGTTCTGGACACTTTTCCCGTTACATGCTCAAGTTTGAGCCATTTCTATGGTCTCTAAGGCTCTATGCTCCACTCTCAAAAACGGCTATTATTGACAGTAACTCACCTGCCAAATATTGTGAAAGTCCTCTATCACGTTCTCAAGTTATACCGAAAAAACAAAATTATTTTTGCAACTTTGAAGCCCTCTACCGGCTAAACAAGACACTTGAGGCAAAAGTAAAAAGACCCATCAAATTTTTTTCGAATCAAAGAATCTTCGGTTTTATTTTAGCCACGCAGTTCGAGGACATCCTGTATATAATACAAATATAGATATAGAACAACATACATACAGACGTTTACATATTGTAAAATTCTCCCATTGTATAGAAACCTTTGCTTATTAGAAACATCTTCAAGTCCTTACGAAATTTCGATAAGGTGTGTATGTTTCAAAATATTGATGCCCACTTACAAGTTTATTATAAAGTTTTACCCCTAGGTAGCGCAGGTTCTGTTGGCAAACTGTTAATCTAGCCATCGGTTGATGGAGAAGATTTGTTTGTCTGGTGTTATGATCATGTATATCAGAGCATTTTTCCCAGTAATTATTGGTTTTAACATATATGAGTAGCGAATATATGTAGAGTGATGGAAGATTCATTATACCCCAATCTATAAATATATTTCTACAGTGTGTCCTACCTGATGCTTTTGCCATATATCGTAGAGCCCTCTTTTGCGCAATGAAAACCCTCCCAACATTATGAGCGGAGCCCCAAAACATTAGTCCATAGGCGATTATGGATTGAAAGAGACCATAATAGAGCAGTTTCAGTACATTGATCGAAACGGTATCTCTAATATTCTGGATCAGAAAACAATAGCTGCTGAGTTTTGGTAAGAGTTGCTCTATATGCTGCGGCCATGGTAATTTTTGATCAATATGTAGGCCTAGAAATTTAGTAGCACAGACATTTCCAACAGAATTTTCATCCACTCTAGCTAATACGCTGTAGTCAATGACCTTTTTTTTAGGGCAAAATTCAACAACTACTGTTTTGTTGCAGTTTAATTTAAGGTTATTGTTGCTACACCGTTTGTTGTTAGTTAGCGCGATTACAATATTTGCATTATATATCATCAAAGTTAGGTTGGAAAGTTAGGTTAGCTTAGCCCAGGTTTGGTTAGGTTGGTGTAGAAACGAAGGGGGTACAATAAACAATCATTATTGGTTGCTATGAGAGTACTAAAATTATCGCGATTATAATATTTGCATCCTATATCAAAAAAGTTAGGTTAGTAGGTTAAGTTAGGTTAGGTTAGAAACAGAGGGGTACAACTAACATCATTATTAGTTATTATGAGTGTGCTAAGATTAGCGCGATTTTAATATTTGCATTCTCTAACGACAAAGTTAGGTTAGGTTAGACTAGGTTAGGTTAAATTATGTTAGGTTAGGTAAGGTATAAAGGGGTATAATGAACAATCATAATTGGTTATTATGAGAGGATTAAGATTAGCGTGATAACAATATTTACTTTCTCTAACGACAAAGTTAAGTTAGGTAAGGCTAGGTCAGGTTAGGTTAGGTTAGATTAGGTTAGGTTAGGTAAGGTTAGAAACAAAGGGGTATAATAAACAATCATTATTGGTTATGATGAAAGTGTTAAGATTAGCGGAATTACCATATTAAAAAAGTTAGGTCAGTAGGTAGTAGGTTAGGTTAAGTTTAAACTGAAAGTGGTAGAATGAACAATCATTATTGGTTATCATGAGAGTGTTAAGATTAGCGCGATTACAATATTCGTATTCTACAATAACGAAGTTAGGTTAGTAAGTTAGGCTAGGTTAGGTTAGAAACAGAGGGGGTACAACTAACATCATTATTAGTTATTATGAGTGTGCTAAGATTAGCGCGATTTTAATATTTGCATTCTCTAACGACAAAGTTAGGTTAGGTTAGGCTAGGTTAGGTTAAATTATGTTAGGTTAGGTAAGGTATAAAGGGGTATAATGAACAATCATAATTGGTTATTATGAGAGGATTAAGATTAGCGTGATAACAATATTTACTTTCTCTAACAACAAAGTTAAGTTAGGTTAGGCTAGGTCAGGTTAGGTTAGGTTAGATTAGGTTAGGTTAAGTAAGGTTAGAAACAAAGGGGTATAATAAACAATCATTATTGGTTATGATGAGAGTGTTAAGATTAGCGGAATTACCATATTTGCGTTCCATATTAAAAAAGTTAGGTCAGTAGGTAGTAGGTTAGGTTAAGTTTAAACTGAAAGTGGTAGAATAAACAATCATTATTGGTTATCATGAGAGTGTTAAGATTAGCGCGATTACAATATTCGTATTCTACAATAACGAAGTTAGGTTAGTAGGTTAGGCTAGGTTAGGTTAGAAACAAAGGGGTGCAATGAACAATCCTTATTGGTTATTATGACAGTGTTAAGCGGAATTATTCTTGGTATAAGTTATAATTATATAAATTCTCGGGAAATATGTCACACTAACGAATATGGGTATCAATTTCGTCTTTATATACGTTTTGGTCTCACGATCATCATCATCAGAAGACCGTATCGTTGTGTTGATAAATATTTTTCAAATCTAAAACCGTTAATACTGAAAGATGAACAAACCCGCACAGTACATAAATTAAATTGTTTAGATTGCGATGGGATTGTATAGTACAACACCGCCCTTGCATAACATATTGTTTTAATTATAACCATCAATTCGATAAATAAAATTTAATATTTCAACTGAAGAAACTAATTGTTATAACAGATCTATCCTACAGATGATTCACATAAAACGTGACTCTAAGTCTGTAAATCATAGAACAGACGTTCAATCATCAAGTCAAATGTATACTAATTTAATTGATTGAAACCCTTGAAAATTCCTACATGCGTCTTTATAATGTTAAAAGTACATTTCAGGTAAAATTCTGAAATAACAATATTTCTAATAAGTCCTCTCGACATTTTCCTATTACCCCATAAATATTTAACATCTGGTTCGGGAATACTTGAGTGTATTATAGTTAGGTTTCAGTCTTATTCAAACATTGCATGAGATGAGTTCGAATATTTGAAGTAGATTGATATGCAGCGGCTCCTTATACGTATGCATAGACTTAAAACATTTATATGTTACAATTTTGATTATACGTGTTTCTGTTCGTTTCGGCGACGTGGGCATTTTAAATTGAAATTAATGCCATATGAACGCTGTGTACTTGATACAATTAGTTTTAGGAAATCATGTCTTAAAAATTGATTCATCTCTCCTGATGATGGTCGTGAGATCGAAACGTACGTAAAGACGAGAAAATATAAAGCATAATGTGTTAGTGTGACCTATTTCCCGAGAATTTATGTATAAGTTAATTGTAGTAGAACACGAGTAGCGGACTTATTATCGATATAAGTTTATTCCTAGTTTATATCCTCATTGTAGAACCAGGTCTTGGAGAACAAAATTAGAAACAGTGTAAATTACATTTCTGGCAGAACTGTCCAAAAAAGTAAACGATCCGTTGTAGGTAGAGCTCAAAAATTTATTAAGCACCAAGGCAATATCTTTGAACATTTATTGCAGTAGATTTCATTATTTTGTACGATTTTATTTATTTGATTAGTATGAGTTTATTTACTTGTCAATGATATCAGGCGTTGGTCACTTCAACTTTATTTCAACGACCATCAGAAATTTTAAATGTTTATAAATTGCTTATTTTCAAGTTTAGGGTAGTTACGCAATGCGAATTGTTTGTAACGAATTGAATTTTCTTCCAAAATATGTAAAAATGAACAGCATATCTTTTTAAAAAATAATACTTTTGGTAATATTTAGAAGAGCCAACGTTCAATTTTTTTCCGTTTCCACCATTTTAATCAGTGGAAAAAATTTCTCTAGTTTGCTAATTGAACCGACTTTAGCTCTAATAATGACGAAAATAGCAATGGTGAACAGATAACGTAGGACACCTAGTATACAAGTGCGTAATTAAATACCTTCTAAAAATTGTCTTATCAGTTTTTAATTGGTTCCGTATTTCTCAGAAACTATTTCAGTCAAAATATAAATTCGTAATTATGCAGTTAATTATATACCCAAAACAAATTAGTATTGTCTTTATTGATTGAATTGGGTGCTATTAAGGTATAATTAGATAACAATAATTGATTATTACTCACCACATTACAGTTCATACAAAAACCCAGATTGATTGGAATTCTATTATACAGGATGATTGAATCTTAAAAAAAATCCGAATGGAATGAAAATTCTTGAGTCCCTTCTCAATGTGATCGTCACTATCAGGAACTGACTCGGGCTTAGCTTTTTCAATGTATCAATGTAATTTTGAAAGATAATCCTCATTTAAAAGTAGAACATGGACGTCCTTTAGGTGCAGATAGAATAGATTCTGAGGGTTCTCAAAACACTGGTGAAAACGGATTGTACTCTCATTGAATCCTAAGAAACCTAGAAACAGGGCCGGATTTAGAGTGGTGGGCGCTTGTGGGCACAAGTTTGGTGGAGGCACCTATGGTAGACGGTTATATAAAACACCACAAAATGTTCTTACAATACAAAATTATAATGCAATTGTAATGTCATTTGAATAAAACTTTTCTGCAAACTGTTTGTAAAATTCTGCGAAGAACGCGAAGTGACAAGAACTAGAAACTTATCTGTAATACGGCACCACATACTAAACACGCGGGAAAATTCAAATAACTAATTTCAATGAACTTTTTATTATGTAGTGTTACAAGCAATGTGACATCAGAAATAGCTTATTTTTAATTCTACCTGCATTACATAAATATTAAATATACAATATTTCCTGCTTTTGTAATGTAAAATAAATAATTAAAATATGTGATGACAAATTCTGCATAAAATTACGCAAAAATGATGAATTTGTTACTATATTGACATATACTATATTTTTGTTGAAAGGCAAAAATTTTTTCAATATATCATACTTGGTGTGGGCAGCTTCTTGGTAAGGCTGCCGCTTGCTCTGCCCAGTCAGAAATTGCTTCAAAGAATGTAAATAATACTAAAACGTATTTAAATAAACACCTTCATTCTCATAAAAACCTGATTAAAAAACCACTGATTGGCCCTCTGTAAAATCTATCAAACATAAAATATCCAACAATTTAGTGCTTACGAAAACTGATAAATCTAATGCACCTGTCATCATTATGACGATGAAATAAATAAATTTTTTTCATCAGATTTGACTCAGATCAAGAAAGATCCTACAAATCAATTCCAGTTAAAAACTAAACAATTTGTAGAAAATAGCAAAGTTTTATTTAATAGTAAATTTGAAAAGAGTAGGTTAATTAACTGTATCCATCTTCTCCTAAACTTTATGGCCTCATAAAAAATCGCAAACAAAATGCTTCTATCCACCCCGATATTTCAAATATTCCCCCCAATAAATCTGAAATTTTGATATCAAATTTGAAAATTAATTTTGTTCAATGTAAAGATGAAACAAATAAGTTCAATAAACCTGGGGTATATAAATTAACCTGTTCAGTGTGTGATAAATTTTACATCGGTAGATCTAGTCGTAATATAGAAATTAGATATAAGGAACATTTTCGATTTTTTAGACATAAGGAGGTTCGCTAGTGTTAACGAGGGGAAATATTAGAAGAGCAAGCGGTGACCGAGAGTGGAGGTCTGAAAGGGCTATAAATATTGCCGGCTGGAGTTGCATACATGAACACATGTAAAAATAATAATCGTATAGTTGGCGTCGACTTTTCGTGTTTTTAAATGTTAATTACAATTAATAATTGTGTACCTAAACCATATTTTCATAAATAATTAGTGAAACTCGCTCAAACACAGAATATTCTTGTAATAATGTTATTCCATTGAAAAAAAAGTATTTTTATTCAGTCGTTTTTTTTTAAATTTGAAGATTCAACCACGTCCCCATAAGCTTTCATGTTAAAATGTGATTTTTTTGTCTCTCGATATATCTAAAAGACGGTGTAATGGAACACTTGGAAAAATTAGACATATTATTATATTGTTATTCTTAACGGTCTGTAGAAATTTCAAAAAATTTTATCATAAAAACTGCCTCTGCTGACCCTCCTTAATAAAACAGATTCATATTTCTCCAACCATATTTTAGAAACAGGGCACAATTTTCCAAATTTAGATGAAGTTAAAATTTTACATAACCAGAGTAGAGGTTTCAAATTAAACATACTAGAATCAATAGAAATTTCCAAAGGTATTAAAATAATGACAATAAAATTCTGAATGATCAATTAGATGTCTACTACAGCATCCTGTTTGATGTCTTAATGACGTAAGATTTCCCATTATGCTTTTGTGCCTTCCCAGTATACCTCCTCTTTAAAATTTCGTCAATACAAAATTAACTACCTCATTATCAAATTTCAATTATACTATTCTAACATTGTATTTCCCCAACCGGAACATCACTTTACGTGTGTCTAATATTGTACCATAACTAGCCAAGATTATTAATATTTTCATACATTAGTATTGTTCGAAGATGACACGCCAGTGTCGAAACTGTAGTCATGATTTGCTTCTATACTATATATTATGAAAACAATGTAAAAGTGTTTTATTTTATTATATCAATATGATAAATTATCACAAAGTAATGGCTTCCACCATTGAACTATTGAAATTCCTAAGAAAATGCTTCCTTTCTCTGATGACTAGCTACAATTTATAAGCTCGGTAAAATATCTAGGCATGGTACTGGATAGGGAAAAGCACTTCTTCACACAAACCAAAAAGTACTTGCAGATGTTCGTGAACTGTTGCAGGACTCGCAGTTGTCAGGTGCATACTAATCCTAGGCTGGGAAATTGGCTTCCTAGGGCGATTAGTATACCGAAGCTAACTTCAGCTGCGGTTGTCTGCTGCTCGCGGGTCGAGGTCAAGACAAAGTGAACTTGTCTCTTGAAGCTGCAAGCGTTTAGTAGTATAAGCAGCTAGCTCTGGACCACTACTGCTGTTGCTATGGCCGTCCTTGAAAGGAGAACTTCTCCACTTAACGGTCAAAGCCAAAGACTGGAAAGCAGTTGGATATCTTGAAACCTGGAGGAAGGGTTCAATACAAAGCCGGGTAAAGATCAACATCCAGTTCGAGGATGCTTGGACTGAGGCAAGGCTCCTTCTAGTATCCTGAAATAAAAACTTCTGTAACACAGATTGCTCCAGGAAGGAAGAGAGGGCGAGAGCAAGGGGTATTTGGGTGTACGGATAGCATCAAGATTAGGCTGCTATTTTATGTAGAAAAGGATGATTTGAACTATTGTGAATTGTCAGGTTACTATAGGTGGGCTTACGAAATAATGAAAAAACGAATTCGCTTTTCATTTCATTGATGTTTAAATCCAAAAAATTAATCTGTTCTCATCCTCTATTTCAATTGTGAGTTTAATATTAGGATGGATTGTATTTATGAATTCTAGGAATCTATCATTTGCGTATTAGTTCTAATGAAACATGCTATGATATCGTGGTATCCATATCAAAATATGAACTTCTTAATAAAGGAGTGTTAATGAATTTCAGTTCCCAAATTATCGATAAATATTTCTGCCAATAAGGGGCTCAACGGGTTACCCATTATGAAACCATCTTTAGACAAATAAATCAATTCTGTTCTAGCAAATCGCAAGAAAATTGGTTATCTTTTCTGTATGCCTTTTATCTAGGAAATTAACTGTTAAATTCAAAGTATCTGGAGGGGGTCTCTTGGGAAAAAAGTCTTGTACGTCGAATGAAACTAATTTAGCATTATCTGGAATCACAATATTTTGGATTTTATCAATTAAATCGGTGGAGCTATGCGTCACTGAGGAGATCCAGATATTAGATAGATAGAAGATATGAGGTGCTAAACCTCTTCAGGGCATTAACCATTTACTCGGCACCAACTGGGTGTTGAGTAGGTGACTTTTTGTCCCCCTCTGGCTCCATGTGAACACTCTGGAGTGGGAACCGATCCCGCCTACCTCTGAAGCCAGGTGAACACCGATTCACTAGGACAACGCTTACATAATTTATGACAAAGTTGGTGTTAACTCTTTGAGAATCGTTCACCCGGGGGAGTTTGGTGAACACTCTCGAACGGGAACCGCCCCTTTGGTAGATAGGTGAACACTCGTGGGTGTGAACAGCTCCACTAGGTGACAAGTGACTCGGGATGCAAAGAGCTTTGGCCTAGGCATTATGGGACCGCAATGCCTCCCTTAATGAATAATAATGATAATAATTAATTCATAAGAGTTTCTGATACTAAATTATGGGTCTGATTGAATTATTTTCCTTATGAATTTTAATATAAGATTATAATTTAGGGGGTTGTGGATTCATGATAGTGAAATTGTATTTTTCTTTCATTACTTTTTTTCTATACTCCGACTACACGAGAGCAAAACCTATAATGAAGAACATCTCATGAGTCAGCGGTGGAATGTTGGAAGAAGAGATAGGCATTCGAATTTTTCTTAAAAGTTTGGAGGTTATAGGCATAGGGAAAGAACTCCCTAGGTAAAGAGTTCCATTACTTGTGGAGCAGAAACAAAGTTGGTGCAAGACAGACCCCTGTGGAATACCAGCATTGATAGTCATTGTGTCGAAGGATACCCATCACATGGAGTGATCTATCTGAGATGAAATTGGATAGTAAGCGACGTTAAGGCTGCAAACTATATGACGGAAGTTTCCCAAAAAAGGTTTGCTGCCAGGCTCGGTCAAATGCTTTGGAGTTATCCAATACTACACCATAATCATTCAATAGATGTTTGAAATATATATATTACATAGAGCAGCAGGTCTTCTATTGATCTCTGCCGACGGAAGCCATATTACTATTTTCGAGTTCTCTAGATATTAGATGAGCTCGATATTGATAGCTTTCTCCATCAGTTTAGAGATCACTGAAGAAAATTTCCCTCCCAACGAAACACTCCGTATATACAATATATTAATTGGCTAATACACAAGAAACTCATTAAAAATACGTAATATGTTATAGTAGCTGAAGAAAATTCCTAGAAATTTCATAATTTTATTGTAAAACGAAACAAATTATTTACAAGCATATTCATTCAACAGATAAAAAACAGTTTTACATAACTAATAATAACCTAGATATAAAATAAGATTTCTTCGTGTCAAATCACACTGTATTTTTAGAAGAACACTGAGTAAAGTATTATTGCATTCTTCCCAGCTCGATTTTTCGTATATACAATTATTAAAACTAGCAGCATAACGACAGGGAGACTTTTTGTGTGCGGGAGAAGTACTCGCATCACGATTGTTCTTCTCTTAATCTTACAAGAAATATAGAAAAGTAGTTCAGGTATGTGATATTGATGATGGTCAATCTTAAGAAACGTAATGAACAAACGTCCGCGTACAAAACACTCCCTTAGTAATATTATTATTATAACTATACAATATAACTATTTACAAATATGGCGTGAAACACTCTCTGTTTGGAAATCGAAATATTTCGAATACATTCCTATACTTTTTGGAAATGTGTGATGTCAATAATATGTTTCTTTGACGTAGGATATGTTGCATATCATATGAACTATTGTCTCCGGTATTGATCAGGGCAGAAGTTAAAACCATTCTAAACCGTTTAGAACTTTTTGCACTTACTTTCCCAATCGTGAGATAAATTATGATCTAAAGAAGAAGGAAGTATATTTCATGATACAGCAAACGAAGTAGAGGAAAAACAGGATTTTACAGACCATTGGGGACAGAAGGGAGGTAAGAGGAAGAAAGAGAACGTACAAACTTTACGAAGCAAAAGCGAATGTATAATTTTGCTGAATTGTGAAACAAGGAAAAATTAGACTTAGGTTACGATCGCAAACAGAAAAAATGGAAGATATAGGTTATCAATCAATCGAAACGAGGGCGTCAAGTCCAGAACACTTAGATCACCACTTGGCTCCATTGTGTGGCCAAGACAGGCCTGAGGCATTGTCAAAGGCGAGAATATTGCCTGGACTGATGTTTCTTATGACTTGGGCCGGGACGCAGCTTAAGTGAAGCCAGCCTGGAAATTCATAGAATATTGGAGGCATTCCCTTCCTCATCTCATCATCTCCTGAATACCTGGATCATAAACAATGCCCATTATGTGAGAGTTGCTGTCCAGGTTCACCAGTTATATGCTTCTTGTGTTCATGGATAGAAGGGTTTTCGAGCGTTTTGGCGAGAAGTTCACAATGTAAAGCTTCGCTTGCCTCATTCCAGGCGTCATTCCGAGAGTCACTGTCTGACCCGTATTGATTCGGATCGTTGGATCTAGGCCAGGGGTATCTAGAGGTTGGCCACTGTGAAGTGGGTATAGGAGAGAGGCAAGAGAGAGAAGAGGAGAAGAAGTGGTGAGAAAGACAAAGAGAAAGGAAAACAGGGACATAGACAGAGACAGAGACAGATACAGATATAAAGAGAGATAGACAGATACAGATACAGATATATAGAGAGACAGAGACTGATACAGAGACAGACAGAGACAGATACAGAGACAGGCAGAGACAGAGACAGATACAGAGACAGATACAGAGACAGAGTCAGATACAGAGACAGATACAGATACAGATATAGAGAGAAAAAGAGACAGATATAGAGACAGACAGAGACAGAGACAGAGGAAGAGACGGCGACAAAGACAGAGATAGAGACGAAGACAGAGACAGAGATAGACAGAGACAGACTGAAACAGAGACAGATACAGAGACAGGAACAGAGACAGAGACAAAGACAGAGACAAAGACAGAGACCGAGACAGAGGCAGAAACAGAGACAGAAAAACAGACAGAAACAGAGACAGAAACAGAGGCAGAAACAAGGACAGAAAGAGAGAGAGAGAAAGAACAAGAAAGCGCAAACTCATGCATAAGCTCTAACGTACATTTCCTCTATCCGGAAGGGAAGAATACTTAGATCATGATTTAGCAAGAAAGAGAAAGTTGAAGGCATTGGAGACGAAACTGGGTACAGAAGGTAGACGAAAGGGGAAAAACAGAAAGATACTGAAATTAGGTCATAGAGAAGAGAGAAGGAAAGAGAAGTGCATGCCTCATTGGTGTACGACATATATTGTATCGGGCATCTTCCAAATCGTTTGTAGGGGTATTCGCGGACTACAATCAGGAGGGGTAGCCGAAAAAAAATGAAGAGAAGTTGAAGATGTAAGAACGAGCTTTATAGAAGGTAGGGAGCATATAGGAGAAAAAGAAGGACAATAAGGAGGAAGAAAGCTGAAACGTTATCATCAAATGGATGACAAATGTATATTCTCCGGTTTTTGAATATATGATTGCCTTCATGAATTCGGCATTACAAAGTTGGCGTGGTCAATGTGAGCTCGGCCAAAACACCCTTAACATGTTTGGCGGTTGTATGAGAGTCACGAAATTGAAAATGTGTGTTTATTCATTAAACTAGTGAATATCTAACTTTTAATGTTAAAAATTTGCTGTATTAGATATGAGAATCAAGTGAATATTGAATGATTGGAATACACAAACGTCAATGTGGTACATTATTTGATTTCTTAGTGAGACATCTATTCATAGATGGCGTGAGATACTTTTGGTCTTTTCACCATGTTACTATAAGTTTGGGACTTTACTGATCGATCTGAACTAGAAGGACCTTATCATTGTTATATGGCAAATTTCAACATAAGATAAATGAGTTTCTAATTGTTTTGAATGAACTCTTGTTGGCTTTTGCCAGATAATAACAATGGAAAGCTATTATAAGTCAATGTGGTACATTGTTTGATGTCTTAGTGGGATATATATTCATAGATGGCGTGACATACTTTTGGTCTTATTACCATGTTGTTGGTCAGATATGTCCTTCAACAGAGATCGTTCAGTAACGTTTCAAACTTGCTCCATTCACTGATGAAAAGAGCCAAACAGATCTTACTGATCGATCCAGACTAGAGATCAAAGATGATTCCCCTGGAAAGCAGTTTATTCACACAAGAAAAGGAATATTTTTTTGACTACCCGAAACAAATAGGATATGCTACTTGTTTCAAATTCAGAATGTTGTGTTTTTCCATTGATATGCAGTTGGAGACCATTTTACTATTGAAAATTCTCGGCTTCCGGATGGATTCCACATCAAAATGGCACGACTTAATGCCGACGTACCGCCAAGCATCACAGGTGGCATCTCCAGGGCAGGCTTCAAGCTTGAAGTGAAACTGATTCTTCCGGTCTCTGTAGCGGTATTTGTTGTAGGAAAAAACCTTCACGCTACACAGTTCACTGCCTTTATTTCGGTAGTTAACTCTGACCCTGCCGTTGTGTGATCATGTGCCAAGTGGAATTTTCTAAAATGGGTTTCCACATGTTGGGAAGGTAATATCCTGAGTCACGGCTTAGATTATTTGGATTTCTCAGGATTTCTATCGCTTCAAGAATTTTTCGCTGATAGAAGTTTGGGCCTCGGGCTAGGATTTCAGTAATTTCGAAAAGGATTTGATGATTAGTGTCAAACTTGTGTTCCCCAAGTGCACATCTACTGGTGTCACGAAGCATTGTAAAACTTTGAAAAACGAGTAGAAACATTATGCTTCTTGAACGTTATATTTTCAATGTATGGAAGATAGGCAGTAGATGAAGGAGGTGGTGGAGGGGTTGTGGTTTAGGTTGATTTGAAATCTTAGGCGAAGTGTATTTTGAATGTTATAATGTGAGAAATTATTTGATAATAAGACAGATGGAAGGTATTTTATTTCTGATCTTAAGGATTGGAGTTGGGATAAGTTGACAGCTCTTTGGACCAAGGAGTTTATAACAGATTGCTTTTAGGTAGTGATGGGAAATACTATTGAGGTATCTATTGGTGTGAGTGAGTTTTCGATACACAGAATATCCCAAAGTACCGTCAGTCTGTCGACTGACTAATACATATAGGAACTGGAGTGAACCTTTTGATTCAGCTCCCATGGTGGAAAGGATATTAGGATGTAATGGATTTAAATGATTGAGGAACGGAACAAGGTTATCGCGATCATGTTCCCAAATAACAAAAGTGTCGTCGATATATCTAAACCAACATTTCGGCTTGAGAACAGATGAGTCAATAGCATCTTCCTCAAAAGTTTCTATGGAGAAATTGGCTATGGCCGAAGAAAGTGGGGAACCCATGGCAGCTCCGGAGGACTGCTCATAAAACTAGCCATCCTACAAAAAATATGTGGGAGATAGACAAAAATAAATTGACTTGAAATGTTTTTGACAGATAACAGTTAAGACATTATGAAAAGGGTGTCTCGAATAGGAACATTAGTAAAGAGTGATTCGACGTTGAAGCTGACGTGCAAAACGCCTGAGCCAACCTTTAGCGTTTGGAGTTTTCCAACGGATAGAAATGAATTTAGGATAAAACTGTTAGAATTATCTACAAGAGGTTCAGGAATAGATGACAGATCTGGAGAAAGTTTTTAAGTAGGGGATACTATAGTGCAGAGAATTGCACTCAGGGGAACTGAGGGCTTGTGCAGCTTAGACAAACCATATAATCAGGTACTTCTTGAACAATGAGGGATAAGACATTTCTTAACTGGATCAGGAAGGGAACAATAGCGAATGATTTGTGAAACTGAACGTTCTATAGCAGGGGTTGGATCTTTTAGTAGGAGCTTATAGGAAGTAGTTTGGAGATGTTCCAGGATTTTGTTATCATAACCTGAATGATTCATGACAACAGTGGAGTTTCCTTCATGAAGTCGTACTAGTGTTACGTGGAATTCATCCGGAAGCCAAGAATTTTCAAGATGAGCAATCCACGGAAGTCTACTACGCAAGACATTTTACTATTATTTCCATTTTAACAATGGCAGCTAACTCAAGATATTTCGACCATAGTAACAGTAGTTTATAATCAAATTAATGTTCAATATGTAGCCAGTCTTCCTTAACTAAGTCGGCACCTTTTTCGCCGACCATGATAGCCGGGGCATTGGTATTACCACTAGGTATGGTGGGCATAATCGAAGCGTCTATAACCCTCAATCCATTCACTCCGTAAACGCGTAACCGAGGATCCACTACAGCTTCACTATCCCACGCCGGTCCCATCTTACACGTACCCACCGGATGGTAAATGGTCATCGAGATCGTCCTAATATGGCATTCCCAATATTCATCACTACCGAACTCGAACTTTCGGCAATTCGGAAAAGGTATCCTATGCACTCGCGAACCGAACTGTTTGAAAACTTGAGCCTGACTTATTTGTATCGCTATTTTGGCGCCTTCCACGAGAGTTTTTATGTCGAAGGGATCGTCGAAATAGTTGGCGTTGATTAGCGGTGCGTCAAACGGGTTCTTGCTTTGAAGACGCACCCAACCCCTGGATCTGGGTCTTAGTAGTAGAGGCATCAGAGTAAATACATCCTTATTCGCTATTGGTTTGTACACTGTGTTATACAGGTGGTCTGTTAATCCTAAAACTTTCCTTACTCGGGCTCCTGCGTCTGAATTAACGCTTGCTGGCGCCATATGGAACTGTATGTCGGGCCAGGTTCTGTTGCCCAAATAGGTGTTGACAAATGCGAGTCCCTCGACGCCTCCAAGAGTCGTCATCGGGCCTCTTTCGTTGATCACATATTGCGCAGTCATCGGAAACGCTTGAAATCTATCTGCAACATTAAGAGCGATTGAATCAAAATCATTGTACCGGGTGGCATATGCACAGAAGCTTATTATCGTCACATCAGCTTAACTCCAATAGTTGCTAAAGTTATGGAAACAATCATCTTTGAAAAAGTGATGGAATTCTCTCTAAATAATAAGTTAATTCCTTCTGAACAACACGGATTTGTACCAGGTCGCTCCGTACTCACAAACCTGCTTGACTGTGTCAATAATTGGAGCTTGTCGTGTTCCTATAGAACTTACTTTACAAACTAGAGCATCTTGGAATTAAGAGCAATTTACTAGCATGGATTTCGACCTATCTGAAAATTTGCCGTGCGTGTTGGCGACACATAATCTTCCTTCCGACTATGACGTTCATATTGGTGTGCCCCAGGGGTCAGTACTGGGCCCTCTTTCGTTTATTTTACATGTCTCTGATATTCTTAACTATGTTCAGTCGATGATCTCTTTTTATGTTGATGATAGCAAGATTCACGCGAACCCTATCCAAAATTACAAATTTCTTCAAGAAGATTTCAAACCAAATATCGATCTGGTATAGATTATGGAACTCATCTCGCATAAGCCTCACAACATTTTCAAGTTGAATGATATTCAATTAAAGACAGTGACTGAGCACGAGGATCTTGGACTGACCATCTCAACAGATTTATCTTGGATCCAGCACATGAACAAAGTAAGAAACAAAGCAAAAACTTTTGTTTACTTACTTTCTAAGGCATTTCACAAAATTTCCCCTCATCACTATTATAACCTTCATGCCACATATACACACCCCATTCTTGAGATCGCGGGCTCGGTTTGGAGTATCGACTGGTCATGTGATGTAAAGGCTTTCGAGTCTTTTGTGGAACGTCTACTTCGAGGAGATCTGATTGTGACCTATCGTATTTTAAATGGTTTCTTCGAGTACAATTTAAATCACCTATTCAGTCTTAACTAGGATCAACGTTTAAGAGGTCACGATTGGAAACTTAAAAAGGAACACTCCAAATCGAAGTCAAGTCAGGGCTTCCCTGCTAACACAACTTTTTCTGAGTGGAATAATCTCCCTTATGATGTGTTACGTCATCGTTATGACAAATTAAAAATATCAACGTAAAGTTTGTGTTTTTCCCTCCAGTGTCTAATGGATTGTTCTGTTATAGAAAAACTAATTGTTGATCTTCATTGTGATCCGATTTATTGACAAATAATTGTTCCTATATGTATTACTTCACAACAATTGAGCCTGAGCAGGTATTCCTACCTCGGCTCATTACCGATCTTTAATAATAATAATAAATCAATAAACTAGAACATCCCCCTCAAGCAAACTGCACATTTGAGCGGGGATGGGGGTTACACCATTCATTACTACTTTTATACTTGAGTAACACCCCCCATACCCTGATGATAGTACAACTGGCACTCTCTCTTTCTCACTCTCTCTCTCTCTCTCTCTCTCTCTCTCTCTCTCTCTCTCTCTCTCTCTCTCTCTCTCTCTCTCTTCTATTATTTAGAATGAAATACCTTGAACTATGCTGACAGGTTTGTCGACTAGAAACGTTAAACCTCCCATCCCCACGTGGTCTTGCAAATTCTCGCCAACCTCCAGGTCCTTTAGCACTGGTATGTTGAACTTGTCTAACTGTCTCTTGGGTCCAATGCCCGACAGCATCAACAACTGGGGTGTATTGATCGCCCCGGCTGACATGATCACTTCTTTTCTGGCCAGCACGATTTGCTTGCGACCATTCCTGACGAACTCAATGCCATATGCTTTCATGTTGGTAGGATTTATGAGGATGCGTGTGACATGGGAATTGAGAGCAATGTGGATATTTTTTCGTAGACGTATCGGACGAAGGAACGCTTTGGCCGTAGAACAACGGGACCCTCTTCGAATGGTACCTTGAGCTATCATGAATCCTAGAACATACATTTAACTGAATGAAGATTTCGACACTGCTACGTTCAGTCACTTTTCAGTGAGAACCCGAATTGTAGAACTGGTTATTGGGAAATAATTATAATTTCGGAAGATGGAGGAGAAACTTATAATTTGATTTGGAATTAATGCTGACAAATTTTTTTCATCACACTGTGGCAGTGCTAAATCTAAAATCATGTCCTTAAATATTAGAAATCAATATGAATGTGGTATACATTGAGGAATGTGGATGGATGGGAGTTTATTTTCAAAATTGTTGAGTGAATTATAGGTATCGATTCGGTATGTATGTTACTATTCTTTTTTGAATGTTTAAAATATTCTATGGACTCTATAATATTGAGTTTATGTCCTTTTTCTTGAATATGTGAAATATCGGCATTAAGGTTGAAATTGTATTTATATTCTAATAGGTGATTCTCGTAATTATAGTCCCTTTTTAGAGGATCTCAAATAAATGTTCGTGGAACCTTACACTGTAACTGTGTCCAGTTTGTCCTATGTACAAGGCGTAACAGTCATCACAGCTCAGCCTGTAAACTCCAGATTTCTTTAATTTATCACATTTAGCACTTGCTTGTATATTGGCATCACTATTTTTAGGACGCAATTGCTTGCTTTACAGGTAGTACCCGGGAAATAAATTGTTTATCACCTATTTTAACAACTTAAATTCCAAATACAGAATTGACCTTACAGATATTAAATACTATGAATGAACTGAAAGAACGAATCATTGGATGAATCAACCTGTTACAAAATTGGTTCTGCAATAATAAGCTAAAAATGAATGTAAATTAAACTGGATTGTACCAATTTTCTTAAAAACAATATGATGAACAGTTTGAAGTAGAAGTGAATAAATTATCCTTAAAATTAGAAAAATAATATAACATTGACTCAAGACTGGACTGACGATATTAAATTGATAATTTATCAAAAGTAACTTTAATGGTTTACCATGCCTATGTACCGGGATATCAAAAATTATCAAGGGTGGTTGTGGAATCTAAAAAGTGTGTCTTACTTTACGTTTGAAATAATTAAGTCACTGTCACACTGACATCATCAATAACCTACAAATGTCATACCTATTTATTTCAGTTGTAAAACAATACTGAACTACAAATTATGAAATAATTATGTGAATTTTGAACCTATTCAGAGGTCGCGATAGAAACAATCCGGTCAAAAACTGTTTTGAAATAGTGAATTTTCCGTAAATCGAATGACGTTCAAGTGAGAAGCCCGTAGCACGCGAGTTAGAAAAGTGCAAACTGGTTGTACCTAATACGGCTTTCGACTACTTTTCGCGTGCCGTTTTCGCTCCATGTAGTTAGATTTAGTATCGGACCGTGCCCGACGTCCCTTCTTTTTTGATAAATGTCCGTTGAATAGGAAAATTTAATCAAAACAGTTTGAGCTATTCTCAGATCTCAGCTACACGCGTCTAATATACACGAAGTGGGTGAAAGCTAACGGCCCATGGCCAAAAACACTTTATTACAACTGGCGCCGGTCACACGGGTCAAGAAACGGCCCCAAGTTAACAAGACCGAGGTAAAATGTATAAACTCTAACTTACGCGCAGCGAGCTCCTCGAGGCATATGACAAAATGATTTCGTTCGTAGCTAATTACAAAGGACGTTCGGCGTTCATGCAATTATGTTTTTAGATAACTCGAACCTTCTAATTTCGATAGGCCATGTGAAAATCCCGGAGTCCAAAGCGCTAGAGACTTCTGAGTGTTACAATATTCGTATAAAATTGCGAAATTTCGCACTTTTAGAAACTTCAAATTAATTATGACATAATTATTTCAAACGTAAAGTAAGACACACGTTTCAGATTCCACAACCACCCTTGACCAAGATAATGTTTGATATCCCGGTAGGATCTAGAATTCACCTGATATACAGGGTGTTTCAGAAAGACCTCCCGTAAATGCAGAGGACGGCAGATTTTTCATATAAACTAGGGTCCTATCTTTTTCCGTTTCGGAGATACGGTCATTGAATTTAATTTTTTTCAAACGAAATTTTGCTGTATTCCCTGTGCAGCTACAGATATTTCGTTCAAATCTGGTACTCGGAGGTTTCAGTGGACGCCGAATAAGATGGTTCAGCTAGTTTCAGACTATGCGGTAGAGGGCGCTATGTGCGCGACTTTTTGGCGTTTCTTTTAGTCTTAACTTTTTTGAGAATAATTTTTTTGTTTTCTTTGCACATTTTTCTGGTTTAAAATTTTATTCGAAACAAATTATGTACTCATTTAAACGCGTTTTATTTTCACACGCTATAGAGAGAACGGTTCTCGAACGTTTGGACGAGAATTCCGCAATGTGTAGTTTCTCCAGCCTCATACCGAGGGCACCACGCCAAACTTAGAGCCACTGTCCATCGAGTTGCTCTTGAGGGCATGGAGGTCGGTGTTCGATGAGATTCCGATCGTTGGTTCGGTGTCAGGTAAACCCACGGTCGTATACACAGGTCTGCAAACTCGAGGTTGTTTCCTATGTGAGCAGTGAGTCCGCTACGCGTCGACTTTCGCGTAGTACCAAAAGACGCCACGTAGGGGAATCATAAAAGGCGTCACGTAAGAGTATCATCTGTATCTCTATGGAGAGTATTCTGTGCCAAGTGTCAGTTGACTTGTAAACACAATTTTATACGAAAGTTTTAACGTTCAGATCTCGATAGCGCTTCCGGCTTCAAGTTTTTCACGTGGCCTATCGAAATTAGAAGGTTCGAACTGTATAAACACACAATTGCATGAACGAAAGACGTCCTATGTAATTAGCTACGAACGTTATCATTTTGACATATGCCTCGAGGAGCTCGCTACGCGTCAGTTAGAGTTTTTTACCTCGATCTTGTTAATTCGGGGCCGTTTTATGCCCCGTGCGGCCGGATCCAGTTGAAATAAAGTGTTTTCGGCTATAGGCCGCTAGCTTTTACCCTCTTTGAGTATATTTTAGTAGCTAGAAAATTCCCTTTGGTACATCGACGCTAGTAGCTGACAGCTGAGAATACCTCAAACTGTTTTAATTGAATTTTCCTATTCAATCGACATTTTGGGGCCCGAGACTATGCTATTTAGTTGGCCCCGTTCATGAACTAACGACATGGAGCGAAAACCGCATGCGAAAAGTCCTCGTTAAGACGTTCTATATACCGTAAATTTGCACTTTTCTAACTCGCGAGCTACGCGCTCCTCACGTGAACGTCATTCGATTTATTGAAAATTAACCAATTCAAAACAGTTTTCGACCCAAATTGTGGCTATCACGATCTTTTAAAAGGTTCAAAGTTAACATTTCGACAATTTTAAGCTAAGCTTAAACGGTGCAAATGGGCATTAGTAACACTGCTTGCGATTCCGGGAAGAAATCGTTTAACCCCCTCTTGATCCAAGCGCCAGCTGGTGGCTGAGCGAGGGATTACGAGTTTCACGAAGCGTAAGCGACTCAAGTCAACCATAGAGTTTCCAGACCTGTATGTACGACCGTGGGTGAACCCATTTGGATAATTCATCGGCCACTTCGTTTCCTTCCACACTATTCTATCTGAAATTTGTTCCTTCTAGCTAATTCGGTCAGGGACTCCCTGCACTCCCAAAGAATCCTGTAAGTAGTTCTATGGGCGCGAAGTTCACCCACGCACGCTCGAGCTAGGTGCAGATATTAATTCGCCTACCTCGGAAGTCTCAGGTTCTCCAGAGCACAGGTCTGGATTGCACAGACCTTGGCCTGGAAAAGTGTTATGTGATGACATAGGGAAATCAAAAGATACACCCTGGTTGAGCAAGACTCCACTAGAATCGCCAGCCTTAAACCCGTCTATGAACCACACGAGTCACCCTGAAGGAAATAATGGTCCAGAGTCCTTGTTCTAATGGTCTGTCCTCTGATTTTTTTTTTCAATTGGCTGCTGTTGACTCCTTCGTTCAACGTAATCATTGATTGATTATTGACTTGCCTTCGGAAATGAGCCATTCTGATAATAATCGGATAGGTGACAGTGGGGCAACATTATATTCCTCAATTCAACAGTAATTAACAAGTGAAGTTGAAGTCAAGTTTGTTGAAGGAATTCAAAATATGAAATAGTAATAACCTGCTTGATCTGCGCCATTAACATCTCTAATCGGATATCCCATCTCTTGTCCAGCCTGTGTGAATGCCACCACCAAAGGGGTACGCCATGGAGATTCTTGCACTGTGAGAAAACCACCTTTCCCATGATAAGGAGTTTTCGTTAGATACGGATTTCGGTTGTCTTCTGATTTTATGAAGTATTTGAGCACATTGTCGTAGTTCCATCCGGGATTTCCTGAAAGACATTGCTCGAATTGTTAAGGAGAAATGAAAAGTTAATAGTACCTTATTCGGATTCGGATCTGTTGAAGGTACCTCTTGAAAGTATTCTGGATACTTGAACTGTCTACGTTACTTAGTTAATAAAATATCGAAGATGCTCCTGCAGTCTTTGGAATGAAAATCTGTCGCATACTCCAGAAGCATTTGAAACATGGAATTATCTCTAATTGCTCAATATATACCTAAATATATAATTTTTGAAGTTAGTTCTTACAAAACATTCATTTTATTTTTTTTACCTGACTAACACGATGAGCGACTTTGAAAGTTCTGAATAGATTTTCTGTTGATAAATAACTTTTGACGAACAAAATTATTGAAAAACGTTCGTAAAACTCTTAACCGTCATCTTGGATTTTCATATTTATGAAGTAAGAGTCTTGTTTAGCTACCACAAAAACCTTGTCAGTATATTTTTTTCTTAACACCGGTTAATGGATATAGAAAAAAATTGTTGTGAAGGGTTCACGATAGTAGGCACATCAGAACTCATCACTCAAAAATTTGAGGAGCTAATGAGTAAACTGTTAAAACCTGTGAAAAAGTTGTCAAATTAAAAAAAAATTGTATGCTACATGTATTTTTGAGTTCATAATTCAATTGTTTGATTCTTTTAATTTTTTTTTGGAAAAATGCATAGTTATAGCCCTTTTAGAGCGAAAAGGGTGAGGGTTAAAAACTATGTAAAAAGGCAAATATGCGAAAATCATATTTCAAAATGAGTAGATATCATTTGTTGGAATAAAACATATTTTGCTTTCCACAATTTTTCTCCAAAAATGATTAGTTTGAGTACTCCCCCACAAACTTAACAATATCTGCAATGAAACAATAAATGCTTCGAAAGAGGTATATAATGCCAAAATAAGATCAAAGCTTATCGAATGCCCGAATGGCTTCGTTCGTTTTAGACTTTCGCCAAAGCATTTAGTTTATTCCCTCCCCTAACCAAAGATGATGGCTCACTGGGTACTACAACACAAGAAAAACCCAACAGCGAATTCCACTTTGGTTCCACAAGGGAAGGACCCTCCTAATATTGCTGCCATCGATAGCCATATGTCTTTCGTGAGTGCACAATTAGACACATACTGCTTGATCTTAATATCAAAAAAGCTATGAGGCCAGAAGGAATTCCACCTGTCGTTCTCAAGGAATGTGCACCTGAATAACACTAGTTTTCTGTAGATTCTTTACCCTTCCATACAAACTTGGTGTGTTTCTTCCAGCCGGAAGACAGCTAGAGTCCAACCAATTCCAAAAAAACGGAAAGAAGATCCTTTCTTATAATTATAGACCCATTCCAGTATATTCTGTGATTTCTACAATGATTGAGACAGCAATCAATATCGAGCTCATCCAATACCTAGAAAGTTCCAAAATCGTACTAGATCTTCTATATAGCTTTCGTCAGCAGTGATCAACAGCAGATCTGCTTGCCTACGTTACACATGTATGGCAGAAATCTATTGGAAAATATAGGGAATCTCTAGCTGCAGCATTGGATATCGCCAGAGCATTTGACCAAGTCTGGCACCAAAGCTTTCTTGGGAAACTTCCGTCATATGGTTTGCCACCTTAACTTTGTCGCTTACTATCGAGTTTTCTATCGGATAGATCACTCCATGTGGTGGTTGACGGAGTATCCTCCAATGCAATGGCTACCAACTCTGGCGTTCCGCAAGGATCTATCTTGGCACCCACTTTGTTTTGCTCCATATCAACGATCCATTGGAAGTAACCACCTGTTCCATTCCGCTGGCTCAGATGATATTCTTTGAACATTATAGGTTTTACCTGTGTAGTCAAAGTATAAAAAAAAAGACTTGAAAGTATTTATGAAGAAAAGTAGGAAAATATTTATTTTTGACGGAAGATATACAAACAAAAAATTTGTATTTTTCAACAACAAATGTTGTTTTATTATGTTAACGTATGATTTTTGCATATTTCCCTCCCCGTGTAGTTCTTTAACCCCCACTATTTACGCTCTAAAAGTGCTATAACACGGAAGAGAGGCATTATGGAATAAAAAACCATGTTTACCAGCCTATTTGAAAACTTTTTCATAGGTTTGAACAGTTTACTTGATAACTCCTCAACTTTTTGAGTGGGGTGTTCTGTTATGCAACACCTACCATCCCGGACCATTCACGAGCTCACACAGCAAATTTAATGACAACACGTATACTGGAAATAAATGTATAGTTCTTTTACATTTTTTCGGCTCCATTGACTGAACTTTGTTGGAATCTTGAGTAAAGTATAGAGGCTTGTAATTTTGATGAGACAATGACTTTGCAAGCTCATAGACAAGGAGACCAATTGAATCCTTGTCATCAACAAAAAAGGGAAAATATTCTAAGGATTAAAATTTTATTGGAAAAAATATTTGAAATCTTACCAAGTGATTCCCACAAGTCGTAGTCGCGGCGATTTCCACGTACGTATAACATGTAATTCAATACGCTAGAACCTCCCAAAACTTTTCCTCTAGGCCAGTTGCACTGACTGTTCTTCATCCCCAAACAAGCTCTTCCTGTTGGTTGGGTTTTGTAAGTCCAATCCAACTTGGACAGCTGTAGATAAGCGGCCAAAGAAGGTACATCGCTGATTTCATTTTCATCCGGACCGGCTTCCAAGAGCAAAACGTTCCAGGACGGGATTTCTGATAAACGAGCCGCAACCACAGCTCCGGCACTACCACCACCAACGACAACGAAATCGTATTCCCTGTAGAGAGTTTTCCTATTTACCACCAACGCTTCTGGATCTAGTTTATTATAATTGAAATAGGAAACACCAGCCAAAATTAACGGAATCATCCATAGTGTGGATCCGATAATACTGACTGTCTTTAAAGCAGTTGAAATCATTAGCGTTTCGAATACCATGTTCAAATCTGGAATTTCAAAATTTTGAATTACTGCAGTGAAATAAAATAAGGACACTGCAAACATTGTTGAATTGACTTGACAGGTTTCGATTGCACTACATCATCGTCGGAAGTATTTCTAACACTATACTTTCAATAAAAATCATCTTCGAAATGATGATCAGTATCTTTGATATGGCTTACAACTTTTGAATCTCCTTTGTTCAAATTCTAGTTTTGGAAGATCATCCTGACTGGCCTATATAGAATTTATCACAATCTTCACATTCTACCTTGTAAACTCCTGATTATTGATTTTTTTTTATTCTTATCTTTGTTGTTTTTAATACATTTGCTTACCGTATTATTTGTTCTAGAAGATGTGGTAACATTGTGTTTTTTAGGTAAATTGCATACATCATCAGCAGTGGCGGCTCGTGAACTTTTTAAGAGAGGAGGCTGGACATAAAACGTTCTTGTAAAAATATACTTTATTCAGCCAATAAATTTAACCTTTGCACAGCGACCGTACCAGCTACTTCAGTGACAAAATTAATTGTTGCCAAGCAAGAACCAACGTGGAGGTGTAGAGTTTCTCTTGGCAAAACATTTTTTTGTTCGTTTTTTTTTTCTTTGGATTTTTGATATTTTTTATTTTTTTTTTTATTTTTCATATTTTGTTTTTTTTTTATTATTTTTATTAACTTTTTTTATATATTAAAGGAATTCTACGGTCTTTAGTTTCCGAAAAATGATCAATAATATCATCATAAAATGCATCATTTTGTTTTAAGTGTTTTACTAAATCTTTTTCAATAGATGTCAAACTAACACTATATAAACGATTTTGGCCCATTGTATTTTGCATGTAAGTTTCAATTTGTTTGAGAGTAGAAAATGATCTCTCCACCGATGCCGACGTGACAGGAATGGTGACTGTCAAACAAAGTAGTTTATAAAACTGAGGTAAAACTTGTTGCAAATCATTGTCTATCATATATTTTATCATATCGGCGTGAATGTCGTACTGGCCTAAAATATCTTTATCCGAGTAGGTATATAACCCATAACTCATTGTGCAGTGCTATTTTATCAAAAAATTTATATTTTAGAACTAAGTTTTCTAAAAGTGTATTGGGAAACTCTTTTGAAAAGATTCGAAAAATCTTCTATTCGTCAAGTCGAAAACTTCAATTCATGTAAATCGGAAAATCGAATGTCAATTTGACCTTTAATAGTATCTAAAATTCCATTAAAAAGTTGTTTATAATGTAGTTTCTTGTCTACCAAATTATATGTTTTCCTCCTTTAACAATATTCTGTTTACCGGTTAATTTAAACTTAATACTCGATGTAATATGTTCCTGCGATTTTTCATGTCTGTCTATACCACGAGCTAAATTTTTCAAATCATCATAACCCGAGTGCCCCCAACATGAAGTTGTATCAGATGTAAATAGCAAGCTGATGATTTATTGTGTATTTCTATTTTGAAACATACCTGTCATCGTCACCACTAATCCTTTCAAATCCGGTAAAGGCCGTTTATTTTTAACAAAACACTTTTCTATCATATGTTAATCCACTAAATGTATTTTCTAAGAACCCAGCAACTAAGTCACTCATCATTTTAACGTTCACCGATTAGATACATTATAACTTAACTACTTAACCTTACTTAGCCTCGCGGTACAAAAACAAGAACTAACGGAACACGACTCGTGTCGCATTCTTCTAGCGGAACTGCGGTAGCAAGTAATCGTATTTCATTCGACCGACGATTCCGTACGAGAAGCTAGCCTACATAGGGTGTTGCCATATTCGCTCTTTTACCCTATCTGGCGATTGAACTGCTTGGAAAACGGCAACTGTGTTGACCACCGTATTTAGCGTTTGAGATATATAGAGAATCTAGCCTCTGGCCACTGTTGCCAGATTAAAAATAACTACTGAGAACGGGGGATTAATTGTAAAATTTAAAGAATTATCAGAGAAACAGGAAATAAAATGGAAAATAATCATTAAGATACATTGGTGAGGAGGCTGAGCCTCCTTAGCCTCCTTCGAGGAGCCGCCACTGATTATCAGAAAGTTTTCCTACATAAATTATTGATCTATAATGCATTAATTGTTCGATACAATGGAGAGGGGATTACACCAATGCATTTTTTAAGAATATTGAGAGGGATCTGATCTTGTCCGAAACTTGTTTTAATATAAAGTTTATTGGATATGGCAATAATTTCGGCTTCTGTGACCAGTTTTAGAAATGAGGAATGTATATTAGGGTTTATATCGTTATTATTGTGAAGTGCTAAAGAATTAGGAAATGTAGTAGAATATTACGCACAATATTAGCGTAATGAGAGTTCAATTAATTCTCCTCAGTGAGAGGAATATTCTGATTGGTGGGTAGTTTACTATTGTTTTTTCCAGATTTATCATTTACGTCATTATTCATATTCCAAGTAGCTTTAGTTTTGTTAGAACTGTCTTTAATTTTTGTATTAAAATGTTTACTTCTTGCCTCTTTCAAAACTTTCGGATAAGTATTATTGTAATCACTATAACGTTCTTTAAAATCTACACTTACTTTTGACAATATTTGGAGTGTACTGACTTGATTTTTCAGCAGTTTTATTCCTGAACTTATCCATCTGTTTTTCATTTTGTGAATCAATACCTTTTTAAGGGGAAATGCAGTTCAAAAGCGTGAGAAAACTCTCTGGAAGAAATATCCCACATGTCATTGACGTTAGTCTTATCATAAACAGATTTCCCAGATTGAGCTGATAAGAAGAGACAAAATTTGGATAGTTTTATTTCTCTAAAAAACCTTCTTATCATGTAATTGTATTTCATATATTTTTTAGGTTTGATGATATGAGATACCAGAATTTAGTATTTGAAAATTGAGGTCTTTTTTCATTAAGCAATACAAAATTTAGAATGAGGCGTTACGCCCTAGGCATCATCAATCAATCATCCAATCAAAACCGAGGCAGACAAGTCCGAAGCACTCACACTGCTTGTGAGTCCCTTAATACAAGAATCAGTCCAGCAGGCCTAAGGCAGTGCCGAAGGCTATGATTCTGCGTGAACTGATATCTCTTATAGCTTCAAGCGGCATATGTATACTTCCGAGATGTTCTAGCCTGAGCGAGGCAAGTGATGGACATTCTGCTAGGACGTGAGAGGCAGCTTCATCCGTCTCTCCACATCTACTACAAGTTGGGTCTTCAACAATGCCCATTGTGTGTAGATGTTTATTCAGATGACAGTGTCCTATGAGGAACCGTGTCGCCAGTCTTAGGCCTCTCCTGCTCATGGAGAGTAGGGTTTTAGAGAGTTTAGGCGAGAACTCCCTGGAGTGGAGCTTCACTTCCCTCATGCCGAGGGCACCACGACAGACCGAGAGCCACTGTCTATCCAGTAGCTCCTTGAGGGCGTAGAGTCCAGTGGTCGATGAAATTCCGATAGTTGAATCAGGCCCAGGGGCACTCAAGGAACCCCGTTTGGCCAAATCATTGACCACTTTGTTTCCCTTCACACCAGAGGGGGCGGGTGACCCACTAGCTGGAGTTTGTTCTTTCTGGCTTATTCAGCCAGAGTTTCCTCCTGGGCTTCACTATGTGGGCGTGAAGTGCGCCCAGGGTCGCTCGGCTATCAGTGCAGTTGTAAATTCACCTACATCGGTAGTTTAATCTCAGGTTTTCCAGGGGACAGATCCATATTACACAGACATCAGCCTGGAAAATAATTGCGTGGGGACCTAGGGCAACTGCAATCTCCCTTCAGGGTGTACACGAGTAGACTCCGGCTCCGCTAGACTCGACAATCTCAGACCCGTCCGTGAACCACACGAGTCCCCTTGTTCTCCCAGTTCGTGCTCTGTGTTGTGACCACGTCTGGTGTTTGAATCTTGACAGCAGACGCCATCGTATCCTGCGTCATTCGGAGGATCGGGCAGTTCTCGGCTGCCAAGTGCCAAATTTTCCCATGGCTACGAGACTTAGACGCATCGACCCACTAGCCCAGACCAACCAGCCAATACGCCGTACCCGCAGCCACTGTTTTGATATGAAGCTGTAGAGGGACGATCCACACCAGAACCTTCAGAGCCCTGGTGGCGGTAGTTCTCATAGCCTCCGTTATCCCTACGCAAGCAAGTCGTTGGGCTTTGTCCAGCGCCAGACAGGACAGAACCGTTTCTGTCGCTGGCCACCATACGTCGGCTGCATAGACTATGATTGGGCGAATCATGGCCGTGTAGATCAAATGCAGAACTTGTGAGCGTAGACCCCAGGTGTTCGCGAAGGCTCTCCTGCAATGGTCTCATTCATTCGGGTTTCCAGGTGCTTTTTCCAACTTAATTCAGCATCGAGGATAACTCCAAGGTAGACGCGTGCCTTCCGAGAGTCACAGCTGCCAAGTAGGCGTGAGCGTTAAACCCAGCCTCAATCAGCTCGACCAACAAGCCGTCCACCACCAGGCACCAAAGGAGCTGAGACAGTACTTCTCATTGAGGGCACCCTCGGGTGACGTGTGTACATGCGACGCTGCCATTATGGTGTGCCGTCTTTGCGAGAGCATAGTCTTGATCCACCCGACCAAGATGTCCTAGGTACTAAAAAATTCAGTTAGCAAAGTAATAATTCAAAATCAATTTTATTACTTAACAGGTTATACTGGAAAATATTGCCATTAACAATAATTCTTCTGCATTCTTAGCTATGATAATTAAATGCTTCATATATTCAATCTTCATTTATATTATTTTTTTTACTGTATTTTCCTGTAATTGGATGTTTTTCTGTTGGAAATAAAGATTATTATTATACTCTTTGTGACAAAGTGTTAAAAGATCTTAGAACAAAAATTTCTGCATCATAGTATTTTGCATCGCATTTTGAGCAAATTTTGATAAACTACGCTTGTCTGTTTGTTACGAAATTTTGAATACACGATAACTCAAAACGAAGGGTCCTATCATATTCAAGTTTTGACAAAAAAAAACCGTTTGCTGTTCGTAGACGAAGCCTATGGTTCCTCAAGGAAATCGTGTTATATATGAACACAGCCTTTTCTGGAGTGTTGAAAATGTTGATAAATCATAACTCTCAAAGTATATATCGAATCAATTCAAAACTTTTTCATTATATTCGAGATTATTTGAAACAGCTTTCACCCAAATTTCAATAAAATCTTTCAACAACAACAACAACAAAACAATCATTGAAGTAAACTTTGATTTACACCGTACAAATTATCGCAAAACAGCTGGGGCCTAAGGGTTAGGATATCGGTCTCCCGCTCAGTACACTCGGGTTCGATTCCCGGAACGGAAAATTTGTATTTCTGAATTTTCGTAAATACGTTATTAATTTGAATATTATTTATTTGTGTAAAGACGATCAAATAAGCAGTAATTGTTCATAGATGACATTGTAGGTCTTAAAATATAATCTTGTTGAATGCAAGTGGAGATTACGGCTCCATTGTCAAATTTGAAAATAATGATATATCCTGAATTATAGATACTCACCTATAATAAAGTTGACTAGATTTCTTAATACTAAAGTTAGAATCTATCCTCACAAGTGTTAATCAGGTGGGCGTACATTCATTCTTATCTCATGAAATCTTACAGCATTCTTCAGCCTCCTCGATTTATTCGACGATGGCATGACTAATTTATTGTGCTGTCCTTCATTGGTCTGGTGATCTGTAAATTATAGAGGCAAAATTGTAAAACTTGTAATAAATTAAATTATTTGTTGCAGGTGAGGACAAAATCAATTATGGATATGCTCAGTAAGTTAATTATACTCGTATGCATGTTCCATTTGAGACCAGTATATTCAGATTTAATAAGTGCCATGAAGATTCAATAGAAATTGGGATAAGTTGAGCGTTATAAATTAACGCGCCTGTTGTCAGTACAATATGCAGCGATAACTAGACGATTCAATCGATTAATCCATTTCACTTGAAGCTTTTGTGGCAAGCATGAATAATTTTCTAACATAGCCGTAACCAGTGAACGCGCGCGGATCTCACAAGACCAGACCCAACCTTCTAAACAGTCGATAACGTTTTACTTATCTATATTATAAAGCAATATAATGCATCTGGTTCGATTCAACTCACAAGACTCTGGAATATGTCGATTCATACAACTCAAGCTGTATGACATTGGGTTTCGGTGATGTTCAATATTTAATTCGATTATGACAAATACGTAGGTATATCCAACCTCAAAGATTGTGTGCAATATGACGTACAATATGAGTGCAATATATTTAATAATCCCAAAAAAAAATCATCACTGACGGTCACGGAGGCACCTTCATTATTTTCAAATCAGGAAACATAGATAGCGAATTTAGCGTATTGATTAAACATTATTTCTTGCGTAGAAAAAACATTACGCAAAACAAAGCATCGCTCGTTAAACATTATGGACACTCTTCACCATCGATTGGAACGATTCAGAAGTGGTTTCCAGATTTTCGTTATGGTAGTGTGACCACAAAGAACTTCGACCGTTCTGGTTATCCAATGTAGGTTACAATGCCAGATATCGTCCAAAAAATTCATGGTATTATATGGGATGATCGGCGAATTAGAGTGCACGGAATTGCTGAGGCTATGGGCATCTCAACCGAACTGGTACGGAACATTTTACATAAATTTTTGAATATGAGAAAGCTGAAAACTGTGAACGAAACATGGATCCATGATTACACATCAGAGACAAAAGAACAGTCGAAAGAGTGGACTTGCCTAGACGAATCGAAGCCGATAAAGTCCAAAGTGGGTTTATCGGCCAACAAAGTCATGGCAACAGTTTTTTGGGATGCACACGGTATCGTCCATATCGATTACTTCAAAAGGGGCGAAACGATCACCGGTGTATATTATGTAGAGCTGTTGGATCGATTCGACACCGATTTGAAGCTGAAGCGATTACATTGGCAAACAAAAAAGTGCTACTCCAACAGAACAACGCATATAGTCCAAGCAATAAACAGAAGTGCGTGCAGAAATTAATACCTGGAAAAAAAATATGAGCGTATAGGAAATGAAATTTAAAGGCGAGTTTCTGTTCCATGCAACTCAATCCGAAATGGCAAACATAACCTAAAAAATTGACAAAGTTGCAAAAAGCGGTTTTTCTCAAATAAGCAAAAAACTATAGCTGGGATCGGAAAAAGTTGTAGGTATCAAATAGATCTATCGATAATTCTCGATATCTTCCATACTTTTCGAGTTATATTGAAAAAATCGGAGTATCGAGAAGTCGTTAACTATTACGTCTCCATACTTGTTATTTGCTGTACGTATAGCAAACTTAAAAAGTGGTTTTTTACTTAAATTTAAAATATGAATAATTTTTCGAAATACATCGATTTTTCTAAAAAAAAAAACCTCTTATAAATTGGGGATCGTCCTAGAATAACGGTTCCATGCTTGTTTTTTCTTCTTGAAGAGCTGTACTATAATTTTATCGAAGGAATATATCGATTTCTTGAATTCTAAGGATAAAAAAATTACTTTGAAACATTGCATTTTTTTGAACATGCTTTTTTCAGATGAGTTTTGCAATTTCCATTTTAGGGAAATGTCTGACGGAAATCGATTTCTGACTTTTTTTCACGAATTACCAAAAAAAAATGTTTCATCCACCATATTCTCCAGATTTGGTCCTATGCGATTTTTATCTATTCTCAAACTTGAAGAAATTGCTCGGTGGTAATAGATTTGGCTCCAACGATGAGGTAATTGCTGATACAAACGCCTATTTTGAAGGTTTGCCAAAAATCGTATTATTTGGAAGGGATCGAAAAATTTGAAAACGGTGGCTTCAAGTAGAGTATGTTGAGAAATAAAATAAGTTTTGACGAAATAAATCATTTCTCGTTGTATTTTTCAGAAACTTTTCACCTTGCCTCGTAGCTAAATTTGGTATTTTTAATAGTACAGTTAATGAGAATTTCTTAAGAAACAGTATCCGCTATTATGACAATCTATTCTATTAAATTAAACAATCATATCGGCGCCGTCTAGTATATTATATATAGAACCCACATCGCGTTAACGAAATTAAATTTATTGATTTCATTACCTGCGGCCGGGCATCTCTGCAAATCTAATTAACTTTCTATAATTTGAACTATTCAGTGATCTTTAGCAACAATTGCTTAATTTGAATGTTATTACCCATAATATGTATATTGGATGATGAGCAGATTTACTTTCTATGTGGCTGCTTTCATTGAGTTATGAAACAATTGTTTTATTGTTCTGTCACAATGACACTAAAAATAACTAAATAGCTACCATAGATAAACAAAATTTATTTCCATGATCCGCCAACTTAACATATTAACTATATCTATGGTTTCTGCATTTACTTAATGTAAAATCATTTCAAATTTCTCAAACAAACACAAAAACTTGAACACTTAATTTCAATTAGTTAATTAATATTGACAAAATGTAGGAGGTATAGATTTATTTTACTATAAGGGAAAATGTTTTTCGGTATTTGTGAATTCTTTCAGTGAATATATTGAATTCAAGGAATTTTTGAGAGAGACCACATGGTGTCATAGTAGCAATGAAATCAAATTTTGCAAGGTGTGGAGCTCCTTCAGAACTATACGATGACAATGGGCCTCAATTTGTCAATTTCAAATTTCGAAACTCCTTGAAATTCAAACATGTAACCTCCAGTTCATATTATCTCAGATCAAACGGGATTGTAGACAGATATTGCAAACGTGTAAATGGTTAATTAAAAAAGTTGATATAGGAATATACCTATAGATGTCGATATTGAATCACATCAATGATCGGTCATAAGATCAATACATTTTTATCAAGTCAAATCAAATTTCATCTGAAATTTAAATTATGTTGATGTGAAATTACATTTAAATCAAAGACAAGGAAATTATAAGTATTTTCATGACCGAAAAAATGATGCAAACTTGAATCAATTTAATAATTTTCATATTAAAGATAGCGTATTGTATTCAAGGTTACATATGACAGATGGGAAATTGAAAGAAACAAATTTAACATTTATAAAGCTTCACAAACTGGAAAGTTTAATGTGCCTTAATTTTTATCTGGTTGCAGATTTGGTAATAATTACCATGATAATGACGTACGAAGTTTAGAAAATATTTGATTCTGATTGTTAGAATAGAACTCAAAATAAACGGATATATCCGCGGAAATAAGGGAACAATTTTTAGAGCCGATTACAATATTTCCCTTAGACTATACAGGGTGTTTCAGTTTTTTTGTTCATAACTTCGGCAAACGATAGAACATCCAAAAATAATAGGGGTCTTTCATATAAAATTTTTCTCTAAATCACTTCGTTTCCGAGATACTTGTGAAAAATCATAACATTTTCTTCTTTATCTTCTAAACAAATGAAAATTTTCAGTTCAAATCTGGTACACTTTAGTTTTACTGTATGGGACATTTTTTTGGTCACAAAATGTTTTTCAGACAAATACGGTAGCGTAGTTACGCGGTTTTGTACCCATTTAAACCTCTTAAACTTCTACGCCAATGATCAAAAATTATTATTGTATTCAAATTTAGAAATTTTGATTTATTTTCTATAAAAAAAGTATTCTAGATCAATTTCACTCAGAGGCTTCCTGTTCGAGCTATTTTGATTTTTCTAATCAGGGTTATCTTATGGAATTTCTTTTGAAAGGCTATTTAAAACGTAAGAAAATATTTAAATACCCATTTATTGGTAACAATGAAAAATAATTCATAAAAGCTCAAAATGATCCATTTAATTCAACGCACCGCCGACATAGTTTTCTCAACGACCTTCTTGTTCGAATTAACATTTTATTATTAATTTCACCACGTGCTCTTCGAATACGATTGAGTCGATCTTCTCCATTATGAACCGGCATGGCATAATTTTTTCTTTTAAATAACCCCAAGCAAAAACGACCAGAGGATTTAGGTCAGGTGATCGAGGAGGTCATGCAACTGGATCACCTTCACCAATCCATCTTTCACTGTACTTTCTATTTAGCCATTCTCGTACTTGTCTGCAAAAATGGACAGGACAGCCATCCAATTGTATCCATGCATTTGTTTCCTCATTGTGTGGTGTCTTCGTGATTAGTTTCCAAAAATTCTAAAAATACAGCGGCCGTTAGTCTGTCTGGTAAAACGTATGGGCCAGAAATATTGTTTTTGTAAATGCCAAGCATGAATTTTTCCTGGAAATTTCTGGATCTTGTACCATAAGTGTTTTCATTCGTCCTTAAACGTAAATTGTGAAAATTAATGGATCCACGTCCGTGTAAGATGTGCTTCATCTGTCCACAATATTTGCTGGAGGAAGCTTTCGTTGTTGTTCAGTTTCTTCTGAGCAAATGAAAACCCGTCATGGTACAAGATCTAGGAATTTTCAAGAAGAATTCAATGTTAATGTCTAGCTTGGCATTTTCAAAAACAATATTTTTGGCCCATACGCTTCTTTCTGCTTGGGATTATTTGAAAGATAAAATTATGCCACGCCGGTTCATAATAGAGAAGAGCTACTGAATCGTATTAGAAGAGCTTGTGGTGAAATAAATAATAAAATATTAATTCAAACAAGAATGTCATTGAGAAATCTATGTCTATGGATCATTTTGAGCATTTATTATGAATTATTTCTCATCGTTACCAATAAATAGGTATTTAAATATTTTCTTACGTTTTAAATAGCCTTTCAAAAGAAATTCCATAAGATAACCCTGATTAGAAAAATCAAAATATCTCGAACAGAAAGCCTCTAAGTGAAATTTATCAGATATACTTTTTTATAGAAAATAAATCAGAGTTCTTAAATTTGTAGTTTAAGGGGTTTAAATGGGTACAAGACCCCATAACTACGCTACTGTATTTGTTTCAAGAACATTTTGTCACCTGAAAAATTTCTCATCCAGTAAAACTGAAGTTTAGCAAGTTTGAACTGAAAATCTTCATTTGTTTAGAAGATAATGGAGAAAATGTAATAATTTTTCAAAACTTCAACACCCTGTATCTCGGAAACGAAGTAATTTAGAGGAAAATGTTATATGAAAGACCCTTATTACTTTCAGATGTTCTATCGTTTGCTGAAGTTATGAACGATAAAACTGAAACACCCTGTATATTACGTATAGTAACTCACTAATGCCGTACCCTGTATATTATGGAGTAATAGGAAACTCAATCTATATTTCTCTTTACTACCCCCAAGTCGATGCGAGGTAAATACAATATCCATTATTATGGAATGAACATTCTTGATACAATTGATAAAAATACAGGTGAGTGTTGATAGGGTAGTAGACGTAGTTGTATTTGCCAACATCCTAATCCAGCTTGGACTAGTGCCAAAGCCAGCTCCAGCTTCCGCCGAACCACGTAGTTTATTCGGAGTCCTTGTAGCCTAGTCACGAAGAAAAAAGGTGAAGTATAATCAGTTACCAGAATTCTTATTCAAGATTTATCAATGTTATTTTTGAACGTATTAAATAATGTATTGAGCAGTCTTCATAAATTTATCAGATCAAAAATCGCCTTCATAATTAACATCAGAATGACCCAAACCCAAATTGTTGTTTCGCATCTTAACATCATGAAGTATGTTATTATGCTTCGCAATCTGAACTGAATATGTTATTTTCCGAAACCAAGGTAATGAAATAGAACACAATCTTGTCTCAAGATCATGAAAGTGTTTATGAAACAATACCCTCCTAGGTGGTAGGTGGTCCTCTAGTATAACTACCATGGTACGTTAAGACATTAGACACCGTTCTTCAAGTTTCATGACCGTATAATCTCAGTCTTGATTTAGCTAGGAGCTAATTCCTGCGATTTAATCCATCCACGTTGCGACTGGCAAAAATGCAAATCCCTGGCGGCAAGAACTCGCATGAAGAAAGGCATCACGCGTAACTGGAAGGCCAGTGGTCGTGAGATCAACACGGAAACTGCTATTGATACAACTACGTTTCACTCTCTTTAGAATGTGATATGGCAGCGTACTTGTTTGAAATGCTATTTATCTCATGTTAACGTCTACAGTTCTAGGTTAGTTCCTTACTTTCGACTACCTATCTAGAGTGGTACGTTTACAACCTTCCCACTAGTTACTCATCGCGATGCTTCCGCGTTTTGAATATGTTGAATACGATTCAATCGGAGGAAGTAATGGGCCTTGTTTTCGATTGGTACTACAAGTCGAACGTGAGGGCAATAAAATATCGGAACCACGTCGATAATTTTTTTGCGCTATGGCATAATTTATTAATTCATTCGTCTAAGATTTATTGGCGGAAATCTATTGAAAAATAAGGGGAATCTCCAGCTGTAGCATTGGATTTGACAAAATCTGGCACCAAGGCCTTTTTCGGAAACTTCAGTCATATGATTTACCGCCTATACTCAACGACAGATACAGATACAATGTCTATCAACGCTGCTGTTCCATAGGGTAATGTGTTGCACTCTCTAGAACATTGTACAAAGGTGGATGTTTTTTTTTCATAGATATTCCCATGGTCGTTGCTCCTTAATGGCAGTGTCGCATGTACATACGTCACCCGAGGGTGTCTTCAGGGAGATTTACTGTCTCCGCTCCTTTCGTGCCTGGTGGTGAACAACTTGTTAGTGGAGCTGGATGAGGCTGGGTTTTACGCCCAAACTTACGCAGACAACTTGGCAGCTATGACCCTCGGAAGACACACGGCTACCTTGTGCGGGCTTCAGAACACTGCACTTGCCATCGTGGTTAGCTGGTGCCCGGTTGAGGGACTAAGGGTGAATCCTGGGAAGGCTGAAGTAGTTCCTTTCACGAGGAAACGACAACTGAGAACCCTACCAAACATTCGTCTATTGGGAAGGTTCCTGCATATGAAAGGTTCAGTGAAGTACCTTGGATGCTAAACTGAGCTGGGCTGGAAAATGCACCTGGAAACCCTGGTGAAGAAGGCCGTTGCATTATTATGGGCATGCAGAAGAGCCTTCACGAGCACATGGAGTCTACGGCCACAGGTTTTGCACTGGATCTATACGGCCATGATCATAACCTACGCAGGTGTCGTGTGATGGCTGGCGACAGAAACGGTTCTATCCCGTCTGGGGCTGGACAAGGCTCAACGACCTACCTACGTGGAGATAATGGATGCTATGAGAACCGCTCCCAACAGGGCTCTGGAGGTTCTGGTGATGATCGTCCCTCTACAGCTCCATATCAAAACATTGGCCGCGTATACGGCGTATCGGCTGGCTGGTCTGGGCCAGTGAGTCGGTGCGTCTGTGCCTCGCGCTCATGGCAAACAGCTGCCGAAAACTGTCCAATCCTCCGACTGACGCAGGATGCGATAGCGTCGAGGTAGGTGGATTTACATCTGCACTGACAGCCCAAAAGCCCAAGGCGCACTTAACGCCCACAGAGTGACTTCCAGGCTTGCCTTGGAGTGCAGGTAGACTCTGGCTGAATTACCCAGAAGGAACAAATTCCAGCTAGTATGGATACCCGCCAACTCTGGAATGAAGGGAAACGGAATGGCCGATGAATTAGCCAAACGGGGTTTCTTGAGCGCCTCTGACCCCGATTCAACGATCTGAATTTCATCGGCTCTCGGCCTGGGGTGGTCCCCCGGCATGAGACTTGAAGCATAAGCTACACACTAGGGAGTTTTCGCCTAAACTCTCTAAAACCCTACTCTCTATAAGCAAGAGAGGCTTAAAACTGGTGACAGGACTCCTCAGGACACTATCATTGTATCATTCGAATAAACATCTACACACAATGGGCATTGTTGAGGACCCAGCTTGTAATAGATGTGGAGAGGCGGATGAAACTGCCTCTCACATCCTAGCAGAAAGTCCAGCACTGTATTCTCTAGGCTCGGAAGCACACATATGCCGCTTGAAGCCATAAGAGACATCAGTCCATGCAACATCTTAGCCTTCAGTCACGCCTTAGGCCTGCTGGGCTGATTTTTGTATAAAAGGGCGTACAAAGGACCCAATCAATTGATCTGAGTGCTCCGGACTTGTCCGCCCCCATTTTCATTGATTGATCGATTGATGGTCGATTATCTCGTTTGTTATCCCTCCACGAGTCATTCCAGCTAGGCATTTTTTGCCTTGTGAGGTCTTTCCTGAAACCCCGTTGACATCTTTGCAGATGATGGTATATTTTATACCGCTTTTCATTAAGAGAGTTCAATTCAACCGAAACTCAAGCTTGTATTTTCTCCAGGAAGGCGGATCCCACAATCCCTAATATGATACTGCCAGGTACAACTAATCCCATGAAGTCTTCCATATCCATGTTGAACACCACCAACAGCACCCTCTCATGGGATGATGATGTGAAGTCCATTGCCAAAACAGCTCCACTAAAACTTTTTCTATTCCGTACCAAGAGATACTTTACATCCAAGTAGCTCCTCATAATATACAACACATGTTTGAAGCTTAGCTCCCAAACATACGCTGAAGCTCTCAGATTCTATTCAGAAGAAAACTATTCTTCCGATCGATGATGTCACACTTGAATTCATTGGCCTGTCTATAACATCGTAGGAAGGTGTGACAACCTGTATATTATGAAATTTAAAAATATATCAACTTTTCACATGAGTCATTTCGAATGTTTAAAATATAAATAGATAATAAATAGACACAAATGGCGCCTCATGCCCTTCTATCATTTCTAGATTGAATCTAATATATGACTTTACGATGGGTCTCTTGAAACGTCATCGTATACTTCATATTGATTCACAGAAACAGTCTGGCGTCAGTTAGGGCAGTCCGATTTTAGTTTATCGTTCTAGATCCCCCACTTGTCCATTCGCTTCGAGATTGAATCTCTAAATAAATACTGGTTAAATGACTTTTCTCGCATTTTGACTGAAATGTGCTATTTTACTAAATCCAAAATCCTTTATTGAAGTGGCCCTTTACCACATAGAAATGCCACTTGACTATATAGTAATGTCAGTGTTAATAAAATACAGTTTGACTTATTTAAATATTGGAAAAATTGTTATACAGGATGACCCAACGTTAAACCGCCAAACGTTCAGGATCAATTTCTTAGGTGGAAATAAGCTTTTTTTTTCTGATAAGCATGTGTCCTAACTTGTTCGTTTTTGAGATACAGGGTGTCAAGATTTCTAGAAAAGTCAGTTTTTTAATATTTATTACCTACATAGCGGTAATACTTTTTTAATTGATCGTGTTTGGTATGTTGTTGCGATGTGACTTTTATAATCCATATACGAGAAAAATAAAACAGATGGCGCCACAATCGAAAATCCCATGTGACATTTGTAATGTACCATCCTTAACTAGAACGCATTAAAATTTTCTGATATGTATTGTTATGATTTCATTTCCTAAACAACAAAAATCATAAAATTAGAACTTACCGAACATTGAAAATCAGAAAAGATTAATAAAAAGATATTATATGGAATCAAAAACAATATTAAAAGTTAAATAATAGTTAGTATAATATAATAAACAATGTAAAACATAATAAACAACAATGTAATTAGAATTAGAAGTGTAAAACAAGAACTTCAGTGAAAGTGAATAAACGTACAGTGTTACGAAGACAGAAATCATAATTAAAATGATTACAAAAACTATCATGAGATAGCACAAACTATTGAAAAATGTTATAGATATAAGTTAGGATTAGTAAATTTGAGTTATATAATGGTAAAGAAATGTTATTGATATGTTATATTATGTATTAGTTTTTAAGAATGACAACTGCCAAATTTATAATAATTATTGGAATAATCATATTAATAATAACCTAATAATAGGTTATCTTATACCAAAGTGTGTGGAAAAATGTAGGAAATTTGAATTTAAAAAGAAGGAATCATCATCATTTAAAATAAGTTGAAAATCTCTAATAATTCAAAATTTATGTAATACTAAATTCAGATTGGTCGAGGCGATTTTATAAACGTCAGACTGATAACAATGTAAACTTATGTCAGTTTTCAACAATCATCAAAGCATTCTTGATAGGTAAAGAAAGCACCTCATAGGTTGAAAATGACATCAAGTAGCATCGGTTTTGAAGGCCTATAAAAGGCATCTGAAGACAAGCCAAATCAGTTAGCAATCAACATCTGTAGAGTCAAGGTACTTTTGCAACTCATAAAAGGTTCCATAACCTTAGATTATTGGATAAACATCGGTGAACCCAAGTGTTCCAGTAGCTTCGTAAGGTTGAAAGTAAGCGAAGCAAATAAATAATTTCTACAAGTCAAGTAGTGTTCCAAGTCTCCGAACAAAGTTTGAAGGTTACGATAACCTACAATTCGTAAGAAACATCGAACAATAGCCAGCCTTCGATAAAGTTCCAAACATCATTAAAGAGTTTTGTATCTTTAATAAAAAGAATAAAACTAAGTTAACAATTTTCAACAGTTCCTGATTTCAAAAGAAGTAACCATAGTTTACCTGTGTTTATTGTGTATAGCAAAGAAATTGTGTACGGTTAAAGTGAATTATCAAATTAATAAGAAAATCAAGCCAATCGAACATTGCCTACATTTTAAAACATATTCTTGGATATAAACTAAACGTAAGTTTATTTATTATTTCTCCATTGTATTATTATTTGTCTGTAAATCTGAAAGAAAGATTATAGATTATAACTTTGTAAACAAAGATAAATAGTAAATAATTTTGAGGTTAGATCATAGATCTATTTGAACATAAAATTGTTAAAATTGATACCCGAGATAGAAATAGAGTCATAGAAATTTAAATATAAAAGTTTTTTAACATTCAAAGAACATTGTGTTTAATTCCATAGATATAAAATAAAAAGATAAAAGTTCATTATTCAAATCAAACAAACATTAATAAGATTCAAAATACAATAAGAAAGCTAGCCGGTAGAATTAATAATAATTCATAATTAAATAATAAACTCACAAAAGAGGTTTAGTTAACAATTGTCACCACAACGTGGGGCAAAAAAAATCATAAGAGTTTAGTTAACAATTGGCGCCCAACGTGGGGTAAAAATAAACTCATATAAGAGTTTAGTCAACAGTATATATTGACTGATATGTCATTCGCATTTCTGTTTTGCCACCCGTCGAAACCAAGCAACCTTGGAGTTCGCGTCTTGATTAAAACTTATTTCTTATTTCCCACTGTATGCTATGTTTGGCGATTTAGTATGACCACTAACTGGTTTCTCAAACTTCATCCACGTTGCAATTTCTCAAGAGTGTTATGATCAGTCATCATCTTTGACTTCAGTTGGTTTGTCCTTTACAACCTCCCAAAGAAGGAGATCCAGTCGAGCCAATATATGAAGCGGAAGGGATACCGAACATGCGCTATCGTTCCATCAGTCCACTGATTTATATGTGACAATCACATCAGGTGTTATACACGAAAAAGTGCAGGCAACAGGTCCGAGTGGCCTCTGTAGTCCTTATCAAATCTAGCTTACGTGTTTGTCCAAAAGTGTTTGGTTCAATCTGTTTCTCCAGGGATCACGCTGAGACCCTCTTGTTGATTTGGACTATCTGCCAGATGGGCGCCGCATTTGCTCTCTGTTGACAACAAGTGCGGTCGTATTTCAAAGGAGTGTTTGGCGATGTTCAAGACCCAATATCGATAAGAAGGACTTTGTGCCGTTTCGTAGCCGTGGACGAAACATGGATCCATCACAGCCCATCAGAGACCAAAGAACAGTCGAAACTGTTAACTCGTATTGGCGAATCGAAGCCGAAAAAGGCCAAAGTGGGCTTATCCGCTAACAAAGTCATGTCGACAGTTTTTTGGGATGCACACGGTATCGTTCATAAATTATGCTATGCCTTTAGGGGGGGGGGTACGAATTTGTCACGCTGCGTTACGGAAGGGGGGGTCGGGGGTCAAGGTCCGCGTAACGTAACATGAGTTTTAATAAATTTCATTAAAAAAATTGGAATTAACACAATTTTTTTCAAAGATTGAATATCAAAATTGGCATCTTTCTCATTCTTATCTATAAAAATACAAACATTATTAACTCGTACACTTTTTATTCAATTTATCTCAATTTATGTGATTTATTAACCGATATTCTAATTCTGAATTCATATTCGTGATGGTAAGGCAGAGCACTTCTAAATACGTGCAGACTACATGCTTCATCATATAAGTTCATATAGTGTAAATAAACATTGTCTATGACATTCTGTCTTCCTGTACGACTATCGTCAATGGCTGAGAAAAAAAGCAAACTAAGTATAACAAACTTTTTGAAGCAGTAATGGCTTTTTCTGCGGACAAAAGTAAAGCCGAAATACAAGCGGAAACGAATGAAATTTGGAATGAAGGAATAAATAAATAAACTATTGTATTGTTGTCAATTAAAAATAATTTAATTATTTTAATCGTTTTTTCTATACTACATAAAAAATATATAGTCAAAGGGGGTGTCCAGGGTTTGTTACGCGGCGATACAAGGGGGGGGGGGTTGAAAACATGTGTATACAAGGTGTTCCATCTCAGACGAGCCACTCCGTATATTTCTTATCCCATAGTGAGTGGAAAAAACTCCCGAAACACGTCGAATGATGTTGTTTGGGGGACATCTTTCGACGTATATTTGAGGCTTGAACGAGCACCCCCTAATAGGGAGCGTTTCAACCCCTCAAAATTGAATTGGGGAGAGGGGTTGAGTGATACGTCATTTGAAAGGTCTTGGAAGCCTCTTTACAACGGTGTATGAAGAACGTAAATTTGATGAACCGTTTTCGCCAAAAATTAATTTTGTTGCTCGAATACGCCACCTTGAATATTTTTGTTATTTGTACAATGTACAAGCTCATTTTTATTAAGCCTCTTTTACAAACTTAAACAATCTTCAAAAAATCACATTCGTAAAAAAATTGAATTGTGTTGTCATGCTTACAATGAAAAAAATTAAATTTGCGTGTTTAAATCAAATGTTCAAATTGTCCTCCATTGACTTCCATACAATAATACATTCTCTCAAACTAACAAATAAAAAAACAGCAAAACATTTCCTTATGTTGCCTTCATTTTTTATTCTTAGAAGGTGTTTATCTGGTTTTAACGTTTCTTTGATCATTTCATGATTTTATTCAATCTGTTGAGTTACTACTTTGTTCATTTGTTCAAAATTTCAAAAAATATGGTGTACACATTGCAGGAACGTGTTGGGCTGGTTAGAATTTATTACCAAAATCAAAATTATGGCCGAGCGGCTGCAAGGATATTTAACGAAAACCATCCTGAACGTAGCGTTCGCCATAAGTACGTAATGGAATTGATTTCAAAATTTGTGGAGACGGGTTCAGTAATGGATAAAAAAAGGGCACCCATTGGAATTGTTAATGATGAAGGAGCAGCTGTGGCGGTATTGGGACATGTCCAACTTATGCCAAACACGCAATCTGTACGACAACTTTCTGCAGCTTCCGGTATTAGCCAATCTAACGTTTTCAGAATTTTACATAAACACAAGTTCCATCCGTACAAAATTAAATTAATTCAGGAATTAAATGATGATGATTGTGATCGAAGGCAAGAGTTTTGCGAAATTATGGTCGAGCGTATCAACAATAACCCAAATTTCTTGTACAACGTTTACTTTTCTGACGAATTCACTTTCTTACTTAATGGAGAGGTTAATCGGCATAACTGTAGAATTTGGAGCGATACAAATCCTCATGTATTTCGAGAAGCTCATACTCAACATCGTGAAAAGCTAAACGTTTGGGTAGGAATTTTGGGAGACCACCTAATTGGACCTCTGTTTATTCCTGGTAATTTAAATGGCGAAGTTTATCTTGAAATGTTGGAAAATGCGATTGATCCGTTAATAACTGAACAATTAGAAAACGATCCTCTACTACTTGAACAACAATTGCATTTCCAACAAGACGGAGGCTCCTCCTCACTACGCCGCACCCGCCAATACCTCAATTTGCAATACCCCGGTCGTTGGATTGGAAGAAGAGGTCCTAAGGAGTGACCTGCTCGATCTCCTGACCCGAACCCTCTGGACTTCTTCTTGTGGGGACATCTTAAGTCCAAGATTTTTGTGACTCAGCCTGAAAATTTGGACGAACTACGCCAACGAATTGTAAATGAGTGTCGTCAAATAACTCCAATTATGCTGAACCATGTTAGAGACGGTTTTCAGTCAAGATTGTATTATTGTATGGAAGTCAATGGAGGACAATTTGAACATTTGATTTAAACACGCAGATTTAATTTTTTTCCTTGTAAGCATGACAACACAATTCAATTTTTTTACGAATGTGATTTTTTGAAGATTGTTCAAGTTTGAAAAAAAGGCTTAATAAAAATGAGCTTGTACATTGTACAAATAACCAAAATATTCAAGGTGGCGCATTCGAGCAACAAAATTAATTTTTGGCGAAAACGATTCATCAAATTTACGTTTTTCATACACCGTTGTAAAGAGGCTTCCAAGACCTTTCAAATGACGTATCACTCAACCCCTCTCCCTATTCGATTTTGAAGAGTTGAAGCGCCCCCTATTAGGGGGTTGCTCGTTCAAGCCTCAAATATACGTCAAAAGATGTCCCCTAAACAATATCATTCGACGTGTTTCAGGAGATTTTTCCACTCACTATGGGATAAGAAATATACGGGGTGGCTCGTCTGAGATGGTACACCTTGTACACGATGTATATTTTGTTCACTGCACCATATCCTGCTCAGAACCTGAATTGTTCACCGGCACTGAGGAAGCCGATTTGTAGGAATAAAAAGGATAATTATCAATAATTATTATTTTTCAATTCCGTTTTATTGGAGGGGAATTGAAAACGTATCTAACTAGTTTGTGCTTTCACATACTGTTATGTTCCTTAGAATATTGTTTTATTTTGTATCCTCTGAATAAAATTTCCTTTGAAATTTCCGATTAATGTTGTAAGAGGCATGAAACCATTAATTAACCAATACTGGAAAGTAAATTAACGTTTTAACCAAATAATTTATATATTTTGCTTCATCAAATAATTGAGAAACAATTTTATACCATGAATTCTCCAAATAATAAACGAAATATATATCAGATCTGCTGCATTTTCTAAATTACCGAAAATAGCCGTAATTTACCCAATATCATTACCAAAATATAAATTACCGGTAATTTGCCATCACTATGCACAGTAGTATCTTATCTAAGGCGTGGTGAGAGACATCGCAGTCTATAGCAATTTTTATGTGACATAATTAGTTTCGTAACGTGTAGCTTTCCTCTTCAAACAATATTTGCAGTCGTCGTGCTGAATGTTCGTTCCGGTTTGGCATAATCCACTTCCCCGTGGCATTATTCTTCCAAGTAGGTTACGACAGCAATACTTCCGATTTCCTATAATATATAGCCGTTAGACTGCACTCTTACTAACAACCAGTTATTTAGACTCGTTCACTCGCACTTTTTGCACGACCGGATATCGATGGTCTTGGTTATTAACTAACTGAATCCTGGTTTGTTTATGTTGCAGAATAGATGCAATATGAAGAAATGTAAAACGTGAATCAATATAGAAAGGATTCAAATGAAAAATTAAGTGTTGAGAAGCATAACTGGCTCCCCATACAAGCATCAGTTGAAAGTAACTTATAGAATGTGAGCTGAATCGAAAAGCAAGGTTCATTGTAAAAATTGTGCACGTTTGCTTCGAATCAACTGTGAGCACGTGCCTATGTTAATTTAAAATTTAAACTAAATGGCTTACATAAGAGGGCCAGGTGAAAAAACCCAGAAAAATGAAACAAGAAATGATTTATTTGGTCAAAACTTAATTTATTTCTCGACATAATCTCCTTCTAGCCCAACACACTTCGTCCAACGTTTTTCCAATTTTTCTATCCCTTCCAAATAGTACGAATTCGGCAATCCTACAAAATAGGCGTTTCTTTTAGTAATGACATCATCGTTATAGTCAAATCTCTTTCCGTCGAGCCATTTCTTCAAGTTTGGGATAGAAAACAATTGTAGGGGTCAAATCTGGAGTTAATGGTGGATAACGAACCAATTCGCAGCGCGATTCAACCAATTTTGCCATTGCGACTGCGGACCTGTGCGCCGGTGAACAGCGCACTTTTTTCTTTGCCAAATGTGGCCGCATTCGCTTCAAATCGATCATATAGTCTAGGAGCCAGAGCGATATTGATGGTCTGAACATTAACCCGATGGCACTATGGTTTATCGTTAGAGGACGGTTCAATGATCAATTCATCTCACAGACCGAATTTTCCCCGGCTGCTAGATCGCGAGATACAGCATCCGCATTTTTTTGACTAGAGGTTAACCCTTTCCAAGTTACGGTTACTTGAGAAGCTTGCCATTCTTATACACTTCCACCATGTGCCATCATTTTTCATCGTGTCCGTTTATCAGGCCAACCAGTTAAAATTGAACCGAAAATGGACTGCAAGTTAACCCCCCCAAACCTGGTGGAAAATGTTCATTGGTACTGGCAATTGTTAACATACCCTATGCCATCAGAAGTTATCGGTCCATTTCCGAGTAATTGGCCATTATTTGGACCAAAAATGTTTATTTTTTTCATTTTGTGAATAACACTTGCGGGTTACAAGGTAACATGATGGCACCATGTTAAATAACTTTATTGGATTTCAAATAAAGATTTGAAATTATTGCCATAACTGTTGCCTATTTCAACCCCCCAAAACCCTCTAAAACCACCCCTCAAAAAAATATGAATCATATGATAATATGACCAATTTTATGATAAATTTATTTAACATGGTGCCATCATGTTACCTTGTAACCCGCAAGTTTTATCCACAAAATGAAAAAAATAAACATTTTTGGTCCAAATAATGGCCAATTACTCGGAAATGGATCGATAACTTTTGATGGCATAGGGTATGTTAACAATTGCCAACACCAATGAACATTTTCCACCAGGTTTGGGGGGGGGGGTTAACTTACAGTCTATTGTTGGTTCAATTTTAACTGGTCGGCCTGATAAACGGACACGATGAAAAATGATGGCACATGGTGGAAGATATAAGAATGGCATGCTTCTCAAGTAACCGCAACTTGGAAAGGGTTAACCTCCAATCAAAAAAAGAAAAAATGCGGATGCTGTATCTCGAGATCTAGCAGCCGGGGAAAATTCGGTCTGTGAGATGAATTGATCATTGAACCGTCCTCTAACGATAAACCATAGTGCCAGCGGGTTAATGTTCAGACCATCAATATCGCTCTGGCTCCTAGACTATAATAGCTCTGCAGAATATATGCCGGTGATCGTTTTACCCTCGCAATGACTTTGTTGACCGATTAACCCACTTTGGCCTTTTTCGGCTTCAGTTAGCTAGGACAAGTCCACTGTTTCGACTGTTCTTTGATTTCTGGTGTTTTATGACATTTACTGCCAGTTTGTTTTGAACTAATTTAAATTCTTTCGAAAAATTGCTGATATTTGTTGCTCTTCCAGAAATCACGATTTACATCAACCCTGTTGATGTTGATAATCTTACTAAAATTAACTTCAACCTTCGGTTAATTTTGATAATATGATCAATTTTTTCAACAATCTTAATTGACTAGGGAAATGCATTATTTTCTTAATTTGTCGAAAAGAAAAGTACGAACGTTCATTACCATTATTTACAGAATAATAGTTCGTGTTCTTCGTTTCGTTTTGTTTCCAAAGATAGAGAATTAGATAATCTATTCCTCAATTGAGTAATAATATTTGTTGAAATATTTGTAGAATGCGTTTAATTACTAAGATGCCACCCAATCTGGAAACCGTAATATAATTGTGAAAAACTCGTAATATTAATTTTATACTTAATTTCGTTATTCTCGCAATTACATAATATATTCATTTGTTTGATCTCATCTTCTGTCTTATATTAATTAATTATGCGGTCACTACTGTGAGAAGTTACTGGTGTTAAGAAACCGTGGATATACGACCCAACAGGAAGAGGAAGGAAGTAATAAAATTATATTAATTCCAAACAATGTACAAACTATGTGATCTTGTTAAGAACAACACTACAATTATTATAAGAGTACGTACTATTTTCGTGTTACTATTTTTACAGATTTTTTACGTACCAATTATTTCTGTGATTTTCTCTCCAATTTTCTCACAAAAGATTCAGCATTAATAGAAATATTAACAATTACGTAGACACGAAATTATCGCATGTATTATCTACTAATAATCTAGTATTAGTAAAAATATCTATATATTAACATAAATTAAAGTTAATCATAACATATTATACAAACTCACTAGTACCTTCATCCTTGATTATAATTAAAAGTATTGAAGCGCGAAGCGTAGCGCATTTAATTGCAAATTAGGGTCGATCATCAGGGAAGATATATAAAGTTGAAAAAATTATAGAATAACGACTTGAAATCCGTAAGAAATTTGTAAGTGGTGTGTATTTATTTCTCTTGCATATATACGAAGGCAAGATGAAAAGTTCCAGAAAAATGAAACAAGAAATGATTTATTTGGTCAAAACTTATTTTATTTCTCAACATAATTTCCTTGTAGACCAATACACTTCGTCCAACTTTTTTCTAACTTTTCGATCTCTTCCAAATAATACGATTTCGGCGACTTGTGCTCCGATGTGTTGTCCTGGTGGACAACGCACTTTTTTCTTTGAAAAATGTGGCCGCATTCGCTTCCAATAGATCCAACAGCTCTGCATAATATACGCCGGTGATAGTATAATTTTCGTACACTATTTGGGTGTTTCCGCGTTCACTAATAATTTCATTCACAAACGACATTTTAAATTTTGAAAAGAATGTTGGCTATTACTTGTTAGCACGTACAACACAAACAATATAATGATCATAAGTTTGGAAACAAGTCTCTGGTTAGCCTTAATAGATAGATAGATATATCGTTTATTCGTTCAACTTTACAGATATGCCCTCAAGTGGCGTAGAACACGTCAGATAACCTGTAAATAGTTGAAATATAATACAGCAATAAAATGGAATATTCAATAATTAAAACTAGTGAAATCATTCTACAGATATGCAATAGCATACTTTATGGAATATGAGAAACATTTCAAAGAATATCTATATGAGGATCAGTTAAATAATCATTAAGCGTATAGTATGCTTCATGAATGAGTATTTCCTAATTTATCTTTGCTGGTAGCGATTTGATAAGTATAATCTGAAGAGGCTCAGTGCTATTCCCCTCACACCATGCATTTCCAATTTATTTAATAAAATATTGTGGTCCACACTGTCAAATGCTTTGCTCAAGTAAAGGCACATTTATAGAGTTGAGTTGTTATCGTTGCGCGAGGTTATAATTCTTCGAAGAGTTTGATATATAGCTGTACTAGTTAGATTTACCTGTTCTAAATCCATTTTGTGTTTCGGATATTACGTTATGTCTCTCTGAAAACTTTGTTAGTCTTGTGCATATGATTTTTTCAAACACTTTGCTAAGATTACTTAGCAGAGAAATAGGTCTATAATTCGAAATGATATTAGTTGGTCCCTTCTTATGAATAGGTAGAACCTGAACAAGTTTCAACTCTTCTGGAAATGTGCCCTGACTCTCATAAGCAATAAATATTCAATTAGACGTAATGATCATTATCCACCCATCCTATCTGTTCTTACCAAAGAGACCTTAACTAGTCCCCGTATTCAAATTGTGGGCAATATCATGACGTCCACGAAACCTACTTCTTTATGCATATATTTTTACTCTGCGAATTTTCCCATTCATAGTTTTATGGTATTTGACCTTGAAAAATGCAAACTTTTTGTCTTTGGCGCATTTTTCTATTTATGCGCACCCTCATAGCCATGTGTCACCAGTTGCCACTGAAAAACAGCAAACAAAATTTACCCACTCTATGTTTGTATCCATGCTTTCCAACGTCGTAATTTTTGTTGATGATTAGTCACAATAGAAATTGGTAGGGTTTGAAAACGAGACCGCCTCAACTTGTTGAATGTTAATGGTATTGTCGAATATTATTCATACCGTAAGTGGGACGCGTTCACATAATATTCTTTAAGCGCCTAGCGCCTCTTCGGTAATACTTATTAATTGGTATGTGTGAAAACCCACAGCACACGACCTAAGAAGAAATGACGATTACGTATTTCTTACGTAACATTTCACTTTCCTCGAGAATTTTGTAATGCGCTAGTTCTTTGCCGTAGCCTTGGAATTGAGAAAGTTCAGCTGCAGTCGATCGTTTTAAGATCGATGAATACGCGGTTACAGATTTAGGTATTCTTTTTAAATCGTGTTAACACATACGTCGTGAACATTAAGATACCGTGCTCACGAGCAAATGTGCTATTTAATCCACTTACTTGAGTGCAGTTTTAGAAAATATACTGTTCCGATAATTAAACATGTCTTTTATTTCTGCTCACTTAACCTCTAACGGTACAAGAACAATGAAAGATGTCTAGTCTTTATCATTTTGAAACACTCATAAATGTCTTTGCATTCATTCTTCAATTGAAGGTATCGACTGACCTTAAGCAGTGGCGGCTCGTGAACTTTTTGAGAGAGGAGGCTGGAGATAAAACGTTTTTGTAAAAATATACTATATTCAGTCAATTAATTCAACCTTCGCGCAGCGACCGTACCAGCTACTTCAGTGACAAAATTAATTGTTACCCAGCAAGAACCAACGTGGAGGTATAGAGTTTCTCTTGGCAAAAAATTTTTTTGTTCGTTTTTTGTTTTTTATTTTTTTTGGATTTCTTTTTTGTTATTAATTTTATCAACTTTTTTATATATCAACGAAATTCTACGGTCTTTAATTTGCGAAAAATGATCAATAATATTATCATAAAATGTATCATTATGTTTTAAGTGTTTTACTAAATCTTGTAAACATTGTATAAACGATTTTGGCCCATTGTATTTCGCATGTATGTTTTAATTCGTTTGAGAGTAGAAAATGATCTCTCCACCGATGCCGACGTGACAGGAATGGTGACTGTCAAACAAAGTAGTTTATGAAACTGAGGTAAGACTTGTTGCAAATCATTGTCTATCATATATTTTATCATATCGGCGTGACTGTCGTACTGGCCTAAAATATCTTTATCCCAGTATACAACTCATAATTCATTGTGCTATTTTATCAAAAAAATTATATTTTAGAACTAAGTTATCTGAAAGTGTATTGAGAAACTCTTTTGAAAAAGATTCGAAAAATCTTCTATTCGTCAAATCGAAAAACTTCAATTCATGTAAATCGGAAAATCGAATCTCAATATTTGACCTTCAATAGTATCTGAAATTTCATAAAAAAGTTGTTTATAATGTAGTTTCTTGTCTACCAAATTATATGTTTTCCTCCTTTTCACGGGAGAAGCCTCATCAGTTGAATAATTTCCAAGTAAAATATTAAAATGAAATTCTGTGTAACGGAAACTTGAAATTTTATCAATGAGATGTTTTAAACGATCTCTTGAATGAATTATATCAGTGAATTTATGTTGTAAAATTTGAAAAATAAGATCAGTTTGTTCAAATATTAATTTGAAAGTATCAAGAAAAAACAAAAATTCTTCATTTTCTAAATAAGATTTTAAACCAACAGCAGCATTTAATGAAACCTGATCTGTTGAAAAGTCATCACTGTTTAATATAAAATCAAATGTTTCAATTAATCTGTCTTTATTTTCATGGATGGTAAACTAAACATTGCACGTGATGTAAAATTCCATCGAGTTCGAGCATTACAGGGAATTCTGTTTCCTACTATGTTATTTAAAACTTACGATCGTTTGTTTGAAGACCGTTTAAATGTCCCGCCATAACAGATGCCGTCGTAAGTCTGATGTATTCGCAAAGTCGAATCGTTGAAATGTTTCCATTAAAAAATTGAATAAATTGACCGCTGTTCTTCTCGAACTAACATCGTAGAACCCTAATAATCTTTCCACTAGTTGTCCATTTTTACAATTAATAATTTACCGAACAGACGAATTCTAATCTAACCTTATTTCGCGTGGTGTCACTCAACCATTATACCCGCATAAAACAAAACAAGCACTGACGCAACACGCATGTGTCGTATTCCGTTTCACGCTATTTGGCGATTGACTGGTCGGAAAAACGGCAACTGTGTTGAACAACACATGCTCAGCGTTTGAGATATATCGAGAGTCTAGCCTCAGGGCACGGTTGCCAGATTAAAAATAACTACTGAGAACGGGGAATTAATTGTAAAATTTTAAAAATTATTAGAGAAACGAAATAAAATGAAGAATGATCCACAAGATAAATTTGTGAGGAGGCTGAGCCTCCTTAGCCTCCTTCGAGGAGCCGCCACTGACTTTAAGATCTATTGATGTATTAGTTGAATCATATTTGGATTATTGTTGCATTTGTTAACTACTACATTTTCATATGTTCTTTTTCCTTCTTTTCCAATTAGGAATTATTCTACACATTATTTTAAATTTATAGTTGAATTTAATATACTACATTAGGAATTTAAGGAGGTTCGGTAAGATAGTTTTTCAGAATAAAATTTTTTTAAATTTTTGCAGACCGTTTGAAAATAACAATATAATAATATGTCTCATTTTTTGGAGGGCTTTACAACACCGTTTTTTAAATATATCGAGTCAAAAAAACAATATTTCAACATGAAAGCTTATGGCGACTTGGTTAAGTCTTCAAACTAAAAAAACTGCTGAATAGGAATACTTTTTTTTCGAATGGAATAACATTATTACAATAATATTCTGTGCAAGTTTGAGCGAGTCCTACTAATTATTTCTATGAAAAAATAGCTTAGAATTTTTTATTTATAAATTTTATTAACTGTAATTAACTTTTAAAAACACGACAAGTCGACGACAACTATACGATTACTATTTTTACATGTGTTTTTGTATAAAACTGCAGCCCTCAATATTTATAGCGTTGCCTGACCTCAGCTCTCGCTCTCCGCTTGCTCTTCTTATATTTCCCCCCGCTAATACTACCAAACCTCCTCAAAATAATGCGTTGAATAATTCCTAATTGGAAAACAAGGAAAAGAACGACACATGAAAATAAACTTTTTAACAAATCACAATAATAATCCAGAATGAAATTTTAGGGTAACTACCTCCATTTTAATTATTCAACCACAACTCTACAAGCGCAACCTTCCCATGGCCTTCATAGACTACCGCAAGGCATTTGATTCAAAAACACATGAGCTATTATTATACTAACTTACATGTCTAGCGGTACCAACCCCACTATAGAGATGCATAGAACATCTGTTGCCACTTTGGAGAACTGGTTTTGTGATCACATCAGGCACACGACGAGTCTAGACAGAATTAGTAACCTTCAAGAAGGGTGTTTTCCAACTTGCCAATTTTCGGCTACCTTCAGCTTGCCGAGATGGTGCAATCAACGCCTTGGTCTATTGCCGAAACGTCATGGGTGTGCAGGTTCCTGATGTCAGCTGCACGACCTGTCGGATGGCGACTGAGACACTTTTCCACCTGCTGTCGGCATGTCAGGCAAAAGCGGTCTCGGCGTACACCCATCGACATAATGCAACCCTAAGGGTGCTGTATTACCATCTAAGGCACTCGTACGGAATAAACCAAGACCCGGTGGTGCCTTACATACCACGAGACATTGAGTCCGTTGTAGGAAACGAAACGCTAAGAACGGGTTTTTCGAAAATCAATCCCAAACGGGGGAAGGGAAGGTAATTGGAAGATCGAATTTTAGCGATTGGCGTCATCTGTCATCGTGGCCCGGGAGAGTAAAGAAATTGTGTGCCTTTCTAAACAATACATCAAATGAAGCAGTGAAAAAAGGCAATAGAAGACGGAGGAGTAGATAGCACGACAACAGGTGGATGTCGCAACTACTCTCTACCAGAATAGCAGATTATAAAATGGGACAAGAAACTATCTCCATCTGCCCAACTAGAGCTGGGACTCAGCGTCAACCCCACCAAAACCGTCCTAGTTGTCTTTATACGGAAAAGAAACGTTAATCTCAAAATCATCAAATTGAAAGTAGTCTTATTAAATGAAAGTCGGAGTTCAAATATCGAGGAATTACAGTAAAGGAAAAACTTCTCTGGAACAAACATGACAACAGATTATCAAAGCCACAAACGTGCTATTGGTGTGCATAAACTTTGAGGGAAACACTGGAGATGTAACCCAAGTACCCTGCAGTGAATATACACGGTAATAGTGAGAAATATCATCACATATGGAGCAGTATTCTGAGGTAGCAGAACTAATCGGGCTAGTTCAAGGATGTATCTAGCAGAAAAAAGACTAGCCTGTGTATGCATAACAGGTGCTATGAGAAGAAGCAACGACTGCTATAGAAGTAATTCTAAACCTCACTACTGGGGAGAGGGAATCATCAAACATAAGTATGGACTCCATCCAGCAAATCAGCAACCTGGGACATGCCCGAAGATAAGATGAAAAAAGATACAGCTTCGTGAAAGAATTTAACGCGAAGCTGTGTCGCAAAAGCGGATGTGACGAAAATACCATCCCAAGACTCAGTAGAAAGACCATCAAATGGTACACTGATGGCTCCAAAACAACAGAAAGAACTGGAATAGGAGTATTTGGGCCTGGAACAGAATACTCTGAAGGCTTAGGCATATCCCCAAACATCTTCCAAGCGGAAATTCTTGCTATAGGAAAATGTGTTCAGTTCAATATAGGAAGAGACTTCCGTACACAAAAAATAGTCATCATGTCAGATAGTCAAGCAGCCTTGAACCTCCCTGAGCTCCCACGCTGATTAGCTCCAAGGTGGTATGGGAATGCTTAGAGAATCGAAAGGAACTAGTCAAGATCAATGCATTATGATCTTGAATATTGTCCTAGTTATCTCACATTACATTCAGTTGTATTACATTATTATTATAATTTATCAAATTGTACTAATTTTGTATTCCACACTAGTACTAAGAACTAATTAAGATATATCCATCATAAATTTGAAGATGGACAACTATCAGTAAAATATGTATAATGAAATGATATTTTCTTCCGGTTTACTTAGAACTGAAATTAAAAATAAAACTATTCTCACCTGTAAGGTTTTCTTCTGTCCAATGTCGTTTTACACATCATCAGAAAATTGCTGCAGAGTTGTTCGTTAAATTACATGCACTTCACTCAAACTGAACTGAAAAATGTCACAATGTATTAATTTTCAGAATAGAATATCATCCAATCTTATTATTTATCTGATACCTAACTTTTTTTAATTTCAATGTTTGAGATGCACTGAGTGAACCAATTATATGGAACTTTACGCATTAGATGAGAAAGTCCATCGTGGGAGCGAAATCTAACGAATGAATTTGGTCTTCGATCTTATCGATCAAAGCGATCATCGAATAAGTTTCTTCAATCAATAATATTCATTGGAAGCACTATTCAACTATTTTATGTTCAAACGTTCATGATTGAAATCTGCTGATTGTAATCATAATTCATTGTACTTTTGGGGTTTTGGTATGCTTTTTTTCGCAGCATAAAATTCAGTCAAATTATCCAATTCTCTCTACAATCAATGGTGTAATAAACTATGAGCACTGTGTATACACTATTACACTGTAAATAAGAAACAATCACCCTTATCCGCTTAAAAAAACTGTTGAAGTACTGACGATCTTTATCACCCTCATCCACTAAAAATACTGTTAGTATTGTTCTGAGGATTTTTCGGCTACCAAGTAGCCGTCATCACATTGAACTAATTTAGAAATCAAAATGTGGCTGTTTGAATACTATTCGGAGATAATAATGCAAACAACTTTTAACAGTTTATTAAATGTATAAAAATTAATATTTTAGTCGAAAACATTTTTAAGATGAAAATAATAAGAAAAAGTTCGACAGAAATGCTTCGGAATGCTTATTTATTAATTAATAATAATTAAATTTCGTATTCCTGTATTTAAATGTAATATATCCATTAATATTATTTAGATAGCTCAACTAATAAGGGTATTAATTTTATTAATGAATATTCAATTATTTTTTTATCCAATTGAAATAAAGTTTTGTTCTACATTTATATTATATTATATTTTATTTAATTTGGGTGTAAATTTTTCTGTTAAATAAAATATTAAAATCGTAATATTCAACATTATGAAATGAATAAAACTAGATGTATTAATATAAAAGTATTAGCAAAATTTGTGCCGTTAAACAAATAATGCTATCTAATATTTTCTGATAAAATTAATTTAAATATGAAAAAATTGAATTGAAATTATTAATCAAAATTTAATTGATTAATCTTCTCCAATCTGAGTTTAATAATCATTTAAAATATAAAATTAGTAAAGAAGCAAACAATTTTCATTTTTATTGTTTTTTAGATGAAATTCTCTAAGTAATTTCATAATTTTTATTTCAATTTTTTGAAGAATATTTTTATTCATGAATTTATAAAATTTTTATGGTTTTTTAATAAGACACATTTTTTTATATTTATAATTAGGAATTAAATTTTAAAACAATTTGTAGGGAATTATTATTATATTTTATTCAATTAATTGAATAAATAAAAGGTACAAATTAATTATTTATTATGGAAGTACTTTGTGAAATTTATTTGTTTGTAGGAATTAATTTTGCATAATTATTCTTCTATTATTTTTGAAGTTTGAAATTTATCTTTATAGTTAGCTTTTTTGCTTATACATTTCCATCCCTTCTGAATTACCTAGATATTTGTCCATACTGTGTTTCAAAAGTGAAACAGTTACTTGAGAAATGGTGTTACTCGTATTTAAATTGTGATTTTTCACCATTCAGTCGGAAGCCTTAACAAAGGTGTTGCCTAAACGGCAAATTAAGAAAAGAAATTAAGGAATTTATTTATTACTGAAGTACGTTAGAGGAAATATTTGAATTTTATTGAAGTATTTGAAGGTAACGGCTCTAATTTGGTTGTTGGTTGCTTTCCAATCTGATCAATAGTTTTACTAAATAAAAAAAATAATAACGCATCATAACTAACCGAATTAGTATGAGTACCTTCAAATACTTCAATAAAATTCAAAAGTTTCACTAGCTACATACCAATAAATGTACTGCCAAATATTAGTAGTACAGAAAGATGTCAATTCGAAAAACTGATTAAAAATGCAAATTTAATGTAAAATCGATAATTTAATCATATGAAAAATTATTTATTTCAAAATATTTGATTATACTGTGTCTTAAGAATTCAAGAACAGATAACCATGTTTCTCTGGTTAATAAATTTGGGAAACAACATTTCTTTGAACATCGTATTTAAAATTATATTTAATGTTCGGAAATCATTTATTTACTAGCAATGTAGAATTGTTCCTCTCATAATAATTATATTATCATAACTTTGTTGTTGACTGATTTTACATCTAATTTTAATATATTTAACATAACTAATGCTCCTTGTTACATTTATGGAACATAATTATTGTTATTCTCAACATCTGTATGGATTCGGCGTTTACTTTATTTAAATTAATTTTTTTAAATATGTAAAATAGTAAAATAAATCACAAATTTAAATTCACATGAACTGCAACTCCAATTGTTCCGTCACTTAGTGACAATTTTTATTTGAGTTATTAACTGTTGAGTTGATAACTTGTTTTGAAAATATTGTTGTGTGAAGAAGCAGTTATAAATAATTAATGTTTGCAGTTGGTATAATTTAAAATTTATATATGTTATCAGTATTAATTATAAATTATATGATTAAATGTAAATTTTGGAAAAGCCTTGTGTTCGTTATGAGATTATAAAAAAGTGACTACCTAGGAAGGTTATTTTTTTATCTTTTCTGCTTCTGGTAAGGGCTTTCTGATAACTCCTACTAAACAGGTCGCAGGAATGTATTTTATTTGTAGATAATGTAAACCAGCACTACACAACAAAAAATAGTCTACATATTGAATAATATGTGATAATTTCTTCAAAAAAGTGCCATCTATAAAAGTAGGCAGTATGCTATGATAAATTTGGATTACAAATGGTTTCACTGGCTCCCGAGCTATATGAAGTTTAATGCTCTGGCACGCTCAATTTCTATGGTTTCGAAACTTTGTTCATTTGTTTATTGTTCTTGCATTCTCTAGTATTTCATTAATTACCATAATTCAACACTCTAGTACAGGTGTTACATACAGAGGAAAAACATCTTTTCATAAATTTTATTTATTTTATTATCAAGCGAAAACGCTTGAATATTTTGCGGCGATATTGTCAACTTATATAGAATCTTTGTGGGCATAATTTAAGAATATTTTTCATTATACAGGGTGTTTAAAAAAAGTTACATATCAAAGTTATACTTTCTTAAATGGAATACCCAATATTTCATGTCGAATTCGAATTGTAGAGCTAAAATGAAGGTGAGCTGCTGTTACATGTTCTATACCTATCTGAAACAGTTTTTGAGATATTTAAAGATTGATAAAATTACAACATAAATGAAAAAAATATATATCTAATTATGTGAAGATAATACACATAATACACATAATAATGTGACGTATCAAGTGTTATGCCTCATCACAAGAATAGTGTATGGAGTTATAAATAAAAATATTCATTGGTAAAAAATGTTATACAGGTGGTAAAAAATTAAATTAAACTATATTCAAATTAACTCTTAACTCTCTTATTTTAAATAACATCGAACAACGCGAAATGATAGATTTTTTAAATGTCTATCGAAGTGTATCCCACATAACTTTTTTATCGATTAAGTATATTTCTTTCTATCTCCAGACACTACTCTTGTGACGAGGCATAACACTTGATGCGTCACATAAATCTATTATATTTTATGATTTTTTTTGATTTATTTTGTAATTTTATAAATCTTTAAATATCTCAAAAACTACTTCAGATAGGTATAGGACATGTAACAGCAATTCACCTTTATTTCAGCTTAACAATCTAAATTCGACCACAAATACAGGGTATTCCATTTGAGAAAGTATAAATCTGATATATAACTTTTCTTAAACACCCTGTATATTAAAAAATATATTTAAAATATGCGCACAACGAGTCTACATAAGTGTACAAAATATTCAAGCCTTTTCGTTGAGAGACAGTGTCATATGGATTGGACCATCCTGTATATTATTAAACTTAACGATAAAAAATTGTGCCCCGGTATAAAGAACAACTTGCACATATAAAGAAGAATAATGGTGAAAGATCAGCCTCAGTGGAATATATTTTAAATACAGGTTACACTATTAGTGCAGTCAAATGGGTATTGGGCCCGTAAATCTTTGGGAAATGGGTCGATTTTCATGGGACAAAGTGCACTCTCTTCAGAATGTCATCAGAAAAAAGTTGACCACAAATAAAGTTGTGCAAATTGTTTATAAGCAATAAATAAACAATTCAATTAGCTCATTTTTGAGATTACATAAAAATTTCCAGAAAATGCAGAATTTAGAAGTTTTTGATCGGATAAAGACTATTTTTTGTTATAAACAATTTACTTATTAACAAAATAGATGAATTCGACCAAAATTTCGACTTTAGGGTCGTTTTCGGATAAATTTGGTATTCTAAGTTCGATATTATCGTCAATATCGTAAATTTGCTAATTTGTTCTGAACAAATTATATTTATCATTAAATATACGAATTTGACCAAAATGTCGAGTTTATAGTCGTTGTCGGATAATTTTGGCATCCTGAGTACGATTTTATTTCTATTATGTTCTTTAAATGCATTCTCGTGGAAATTTTCAAGAGCGAATTAGAAAAAAAATATAAACATTTTGATGTTTTAGTATAATAAAGTATCAATAAATATATATAAAATTGAGCATATTAATTTTTTTTAAGGAGATATAGGGGAGTTGTTATGAATGGGAAAACAATTATTCAAAATTAGGGCATGCCATTTTCTTATTATATTAACACTTGATATATTCCATTAATTTTATCAAAAAAATCAAGTTCTAAGTGTGCATATTATACAGGGTGTCCTAGACTTTAGTAACAGAACTTCAACAGTTGATTTGATTTTGAGAAAAAAAATTCCTACTAACATATATGCAGGGATGCCTAATTTTTGAGATACGATGTTGAATTTTATGAAAAATTTCTTAATTTTATTCGTATCTCCGAAGATGATCAAGATGGGTGGATGAAATTTGGTACCGTGGATGCGTAGATAGGTGACCACATTTGCTAGTCAACTTTTTTTCTGATGAAATTCTGAAGAGAATTGTCCTATCAAAATCGATCCATTTCCCGAGGATTTATGGGTTTGATCTATTTTTATAACCATTGATTCAAGAAAGTTCAACACTCTTGGAGCACAGTTAAGACGAATATGTAGGTAATTTGGGAAAGATGGCAATGAGTAAGGGATAAAGCAATTTCTTGAATTCAGATTTATCTCCAGCTCCAGCTGAGAGTAATCTCTTATATTTCCTACTAATCCTAAATTATATTCAAACAGGCACATTTTGAGTCTAATTTAGTTTACTCTGAAGATGGGTACTTGTCAACTGAAATGTCTTCAGTGCTTTGACAGTATTTTAGATGGACAAGGATGATAATTTTTCATTCATAGTGTGATAGAATAATCACAGTGTGATAGTTACCAAATAAATATTTTCAACTACAATATTTTGTCGTATTTAAATCTATCTGACCAGAAATTCGTACTTTATTTGAGCGAAATTCAATTTTTCAAAATCCCATGTATCCATTTTTTTTGTAATACAATTACGAATTGAGTTATTCACAAAATTGGGATAGGAAGAGATGTTTTGCAATTAAAATTGATAAAAAAGATTAATTCCCAACCAAGTGATGATTTCATTGCGTACTTTGCTCCCCCACGACACTTCTTTCAGACAGATTCATTTACCTATATTTCTACCCCACTAATTGAATATATCAAATAAATAAAATGGGGATGAATTATAAATAAAACGCGAATAATTTAGGGGAAAATCAAGGTTACTAAATTGGTACATTCGCGGTAGTTATAGTAAAATCTATACCTTGCATATAACTAACAGCACTATTTTCGAAGTAACGAAAGTGTTTTTTAGCTGGTTGTATTTCACCGACTAACTTGCCATTACTTCTTCCTGCTCGTGCTCCTATGTGAACAGTTAAGTAGAAGTGGGGACTCTACTGATACCACTAGACTCTTCGCCCTCTTACATTGCTTTAAGTAAATAATAAGAGTTTGTTAGTAATATCTTACACAATCGAGTACATTGTTTAACATGTTACTTCTAGGTCACTCCAATTTCGTCTAGTTCGTAGACAGTTCCTGCCAACGATCGTCGAAAGAATCGAATTTATGTGAAAGCAATTTTTATACGTATTATGGAAATGTCATATATTGAAATAATTAACGAGGTTACGTTTGACTTCCGCTAATGAATCGCCATCATCGTGATGGGACAGCGACGTCCTTCACTTTAGAAAAGTATTTACGTGTTGTAATACGTCGGAATGTTGTTTCAGTTCTCTGTCTTGGGTTATTTCACGCGATTTTTGTTTGCGAAGCACGTAATATTGTGCGTTTATAATTGAAAATTCAAAAGGGAATCTTGTCAATTATTGAACATTATCTGCTTTAAAGACCACCAGAGGCGTTAAGAAATATCTTTATGGACGTGATCAACCTTATCCACTAAAAATACTGTAAAACTTCGGAGGACCTTTATTACCCTTATCCACTAAAAATACTGTTGAAGTACTGAGAACCCTCCAGCTACTAAGTAGCTATCATCAGAGAAAACTAAATTGGAAAACAAAATGTGCCTATTAAAAAAAGTTCTTTATACCGAGTTAAGATATTCCTTCTAGTTTTAGTGTTCAGTCGTGCTTTTTTTGTCCACTTTGTTACCTGGTGTCGTGACGCGGTTCAAAATGTTCGTATTAAAAATATTTGTTGCAACACTTTCGTATATGCAAAAAACAGGTTTTCTCCGAAGTGGTTATCAGGTTCTATTATTTTTTGAACCCCTTAAACTATTGGCTAAGATTCGAGATTTAAACCCTTTTATTGTCGATGTCACTTGTAAAGATTGTGAAAAAGTGTTCCTTTGGTCCATCTTCCAATACCTGGATAAAAGATTGAATGGGCATAAATATACCAATATTCATCCACTGCAATTAGTAAACACATAAACAAACCATTCATTTGACTACAAGACATAAATTTTGGATGTTAAAAACCTAATGATAAAGTTTAAGATTAGGAAGTATCCAAATTAAAAGAAACAATTGTGTTAATTATAAAATTGATTCTAATCTTTAAAAAATTCAGCTATTTTGAATTACCACTTTCTTTTGTTCATTTAATTCAACCTAAAAAGATAATGTATTATCTGACATTGTTACATTTATGACAGTGACAGCTTTGAAATAAAAGTTCCACAGAGCTATCTCAAAAGTTGATTAGTTATTAGCAATAGAAATGAAATTTAAATCATGAAATAATCATAGCTGTATTGAGATTTGTATATCATAGAATAGTATCTCAGGTATTTAATTAACTTCTTTGCAGTTTTAATTGAATTTTAAGAAACACAAGCTGCAGATGCATTTCATTGATCAAAGTCATATATTGTTTTCTAAATTACATGGGAACACTAATTAACATAACAATTCCATCCAAAACACCGATGATCAGAACCACTAATACGATCTTGTGGCTTGGGTAAAGCGTGCGGAGCTCAAACAGGAGATCCTCCTCTCTCAAGACTATGTTCTTCTCTAACGGAGCAGAGGATTCGATGACATATATAATCGTGGTTTGCTTATCGAAAATTGGGTATGGACCTGACATTCAGAAGCTGGTAATTTTAGTAGATCTGGCATTTTCAGTTTCCGACTACGTACTCAATATACTTGATATACTCCGTACGAATGCCTTTGATGGTAATACAGCACCCGTAGGGATGCATTATCGCGATGGGTGTACGCCGAGGTCGCTTTTGCCGGACATGCCGACAGCAGGTGGAAAAGCGTCTCAGGCGCCTTCCGACAGGTCCTGCAGCTGTCATCAGGAATACGCATCAAGGTCTATCCATCTTGGCAAGCTGCGGTAAATCCCTTGGTCTCGGATGTAAACCTCGTAAGAACTTGCCGATTTACATACTATTCTCAGAACCAGACTTTGATACAGAACCTCCAGACTAAGGAGCACCTACTCCCCGGGTGACGTTGGAGGTAAATGCCGGAAACGGACGACCTAGGATGCAAACTGTGATGGATATGCATAATTTTCCGGGTGCCTTTGTTGAGTCTATGCAGCTTATCGACCGTCAATTTCACCACTCCAAAAGAGTGAAGCAGGACTGGAACGGCTAACGTATTTAGTGCAGACAAATGTTCTCACTCGAATGTTCGGAAGATCAAATCATTCGAACAAGGTTCCTGAACTTGCCGCGGAGAGCCACTTTTACCTGGGAATCTTTTTTTTTTAACAATTAAACGCTATCTTGGTCAAATATTCACCAAAATGGGTCAAATTTTGCCTGTTCGTGTTTGTAAAAGTAGTTTATAATAGTTACAAAAAGCTCTAAATTACAGCTGAAAATATTAAATAAATGCAATTTTAGTCAATTTTTCGGCGAAAAAGTCCCTTACTCTGCTTAGGTTCAAATGAAAGGTTATGTTATGTACTTTAACATGATGTATACTTCGAAATGATAATATTTTAACTAAAAAAACCAATTATTATAAATCATCTATTCTGGAGATGATTCACATAAAACGTGACACCAAGTCTGTAAATCATTAAGTCAGATTTATACCAATTTAAATAATTATAATCCTTGGGCCTTATAGTGTTAAAAGTATATATCAGGTAGAATGCTCAAATAGTAATATTTCTAATAAGGTCTTACAACCTTTTTCTATTACCTCATAAATCTTTAACATCTGGTTCGAAAGTGGATACTTGAGTGTTTTTTGGTGTTAGCGATATTCAAACATTGCTTGAAATGACTTCGAATTCTATAAGAAAATTGCTAAGCAGTGGATTCTTGATACCTATTCATATAATGTGTTACAATTTTGATTTCTCGTGTTTCTGTTTGTTTCGGCTACGTGGGCATTTTTAATTGAAATTCATGCGATAAGGACGCTTTGTGTTGGTACAATTAGTTTTAAGACATTGGTACCTCTTCTGATGATGGACGTGAGACCAAAACGTACGTAAAGACGAAAATAATAAGCAAATGTATTAGTGTCGCCTTTTCCCGAGTATTTATGCATAGCTGCAAGAATCTGATGATACTAAGTCGGTAACGGAACTCGTTGAACGTATTCGATCTATAGACTAGTTAGTCGAAAAAACAGCATGAAATTGCATTTTTCGATGGACAAATTGCAACATTGAAAATGTTTATAGTTTATTAGTATGGGTCAGGAATTCTTGAAAAGTGTTACTTTTGCCACATGACGTAGATACGTGTTAGATCGAGCAGCACGACTGCGAAGCGTTGATAGGTCTTCCGATGATGATCATGAGACCGAAACGTACGTAAAGATGAAAATGATAATTATTTGTGTTAGTGTGACTTATTTCCCGAAAATTTGTAAATATAATATCAGGGTGTCCGAAAATTAACGCAAGATTTGAATTTGCCGCCATTTGTGCAGTAAATTGTTGGCAACACTGAAAAAAAAACAATTTGACAGCTGAAGACAAGGGTTGGTAAAAATGGAGCGTTACACGATACAACAACGTGTTTTCATCAGTGAACAATAAAAGTTTGGCGGCCACAGTTCGAAAATGTCATACAAAATATGGTTGGAATAGTGCTTTAACTTCGTCAACTGGGAAGAGTTTAATTTAAAAATTCAGGCAGACTGAACCAGTTGTAGAAGCTAAACACACTGGTCGTGCAAAAACAAGCCGTTCGAATGTCAATATCAAAGCAGTGCGTGAGAGCGTTGGTGGAAATCCCAGAACATCAATTCGGCGTCGTAGACAAGAATTGCAAATTTCAAGAAACTCTCTACAGCGTATACTCACAAAAGATCTGTGTTTCAATGCTTACAAAGTTCAATTAATACAACAGCTAAAGCCTGAGTGAATGCTGATTTTTCGAGCAAAATCATACTAAGCGATGAAGCACATTGACGCCAAAATTGCTGTGTTTGAAGTTCGTAGAAGCCATATGTGATTATCGAAAAACAAATGCATCCACAACGTGTCACTGTTTGGTGCGAATTTTAGGCTTGGACTATTCTTTTTTGAAAATGAGGCTGGTCAAGCAGTGACTGCTACTGGTGCTCGATATCGCGACATGATAACACAGTTCTTTCTGCCGAAATTGGATGATATTGATGTGTTCAATGTGTGGTTTCAACAAGACAGTGCAACATACCATACAGCCCGTGAAACAATTCAATTACTGCGAAAGACATTTCCTGGTCGTGTACTCCCTCGTTCCGGTGAAAAGAATTGGCCCCCTAGATAACGTGATTTAACACCATTAGGTTTCGTTTCATGGTATTATTTGAAGTCAAAGGTCTATGTTCACAATCCGACAACCACCCGTGCATTACACGTGGAAATTAGACGCTGCATCAACGAAATTCAACCATATTCTGCAGAATGGTCATGGAAAATTTCGAGAAAAGAGTGCGTATGTGCAAGCAAAGCGGTGGAAGCCCGATGCGTTATTCCACAAATAACCCTATCCTATGTACTTTATGATCCAATAAAAAAATAACAATCTAAAGATCAAAAACTGTGTTTTCTATTTAATTCAAATCTTGCGTTAATTTTGGGACACCCATATATAATTTATACCTGAGTCAAGAATCATTATCGATTCTTGCTAAACATTTCCCAAAAACGTTAGATACCGCTCCCGGATCATAAAACGTTATGAAATGTTGACATGTTCATTTAGAACTGTTGAGTGATTACGGTAATTTGAAATTTTATTTGTGGACAAGATAATACATAGTTATAGATAACATATTGCTTCACTTTTCGTGGGAAGTAACAACTTGAATCAAATATTTGTCATATGCTTTCTGAAGGAAGTGAATGCATTACATTAGATTGTAAACAAATGTGTCCTTTTCTCCTAGTCATTCTACGAGAGTAAACTGTTTTATCCTAAAATTTTTCACAGCATCGACTTTCTAAATCACAGTAACATAACTTTCTATTTATATCAAATATGCTTTGTTCATCATATTACACTCTAGCATTGTGTTCTTTTGAGGCGTCTATATTCGTTTGAATTGGATCTCCAACCCATAGTGAGCAAGCCGTTTGATTTACATGTTTGTATTACCTAATACTTTCACCGGCTACCGTAGAATCAAGAAAGCGACGATACAGCGCGAGCCCAGGTCTCATTATAATTGATTAAAGCATAACGCAGATGGAGAGAATTTAAGTCTCGTTATGTCCTTCCTGATGGAACATAATTAGACATTGGAATTGTGGGAGTACATTCTGAAAAGCATTTTACCTTTCAAAATATAATTCGCTTCAATAATTGAAGTGTGTAATTTCATATACATATTCAGAGTTTACCATAATAGACTACCCATTTTAATATTTGAATTACAATTTTTTAGTTAACAAAACAAACTTTTCATTCTATTAAATTACAGCTAACTCTTTGGGATTTATGGTAACTTATAAATATTTGGCTAATTTAATTCTAACTTCAGAAAATCACGTCTTCTAAATGACCTCCACCAACTTCAATACATTTTTCAATATTAGATAAAAAGTGGTTCATTACACGGCGTAGCAAACCTTCGTCTATTCCTTCAACTTCTTCACGAATTTTGATTTTCAGTTCCTCGATTGTACCTGGACGACTCGCAAACACTTTGGCTTTTGAATATCCCCACAGGAGAAAATCGGGTGCCGTTAAGTCGGGGGACCTCGAAGGCCAAGGCAAATCTCCGAATCGAGAAATGAGTCGGCCATTAAATATTTCTCGCAGGACCCTCATTGAGTTTCTGGCGGTATGAGCTGTTGCCCCATCTTGTTGGAATAGTAAGGCATTGTTTAGTAATCCTCGTCTATTTAATTCTGGAATGAGAAATGTCTCTAGCATATTAATGTAGCGCTCGGATTTTACTGTTACAGCACGGTTATTTTCATCCTCAAAAAAATAAGGGCCAGTAATACCAAAAGATCCTACTCCGCACCACACAACAACTTTTGGATTATGGAGGTTCTGTGTAAAAATTTCTTGAGAATTTTCATTCGACCAGTATCTAAAATTCTGTTTATTGACCATATCGTTCAAATACAAATTTGCTTCGTCGGTCATTAGGAGACTGTGAATTGCTCCTTGATGTAAATAGAAAAATGCTAACCTTGCTTCTTTATCTTGATCTTCCTAAGGTGCTGTGTGATTTGATATTTATAGGGATGAAATTTTAAATCCCTTTGAAGAATTCGATATAAGCTTCCCTTCGATATTCCTAGGATAAGTTTTTGTCGATTAGCAGACCTTTTAGGACTTCTCGTAAACGCAATCCTAACTCGTTCAATATTTTCTGGTGTACGAACTGTTCTTCGACGTCCAGACTTCTTCAAATTTTGTACAAAACCATTCTCACGCCAATGACGAACCCATAACTTAACAGTTTTACGATTTGGCGCGTGACCCCTATTGTTGTTATTAAACTGACGCCGGAATGCATGCCTAACTTCTTCTATCGAATTGCTTCTTATGTAAGTTTCTAGACAAAACACACGTTGTTGGACTGAGTAATCCATGAAAGTTCAAACGGATGTTGAAATAATGTCTCAAAGCAAAAAAATTAAATAGTCATTGATGAAAACTGACAAACTTCTCGTAGAAAAATGGCGTTCCACGAAATTATTAATTTAAAATTTATTTATTTGTGACAGGCGCCTACTTGATTAATAATTTACTTAAATCCCGAAGACTACAGAATATAATCCCACAGAGAACAACATATTTAGTTATCTCCTAGGGAATTTATTAATAATATGAATTGGGTAGTCTATTATGGGGAACCCAGTATAAGTAACTTAATTATATATGCCTGAATTTGTCTTCCGTCAGCTCACAATTAGGCGCATTCTGCTTGATCTCAATACCAAAACTCTGTTGGGCCAGACGGAATTCCACCTGCCATTCTCAAGGAATATGCGCCTGAATTAACACCAGTTTTTGCGGGTTGTTTTTACCCTTTCATACAAGCTTGGTGTGTTTCTTTCCAGCTGGAAGAGAGCAACCAATTCCAAAAAAAAAGAAAGAACGCTATTCCTGATAAGTATGGACCGATTAGAATATTATCTGTGTACTTTCCATACCGCTTTCTCATCTAGAGCCCCTATACCATCCAATGAAGTCAGAAGAGCGAGACAGAGACAAGTTGACGCAATTAATGAAGATCTGGTAATATTTCGAAATAGGGATCTGATAATCTAGTACAGTTTGATATGCAACCACAATTGAATCTTGCTTCTTCTTGTTTCTGTTTTTGAATTCATTCCTGAAAGTGGAGTTGCAGACAAGAAGCTATTATCGAGTAAATGAGTATTTAGCATTAAAAATGGAGGAAAATGTAAAGCACGTCTGGTTGCTCCATATCCTTATCGAACATTTCCTTGCTAGTTCTGCTGTACATAATGTGCAGAAGCGCTCTCTTATCAATTGTTGTTATCATGAATTTCTGTGCACATGCGTCTTTCCGTATCCATTTTCCTTTCTCTTCTTCTCTAAGGTATGATAGAATCTTGATTCCATTTAGTATTTCGTGGACACCTTGAGCTTTGAAGAAGATTTCCAACTGAAATTTCTACACTGGAAGTCAATTTTTCGATCTTAATTTCTTCTGATGTTGACATTTCCTGCATTTTAATTTCCTTGCTTCACTTTCTTGTTTTATTTGATATTGATGAGTTTATGCCGCAGGGCTTTCTGGGCCCATAACCTGTTAAAATATTAAATATATTATTTACTTGTATTACAACATATGTCAGAATTAGGCTTACTTCATTAAACTTTCATTTTTTATAACTTGTTTTTATTTTTTACATATAATTAATCATTCTTTTCAGAATACTTGATCGTTGTGAAGTAATGTGTTAGAAGTTTTGAATCTTCAATTTTTTTATTTCTTATTACCTGAAGGCTTTGATATATTAATTTGGACTGGAGGTTCCTCAAATACCAACAATAAAATGGTACTAATTTCAAACCTTAGCCGGAAGTCTAACAGGTCCAAAGAAAAACTCCAAAACTGCAAAAAAGGGCAAAAAACAGTTTTTTGAAGGTTAGATGTAGTTCCACCCAATATTGGTAATATAAATTTCAGGATCTTATTATTTTTATCAGAGGACACCATTTTTTCCACGTCGCTAAACTCTATCAAATGTTTACGAACCTCGTCCTATTTTTCCGTAGATTGACTCCACTTGTAAGCGAAGATATTGCTAACAATTTGTCACACCATAATCTTAAAATCAGTTTCAAACCACAAACTAAACTCTGGCATCTTATATACAATATTCTACAGAATCAACCTTTGCTAACCATTTTTTACAAACACACATTTCTTTCCTATTTCAGATAGCCTAAGCATTTGACATAATCAAACCAAAGGTTTTTAATTAAATTCCTTGGAATCAATAGAGATTTGTGAAGGTGTAATAAATTCCCATTAAAATATCCTGAATGATTAGTTTGACCTACACCACAGTGATCTTTTCCTTTGTCTTTCATAACAGTATTAGAATAACATTTGAAATATTCATCAATAATTATCCTAATGCTCCCGGATATGCGATGAAGTCGATTTAATTTTTTTTTCGAAAAGCGAACAATATAAACTCGAGAAACCAATTTTGGTAAGGAAGGATGGAAAATCAAGAAAAAATATTCCCCCCAGCGGCGTAACATTTATTTTAAACGAATAATTCAGGGGCGTGTGCGTACGGACGCCACTGGTTTAAGTGAGAGAAAAATTGAAAAAATACTTCCTTTAACCTGAATACCACATACCAAAATTGAAGGAAAATACATAAAGTGGTTCCGACCTATTAGGAAAAATTCGATTTTTTTTAAACTCTTAACACCCCATGTTCGTATGGAATTTTTGTATAAAAAGACGAGGAATTACACCCTTAAATTTCTTAGACTACTTAGGAAACACCCTTTAATACGATGCTTCCAATCTGCAATGATATAGACAACCTGTTGATTATTCTTAAAGCAGAGGATGGTAAAACTACAATAAAATCAGCAACGAAAATTTACATTTCAATGTAACATAGAGTATAATATAACGTCTTTCCTTAGAGGTTTCTAGATCATTTCCACTATATTGTCTGTTCATACAATCATACATTTGACCCGCAGAAATTTCCGAAAGCTATTTAGCTAACAAATTAGGGAAAGTGAGGGAAGTCAGTGATCGAATGATCACAGTTCATTTGAACTTAAAATTCATGTAGTATAAAATCAGGGAAATGAGGACGGGAAACGAGGAGTAATGTCAACATTACATATATGGTTGAAAATAAAAGCTATCACACAATCTGATTATGGAAATTAGAAGCAATCTTGATACTAGAAGTTACATCATCCAAAGGTGAAAAGTAAAAGCACTAGCCTTTTGTTATAACAACATAATGTATGTACATATTTTAAACAATTGTTTTTATGTAGCTGAATTCGTACGACATGCACGATATACCATCTAATTACTTGAGTACTCTATAAGTAGTTGAAATAAATAACAATTACTCACTCAAGTAGATACTTGCGAATAATGTAGAGATTTTATTGTAATGGCTTCCGGCACGCGATGCGGAAGCTTACAAATACAAGCGTTTAGGAGACGCAATAATTAAATTGATAATTTTTTGGCGTTTCTGAAAACTAGAAAATTACAATTTGCCTCTTGTATGTACGTTTTGGCCTATAGTCCAGTCAAAAATGTGAAAAAATAGGGGGGTCATTACTAAAATTTTACAGACCACACGAAAATGTAAAATTCTTTTTGCATCGTGTTCAGAATGGCTTACACATCTTTAGTCAGAAAAAAATAAGGCTCGTGATTAATACTATTGATAAACAATGGAAAACCGTTTACAATTAACAAATAGAATGTCTTTTATAACAAATAGAATAACTCGGACTCTTTTAATGGTCCGCTAAACCCGAATCTGAAGTTGGAAAATGAAAAATCCGGCCTGTTTGCTGGAAAACCCGAAACATTTTATCAAATCTTAGCATCATACAACATTTTTTCTCGGACTTGTGGTATTGAAATAATAAAATGCAGTGATGTGTCTCGGTACAATTCTCACTGAAAATCTGGTGGAAAATTGGTGAGAAATTGCGTCACTTTTCCTTCATATTCCTATCTCGGTCTTCGTCCAACGTATCTAATTATATGTTTACGTGTTCGCTGAATATTATCGTATGATTATGGAATCAAAACCGACTAAAGTTCTCCGGAAAACTCAGGAAAATTAAAATTTACAATTTCTACATTACAAAATTTAATTATTTTGTTTTCCGAAAAATTTTAGTCAGTGTTATTGGAATAATAAAGTACCGTGATGATTCTCGGTACAAATTTCACTGAAAGAAGGGAAATACTGGAAAATTGGTGGAAGATTGCGTAATTTTTCCTGCATATTTCTGTCTGGGTCTTCGTCCAACATGTCAAATTATAGGTTTTTGTGTTAGCTGAGTATTATTTTATGGTCATAAAATCAAAAGCAACTATAGTTCTCCGGAAAATGAAAATTTGATTAAACTTTAATATACATTTTTTGTCAGGAAATTGTAGTGCAAAATCTATGTAATGATGATGATACTATCCGGAGTTTTCCGGAAAACTATGGTTGCTTTGGTTTTTTATAACCATGAAATAATAATCAGCGACCATAAAAATCTATAATTTGACAAGTTGGATGAGGACCGATACAGGAATATGAAGGAAAATGTTTCACCAATTTTCCAGAATTTTTCTACTTTTAGTGAACAACCAATAACACTGACTAACATTTTTCAAAAAACAAAATAATTAAAGTTTGTAGTGTAGAAATGGTAAATTTTCATTTCCCTTAAGTTTTCAGGAAAACTGACGTCGGTTTCGATTTTATAATCATGAAATAATACTGAGCGATCACGTAAACATATAATTAGACACATTGAACGAGGACCGGAATAGGAATATGAAAAAAAAACGGTGCAATTTTCCAGAATTTTCCTTCTTATAGTTAAAAAGTGTAGCGAGACACATCACGGCATCTCATTGTTTCAATACCACAAGTTCGAGAAAAAATTTTCTTTGTTGCTAAGATTTGGTAAAATTTTCCTGGTTTCCCAGCAAACCGAATTTCCCATTTTCCGATTTTAAATTCGGGTTCAGCGGACCAAAAAAAACTCCTGATACCAAATTTCATAAACTTTGGATTAAAATATCTCGAGATATTTCATTTGTTATAAAAGACATTCCATTGAATGAATTGAAAATGGTTTTTCATCCTTTATTAATCGTAATAATCACGAGCCTTCTTTTTTTTCTGACTCACGATGTGTAAGCCATCCTGAACACGATGCAAAAAGAATTTTGCATTTTCGTGCAGATGCAAAAAAAGATGTTTTCAAACTTTTGACTGGACTACTATCAAAACATTATTATAGTGGCAAACTTCTACTTAGAAAATTCCCGCTGGATTTTTTTATGTATTTTGTTTCACTGACTAATAAAAGTCCATGCTATAGTTCGACAAAGGTTGACCTACGTACCGGCATTGACATTCACGTCATGCACTCACGGTCGGAACCTTGTCTACTCATCATTTGTTATGCTATATAATACAAATAACAAATACGTCGTATATTTATGTTCAATAAACATTATTATGAATAGATTATTGTGAGTTATCTAATTTAGGATGAATCTCTTAAGGATATCACACCTTGTTGCTATCACAAGCTTATGTAAATCAGGATTATGTATTACTATAATGAAATATACATGTTTCCAGTATGAAATTCAAGAAGTTACTGAACTTGTAATCAGCAACAATAGTCCACATGATCTGCTACACAATTTATATATGTTCTGAATCTATTTCTTATAATATTATATACCCGAAGATGAGGTGCAATCATAGACCTCGAAACTGGTAGTACAAAAATGTTTAATGGATTGCGAGAAGAAGTCATATTAACTTCAACAATTGGGTAATACCCAAAAATGTTAGATTTTTACTTGATTTCTTCTCTTTTTTAATGTTGTGGCTACCTCATTAAGAGTGTTACATTCACATCCGACATAACTGACATGTCCGTTAAGTGATTATTGGTAATATAATTGCCAACATTTCTTCGTATTTATCAACATGAAGCTCACTGAAACGGAAAGAATTGAAATTCTAATATTGATTGGATATAGAGGCGGGCAAGTCAGATAGATCGAATGTGAATGTATAACTACATTAAAAAAAGCAAAAAAAAACAAGAAGGAAGTAATAAACTAACTGTATTCCCAGTGATGGCCTCCACCGAATTTACTTCAGGATGTCTACAGATAGCCGAAAATCAAAACGTGAAAGGAAAACTTAATATTTGTAGTGATATGTATTGTTAACTAAATTCTTATGAGTTTATTATTTAATTATTAATTATTATCAATTCTTCCGGCTAGCTTTTATTTGTATTTTAAATCTTATGTTTGTTTTGATTTGAATAATGAACTTTTACCTTTACATTTTATATCTATGGAATTAAACACAATGTTCTTTGAATGCTAACTTTTAATATTTAAATTTCTAGGACTCTAATTTATCTCTGGTATTAACTTCTACAATGTTGTGTTCAAATAGATCTATGATCTAACCTCAAAATGATTATTTCGATTTATCTTTGTTTACAAAGTTATAATCTACAATCTTTCTTTCAGATTTACAGACAGATAATAATACAATGGAGAAATAATGAATAAACTTATGTTTAGTTTATATCCAAGAATATGTTTAAAATGTAGGCAATGTTCACTTGGCTTGATTTTCTTATTAATTTGATAATTCACTTTACCCGTAGGTACACAATCTCTCTGCTATTCACAATAAACACAGGTAAACAATGTGGTTACTTCTTTAGAAATCAGGAACTGTTGATAATTGTAACTTGTCTTATTCTTTTTCAAAAGATATAAAACCTTAAATGATGTATTGGAACGTTGTCGAAGACTAACTATTATACGATGCTACTTGTGAATTATGGTTATAATAACTTTTAAAAACTTTGTTCGAAGACTGGGAACACTACTTGACTTGTATAAATTACTTATTTGCTTCGGTTACTTTCAACCTTACGGAGCTACTGGAACACTTGGGTTCACCGATGTTTATCCAAAACTAAGGTTATGGAAATCTTTTGAGTAGCTTGAGTATCTTGACTCTTCAGATGTTGATGGCTAACTGACTTGGCTTGATCTTCAGAATCCTTTTATAGGCCTTCAAAAAGGACGCCAAGTATTTTCAAAAATAACCAATGAGGTGCTTAGTTTACCTATCAAGAATGCTTTGTTGATTGTTGCAAACTGACAGAACTTTTACATTGTTACTAATCTGACGTCTATAAAATTGCATCGACCAATCAGAATTTAGTATTCTTTAAATTTTTAATTATTGGAGATTTTCAACTTATTTTGAATGATGATGATTCCTTCTTTTTAAATTCATATTGCCTACATTTTTCCACACACTTTGGTATAAGATAACTTATGATTAGGTTATTATTAATATGATTATTCCTATAATTATTATAAATTTGACAGTTGCCATTATTAAAAACTAATACATAATATAACATATCAATAACATTTCTTTAACATTATATAACTCAAATTTACTAATCCTAACTTATATATATAACATTTTTCAATAGTTTGTGCTATCTCATGATAGTTTTTGTAATCATTTTAATTATGATTTCTGTCTTCGTAACACTGTACGTTTATTCACTTTCACTGAAGTTCTTGTTTTACACTTTTATTCTAATTACATTGTTGTTTATTATGTTTTACCTTGTTCATTATATTATACTTACTATTATTTAACTTTTAACATTGTATTTAATTCCATATAATATCTTTTTATTAATCTTTTCTGATTTTCAATGTTCGGAAAGTTCTAATTTTATCATTTTATTGTTTAGGAAATGAAATCATAACAGTATATATCGTTCTGATTCCATGAATTATTGTTTGACACTATACAGAACATCAACTACTATGGTTGGATAGACAATTAAAAGACCTTTCCAAGGAGGTGGTAATCGGGGGCAGGTCAGTTGACTTTTCCGAGTCGGTAAAATATCTGAGAGTCACCCTGGACAAAAAAAACTACTCTGGCAGAAGCAACTTGAGACTAGGTACAAAAATGCTATGATAGTCTTTTGGCAATGTAAGATCTTAGGATGCTGTCGAGCAGTGGGGTATTCAAATACCCCCTGAAAAACGTGACAAGGGATAGTGTACAAGGGTCTGTGGCTAAGTGCATTGAACTTCCTATTAATTCAGCTACCATCTCAACCAATACCAATACAAATGGATAGATAATTGAAAGACCTTTCAAAGGAGGTATCACCTGACCCATATTTCTTTTCAAAATAATTATCGATAAAGTCATCATGCTCACACAGATGATGTCACGAATGAAACGGAAATCTGACGGAATGCATATTTAAAAAGCTCTGATCAATTGATCACGTGACTTTCCTCACTTTTGTCAGCAAAATAGATTTCGTATACTCCTGCGGGTCAAATGTAACTGATTGTAGCTACAGAAAATATATTGGAAATTAATAAAAAACATTAAGATATACTCTATGTTACATTGAAATTTTATCCAAACAGTCTACATATAGTCGAGGAAATAGAGCACTAACATAGGCACCTTCCATCACTAGCGCAGTTGAACGGATTGAGATGCAGTCTTCTGCATTCGATTCGGAAGGTAATTTAGAAATTTTGTACAGCTCTTGTTTTTTGCGGAAAATATTAATTGCATTCCTACAGCCAAAAAATGCATTTTTCCAATTGCACTTTTTGAGGTGAATAAAAAAAACGGACTCGAATTGGTTTCTCGGAGGTTTTTGGGGTCGCTCATTGCGAATATGATGTCCAAAGAATTTCCTTGAGGTTCCCTTGGACCATCCTCGGGCATCCTCACGTCCTGGATTTAGATGAATTTCATCAAAAATTATTTTTTAATGCTTGTCAACTGTTCGAGTAAAGATATGAAGGTCGCTAATGATGATTACGACATGCAAAACTTTCCTGCAATATCTGGGGATACCCGGAGGCCGGATATCCACGTCATCTTCTAGGAATTCGTTAATTTTTCTTCATAATATGCAACAAATTCTGGCTGTCGCGGGTTTTCGGAGTCGGTGATCACGATTATGTGACTCATAAAGTTCATAGTTGTGATCTTGAGAACGGAAATTACGGCTGTTTTTCTTATTGATATTTTTTTATATTTGAAAAAAATATTAATTTTCTCATACACCTCAAAAAGTGCACTAAATTATCTTGCGAATCGAATGCCGAAAACCGCATCTCAATCCATACAACTGCGCCAGTGGTGGAAGGTGGAATGCTTCATTTTCTCGTCTAATAACGTATTTCACAACTCTATGTCTTTTACTGACACCGTGACACCTGCTGTCAGGTTGAAATTGAAATATGGTAGAGTAATGAAATTTTCAAACTGATAATTTGATGAGCATTTGTTTGAACATGAAAATTTTTTCTGCATTTGAATGATGTCATGTCTAAAATGCATCGTTTCTTTTAATAATTAGACTTCATTCACAATTGTTCATTCTATTTCAAGTTTAAACGATAAACGCAATAAAAAAGATAATTTAAGATGTTATTGTTTTTGAAATTTATAGGACAATCATTAATCGTTAATCAATTATTATATACGGTTTTACAGTGATATAACAATGAAACGTGCTGGTACACATGTTTGTGTTATACCGTAGCATCGGAATCTCCGTATGTAAAAGTGAAAGTATCTCGTTCAGTATACACTAACGTTTCTATAAGTGTATGGATATATTAATTAATGCTTCGTATGTTGTATATTAAAAGTTATCATTCCTATTTTCAATTACGAGGCTGAATCACGAAGAGCTAACCATTTAAAACATTCCTTGTTCTCAAGAATGTTAATTAATTATAATCCAATTCTATGGTGTTACTGCATTAACCATGTTACGAATTGAATAATGAATTATAGATAGACACGAACAAATATTAAGATCTTGTCTTTCTTCCTATCTTGATTATAGTTTTGTTTCATGTTGATCATATACTGAGTGTTTAATCAATGTGTCATAAACCCTGGGGAAGGCAAAAATATGTAGAAAACTTCAAGAAATAAAAAACATTTGCGTTTACACCAATTTTTTATTACGTAGAAATGAACAATACAATTTATGAACAAACAAAAAAGCGAAAAGTCAAAAGAGTTCTCCATTTCATGGCAGCAACGACTTTTCAGCCGCAAAGAACTTTACACGACAATCTCTAATTGTTATTTTATTTTTCAAAAAATTGTAGACAATTATTATGATAAAAAATTTCATGTATCTTTTATTATGATATACACAGTACCTCTATCGAAGCAGGTAAAAAAAGAGCACATGTTTTTGAAGCATCAGTGATGATGCGGCGTACGTGTACCATAGAGATCGTATACACAAGATCTCTACGACGTGGACAAGTTAACGCGTACGGAGAACAAAGCAGCTGTCTTTGATTGACCACGTCCTTTTTTCTATTTTAATTGATAAAGCATTTGGACTGCATGAAATATCGATTTGTATTAAAACTTATTGACAGAGAAGTAAAATAAGTAAATTGAATTAACGTATATGTGCGTTAAAAAGAAATTTTCAGCTGAGTAACTTAAAAACAACAAACAAAACGAACAGCTCGCGGGCTTGTGATAAATTCAAGATTCAAGATATTTTTTTCTCAATAAAAGTTGATTTTAATAATATCAAAGAAGAGACCGTGAAATTTCATTGTTATTATATAGATTTTTCTCTACAATTTCTGAAAAAAAAAATTGATATTAAAGTCTAACAATTTTTTCATTTTCCGGATTTTTCTGACGACCACGAAAACATGTAGAGGAAAAACGACGCAATTTTCCAGAATTTCACTTCTTTCAGTGAAAATTATACCGAAACACAACAAGGTATCTTACTTTTTCAATACCACAGTCCGAGGAAAAATTTTGTTTATTGCTAAGATTTGGTAAAATTTTCCTGGTTCTATAGCAACATTTTCCAACACCAGATTCGCGTTCCACGGACCAAAAAACCCCTGATACAAAATTTCACATATTTTGGTTAAAAAGAGCCCGAGATATTCAATTTGTTATGAAAGATATTCCATTTGTTAATTGAAAATGTTTCTTTATTGTTTATTAATAGTAATAATCACGAGCCTCCTTTTTCTCTGACTAACGATGTGTAAGCCATCCTGAACGGTCTATAAAATTTTAGTAATGACCTCTATTTTTTCACACTTTTTACTGTACTACAATTAACTCACGAATTTATGTATGAAAAAGTTGTGCTTGGTTCAGAAGTTATGATTCAATTCGTAATGAATACACACATTAAACGCCATTTCTGAGTAACTGGCCATTATTTGGGACCAACAATGTTTTTTTTTCTGATTTTGTGGCTAAACCTTGCGGATTACAAGGTAGCATGATGGCACCATGTTAAATAACTTTACTAGAGGTCAAATAAAGATTCAAAATTATCACTCCTTGTAATGCCAATAATTTTAAATCTTTATTTGACCTCCAATAAAGTTATTTAACATGATGCCATCATGCTACCTTGTAATCCGCAAGGTTTAGTCACAGAATAAGAAAAAAAAACATTGTTGGTCCAAATAATCGTCAATCACTCGGAAATGGACTGATAACTTTTGACGGCATAGGGTATCTTAACAATTGCCAACACCAATGAACATTTTCCACCAGGTTTGGGAGGGTTAGCTTGAGTCCATTTTCGATCCAATTTTAACTGGTCAGCCTGATAAACGGATACGATAAAAAATGATGGCACATGGTGGTCAAAATATAAACAATTTATGGAGTAGCCGGTGAATATTCGGTCTGTGAGATTTATTGGTCATTGAACCGTCCTCTAACGATAAACCATAGTGCCATCGGGTTAATGTTCAGACCATCAATATCGCTCTGGCGCCTAGACTATAAACGCTAAGTACATAAATCCTTACAAAATTATTAACATATTATCTAAGTCATTTGTAGTGGTTTTATAAAACTATAAAAAGTCATAAGCTTCAATTTGTTTGCAAATTGTGAGATAATCTAAATATTAGAACCTAACTACAACATTTACCTGAATATACCTACCACAACAAAACATATAGATATATCACTTAACTTTCAAACATAAGTGAAAAATGTTGACTCAGTTGGGAAACCTGGCATTTCATCAAATTATAATCTCAAAATTATCATGAAATATTCATCAATTTTCTGGCAGCAAAAATTGATAGACATTTCAATTTAAAGCATCTTTAATAGTGATGTGTATGTGGGAAGATAGATCATTGAAACGTACGTAGAAAGCTTTTACTAGAGTAACAGTAAATATGCTTAATCGTAAATGTGCTGTATGACAGATGTTTCAGTCATATAAAATAATTAATGGTATTTGTCCATACCACTTTCAATAACAAAGTACCACATTTATTGTTTCCTTAATACAATATTTTCTCCTATCAGTAGGAAATATATTGTAATGGTAATTATTTTAAAGCAATATTCATTAATTAAAGTCACACATAGTCAATATCCCATTATTATTATTAATCAATATGCTCATATAATCACATGCTCATATAAATTTCTTGGTCAGTTTTATAATTTCCTTAGGTATCTCCTCTTGTCTCACTTGGATTTTATCTCGACTGTGAGGTCGAGACGAGACAAAATAAGTCGAAACCGGACAAGACATGTCGAGGCGCCGCTTCGAGTATTGATTTTTATTTATCTGTGGATACACTACCTTCTATGGAAAAAGTTTTAGAAATAGCCATCTATGAAAAATTATTGAATCACATTGAAAACAATGACTTATATCATTGAACTACCAATCTGGATTTCGAATAAAATATTCTTCTGAATCGTCACTACAACTCACACTATGTGAATTTAAAGAAGATGTAGACAGTAACAAATATGTCGTGTGTTCTTGGATGTAGAACGAGCTTTTGAAACCATCGACCGTAGAATTCTGTTGGCTAAATTATTCCAATATGGTATCCGTGGCAGTGTTTATGATTGGGTTGAGGACTACCTCAAGAATCGGAAACAAAGAGTACGTTTCAATAATTGTCTATCATCTGAAATCAGTAATGATATGGGTGTTCCTCAAGTAAAACTCTTAGGTCCGTTATATGTAGACTGTGAATTTATAAACCAGTTTGCAGATAACACCCTGATAGCTTGTAGGGATTGTAACTTAGACTTAGCTGTGAAAAAATGACACAGTTTTGAAAGATATTATCAAATATTTGAGGGTAAATAAACTCAAATTGAATGTCTCCAAAACAAAAGGGATGATAATCAAGACTGAATATAAATATGGTAAGCTAAATTCAATAATATAAATTTGCATGTAAATAATGATCAAATAGAAATTGACCCAACAATGAAGTACTTGGACTTCATGTTAGATAATACCTTTCTTTTGATAATCATTTTGAATTTATTATCAACAAAATATTTAAAAAACTATATTTTTCTCCAGAATTGCTCAATCTCTCTCAACTGAATCTAAAATCACTGTATACCACACTATAATCCAGTCACATTTTGATTACTGTGTTTCCATATTACTTATGTTAGATCTCAACAAAAAAAAGCAATTACTAAAATTGTATAATAGTGGCATGCGAATTATTTTGAAATCAAATCCATATACCTCTGTCATTTTTATGCAAACAACTTTGCAATGGTTTTCTGTTACTGAACGTCTCCATTATCTTACAATGGTCTTCATATTTAAAATCTTAAACAACTTAGCTCCTTTATGTTCTCGGAAATATTTGGTTTATCAGCATGATGTTCATTCCTATGAAACTAGAAATCGAAATGATTTTCATATTTTGAGAGTACAATTAATTCATTATTTTTTTGAAGTTTTCAGGAATTGAACAAATTACCTGAATTCAAAAATTGAGACAATTGAGAAATTTTATGAGAAATGTTTGAATATCATTCAAATAAATATTTGCATACATGAATATTTAAGAATAAGTGAACAATTTGTAATATATTATTTTTTATATTTATTTTTTTAAACTGGTGAACTGTTTATTAAATTTCTCCTATTTGAAACAAAGATCTATCTATATATCTATATATCTATCTTAACAAGTTCAGTTTGATTGAAAATTCTTATTTTGATTTGGGAACGGGATTGTGGAATAATCGAATTATTTAACAAGTTTATTTATTAAATTTCATAAATAGTAACATAATTATAATATAGTATAATAAAACATACACTACAACATTCTCGACCAAAACATCTATTCAATAAATTTATTCTATAATAATTAAAAATAATTTATACAATTTTTTATAAAATGCTAGTGTATAAATATTATTATTTACATTGTTATTATCTCATTAGATATGTATTTAATTACTCCAAAAAAATATCATCCCTTGGTTGAATTTAACCATATTCACTCATAAATTACTACTAAATTTGCATAAATCATTGTTGGAATATAATTAAAAAATGATTATAACGATTATTATATCACAATATGATCCCATGTATGGCTTATATTTTCGCAATTTTGGGAATAATTTCATATGAATTTATTCTCACATGGATTCAATTTCTAGATTACTAAAAATAAGTCAATTTTACTCCAGATATCTAAACAATCTATATGAATCTAATATAAATCCACGATTTCACTACAATAATTTAGGGAACAAACATAATCATTTATCTGATCACAATTGATTAATATTTACTTCATATTAATTAATATTGCTCAACTTTCCCTGGGTATCATTCCCACAAAGTTGTAAGATATGTGAACCTCAATATATTGTTCTAATTAATTGTTGTTATCAGAAAATTTGTTGTAGGGTGTAGCTATTAACCATTTGACTCACTCCTCTCTTGAAATCCTATTTGGGGGCTAGTGAGGTCGTGGATGAACATACGATGAAACTTTCGCATTACTTTCGATAGAATCATATAATATTGTGCCGAATCAAAGCACTTCACACGTTTTTATTCAAGGTGGGAATATTTTACATACTGATTTTATAAGAAGGAAGACTCCAGAAATTGATTCACTAATTGATAGTTCATCCAACTTAATCCCCTGAAACTTTTTCCTGGCATTACCAATATCATTTGATTACATGATTTATTCCCAATTCTAAACATTAATTTATGAAATCTGAGCAGAATTCAGTTTGTCGATAGAATTTCAATTGTCTTAAACTTGAATTTACAAATACCTTCTCTAGTGGAGAATTAAGGAGATTAGTTTTGGTGACATTCACATCAGGCAGATTTGGAACTGCTCTAGATTCATTTGGTTCTGCAGAACAGTTAATTGTTCGTTCAGACAGTGGATCAGCATCTTGAAAACTGGTTACTTCCGTTTGATTCTGTATTCTCTCAGTTGGACTTAAATCATTAGAAGCATTATCCAAAGTATTATCTACATCAGTGATAAGAATCAAACCTGCTTTTTTCGATCTCTTGATTTTTGTCGGTCACCGAGGATGACATATAATCAATATCGCAAAATTTGTTCCATCTCGAAAATATCTCTACTCAAACTTTTAGGTACCAACTAAGCAACTGTTCCATCTGCTCAATCGAACGAATCGAACAAGATGATGAAATATATTCGCCCAATTCGAAACATCAACTTATGAAATCGAAACCAAACTTGTTTTATTGCAAAAATACCTCCCTAAATATCAACTTGGATTTTCAAACACCCTGCGAAAAACCAATAGATCGGTTCCATGGGACCTCCATCGAACGAGTTGATCAAAGATATTCACCCAATTCAAAACATCAATTCATAAAATCTCTACCAAATTTCTTTCATCTCAAAAATACTTCCCAAACCTTCTACTCAAACTCTTAAGTACCAACCAAGCAACTGTTCCATCTGCTCAATTGAACCAATCGAACGAGATGATGAAATACATTCGCCCAATTCGTAACTTCAATTTATGAAATCCCAACTAAACTTGTTTTATTGAAAGATTACCCCCAAAATTCCAGCTTGGATTTCGAAATACGATGTAAACAGCCAATAGATCATCATCAAATATATGTGCCTAATTCGGAATACCAATTCATAGATTTAAAATCATTGCTGACTGAGGCAGGCAAAGATACTTCTGAGAAACTATAACCAGAAAAGATGTAACTAGTGCATCAATCGAAGCAAAAATAAACTCAGAATACTAACAAGAATCCTATTAAAAGTCGTTTACCATGCAGTTGATATTACACCAGTACAATTGCGCATGAAAACACAATGTTTTTCCATTATGGAAATAAGACGCCTAACAGGATACTTCCGATTGGAAGGACACCTTAAGAAATTTGACTTAGTACAGGAAGAAGAGTGCAGGTTCTGCAAAGAGAAGTCGAAACTTATATCCACATCCTCACAATATATACTACCTTGCAGAACCAAAGGACACATGACTCTTAGACGCATACCAAATAGATGAAAGAGATTTACCTAATTGGAAGTCATTCTACATACTGAACTTCCTAGGAGCTAGAAGGTTGGAGGAACTGCTGTAGCCGTGCAACATCTTGAACAGCTCATCAGCAGAAGAAGACACAATAGATCTATTAGGTAGCACTGTGCAAAAATCTCCAACATGGTACAAAGCAATACCATCATTTTAGAATACTACCCAAAATTTTGATAGAACGTTCATGGATACAGCTTGAAAATAATGACCAACTTTTCTTCCTAAATTTCAGTCAGCTTATCGATCGGATTCGTTTGACTTTGACCTTCAATATGGGTCCGACCAATTGATTTGCGGTTGTTTCTATGACTGTTCTGAAGAAAGTCGTCAAAGCGAAAGGCGCGAGAATATACAAAATATAATAGCTTTTTCGAAGATTTCTCGAAAATTCGTCTGGTGTAGAAAAGGTTAATGTAAGTTATTAAACTGTTAAGTTCATGAAAGTCTTAAATCTACAAACATGACTAGTATTAATACATCACTATCTATAATAATGCACTATTTGATTCTGATTCCCCAGTCCTCCTTGATCAAATCTGCCCCCTTCTCGCCTATCATGATGGTGGGTGCATTGGTATTTCCACTTACGATATTGGGCATTATGGAGGCATCCACCACTCTCAAATTGCCAATACCATAAACCCTCAATCTCGGATCTACGACCGCATCCAAATCCGTCGAAGGTCCCATTTTGTTGGTGGACGTGGGATGATAAATGGTGAAAGTGAAATGACGTAAACTGCATTCCCAAAACTCGTCCGTATCGAATGGATACTGTCGGCATCCGGGGAAAGGCATCCGATGCGGTCGAGAATTGAACTGTTGGAACGCTTGCGAACTCGAAACGTTCAACGCTATGCGAATGCCTTCGATCAACGTGAGTATATCTTCTCTATGGGTGAAATAATTGGGATTGATATCGGGGTACGCTTTTGGATCTTTCGATTTCAATCTAACCCAACCGGAACTCTTTGGTCGCAGTAACAGTGGAAGAATCGTCCAGGTCTCTGCGTCTTTCAGCGGTTTGTACACGGTGTTGTAAACGCTATCCCTCAAACCGGTGATCTTCTTCACTTGGGTTCCGTCAGAATTGATACTGCTAGGAGCGAAATGGAACTGAATATCTGGATGCAAACCTGATTTGGGAGCGTATTTGGTGTTCACGAACGCTAAACCTTCCACTCCTCCTAAAGACGTCATCGGACCACGATCTTGCATCAGATATTCCATAACTACGGACAAAGATTGATACCTGCTTTTAGTAAATGTTATGGGATCGTCTATGATAAAAGTCAATCCTCCCAATCCAATGTGATCCTGAAGGTTATGTCCCACTTTCAAGTCGTTCATCACGGGTATCTTCAATTTTTCCAAATGATCCTTCGGACCGATTCCTGATAACATTAAAATTTGCGGGCTTCCAATCGCTCCAGCTGATAGTATAATTTCCCTCCTAGCTTTAACCGTGCGTATTCGGTTATTTCTGATATACTTAACTCCCCAGGCTTTCTTAGTATTGGGATCTATCATCAGTTTGGTTGCTTGCGAATACAACGCTATGTGAAGGTTATTTCTGTTCCTTACAGGTCTAAGAAACGCTTTCGCCGTGGAACATCTGCTTCCTCTTCGGATGGTTCCCTGAGATAACATGAATCCCGTCTGTTTGGCTCCATTGCAGTCGCGGATGTCGTAGCCGAGTTCTCTTCCAGCTTGTAGGAACGCTATGGAAAGGGGTGTTCTCCAGGGCGCTTCTTGAACTGTGAGATACCCTCCGGTTTTGTGATATGGACTCCTGGTTAAATAGGGATTACGGTTGTCTTCAGATTTCATGAAATAAGGCAGAACTTCGTCGTATGACCATCCGGGGTTACCTTGTTCTGACCATCCGTCGTAATCTAATTTGTTTCCTCTGACGTAGATCATCGCGTTTAGAACACTGGAACCACCCAACACCTGGAATAAGACATATCATTGTGAATATAATCAACACCTATGGGCTTTGATCGGAATAATATCAACATCGTTTGAATATTTTGGAAAAATGCTTTCTCATACTGTCGACGACCTTTCGGGAGGTTGAATCGGCTTCCCCTAAAGATACGGAAACCAATCTCCCAATTTTAATGGGATTAATTATTACCCATCAATGTAATGTTACTGTTCAATGTAAGTGAATGTATACTTATTTAGATACCTTTCCTCGTGGCCAATTGCATCTATCTCCGATCATCGCAAGGCAATATGCAGAGTCTCCCGGAGGCGAGGTTTGGTACATCCAGTCGAATTCCGACATTTGCATATAACCACTCAGCGACGGAATATCCGATATTTCGTTTTCATCCCCCCCAGCTTCCAAAAGAAGCACGGTCCAGTTAGCGACTTCGGACAGTCTTGAAGCCACCACTGCACCTGCCGATCCTCCTCCTATTACGACAAAATCATATTCAGGACGAACCTATTTGAGAAAAAAATAAAAAATTATTCAGTTATCCATTACACTCCGAGCAGCTTAATGTAAATAGGCGATTAAGGCAAGTAAGGTCCTTCTTACAGAATTTCTTTAAACTGTACATGAATTAGGACCAAATCAACAGATATTATAGTTATTAATAAAATAACCAATTAAATGTGATTTTTGGAATTGAAACGGTGTTAGACTTCCTGAGAATAAAGAATGTTAATATTATTATTTAATAGTATATGATTAAACCAAAATATGATCAAATACACAATGATTATACTGAATTGAGCTTTTTCTTCTACGAATTGAGTCAATAATGTCGAAAAACACCGCCCCAAAAAATCCAGCTCCCAGATCGACCGCACCGCTCGCTCTGTCCTAGGGCCGGCTTTGACATATGTCAAATACAGGTCAGACCATTTCTCAAGAAAGTTTTTCACTCTTAAAACACAGTATGGACAAATATCTATTTAGAAGGGATGGATATGTATAAGTGATATTGTCCAATAGATGACATATTTGAAGGCACGGTGAAAAGTCCGTGAAAAATAAAACAGATGGCGCCACAATCGAAAATTATCTTTATCTAGAACGCATTCAAATTTTCAGATTGATATGTTATTCAGTGCTGTTGAGTTCTGTCATTTAGCAAGTCAAAGCATCGCTTGTTAAACATTATGGGGACTCCTCACCTCGGAGAAATTCCGCTGCCACTGAGATTCGAACCCGCGACCAGAAGCCACACATTTTTGTATTGTTCCAGTCACAAATTTCAGATATTGAAAAGAGTAATAACAAGCGTTTGATACTATAGTCCAGGCTGTGAACCGGGATTTTAGCTATAATTAAAAAAAAAACATGTAGGTTCGAATCAAAAATTTTTTTTTGCATTAGCTTCAAGAGGTCCTCAGGATCATTCATACACCTCAAAACCTCTTGGGAACCCCAACCCCATCCATTGGGGGCGAAAATAGTCCGAAATCTCCCTCAAATTTGCAACATGCAAAGTCTTGAATTGTATTTTCTACAAAAAAAGGTATTTTGGCATTTCGAGTACACCTAGAAGGTTTTTTGGGTCGCTGAACACGAATCCGTAGCCAGATTTACTTGCAATACATCGAAGGGGTGGTCAAATCGACAAAATTGGCCAATTTCGCACTCCTAATATGTTATTTTGCAATTTACGTGTTTTTGGCATTTTGAATGCATCAAGGAGGTTTTTTGGGTCGCTGAACACAAATCCGGTGACAGATTTACTTGCAATCCATTGTAGGGGTGGTAAAATCGAAAAAATTGGCCAATTTTGCACCCCTAATATGTTATTTTGCAATTTACGTGTTTTAGGCATTTAGATTGCACCAAGGGGTTTTTTTGGGTCGCTGAATACGATTACGAAGCCAGATTTACTTAGAATTCATCGTTGGGGTGGTGAAATAGACAAAATTGGTCACCAACACCAAAATATTGGTATCTTGAAATAGAATAAAACTGTTTTCAAAATATATTTTTTTCCTTTTTACGTTTCTTTAGACACAGGTATACAAAATCTCTACGCCAGGTATAGTATATAGTATACCTATAGGTATTAATATACAGGCATCTATCTTTATACCGGCAAGTGCACTATTTTGTAAGTAACGTACCCAGATATAATGTAAAAAAGGTAGATATAAGAAAGTGTGATGTGTTGTACTCATCATAATAATTGTTAAATACCTTCTTTTTTTAATGCGTTGGGCCCCTTCGTATACATATTTAATATACGGAAAACCAAAGACTGTATCCTTCTAAACTTATCTCATTTTACAGCCCTGAGATCGTTACGCAGGTTATATCCACATACATGTGCATGTGTTCAAACGTCGCATCTGTTTATGACGTGGTCCACTGCTTGAAATGAGAGATTTTTTTTCACCTTCTTATGTCGGACATATCAATCTGTTCAGTTTCTTTATAGACGACAAAGAACGACATTCTCTCTTGTAGCTACATTTGTATCACAGCGTTGATATTATTTTAGTTGAATATTCGTATTTTATTAGTTCAATTTATATTTCATTTTGTATTTTATGGTTCAAGAACCAACAGGAACGCAGAAGCGTGTGTCAGTGTATGAAAGTTGTTGCATTTAAGTGTTATCAATCAAGTGTTTTTTGAACATGAAAGTGTAGTTATTAAATATTTGTGTTCTTTTTCAAACAATTACTAATATTCCTATCCTCTTAATATTGAAAAAGGAGAAAACTCCGAAATAATTTTAGAATGCAAAAATAATAAAAATTTAGGAGCATGTCAAATTAGCCATTTTTGTAAATTTCTCACTCCTACGATGATATTCGAGTAAATCTGGCGCTTTGGAATCGTATTCAGAGACTCAAAAAACCTCCTTGGTGTATTCGAAATGCCTAAAACACGTAAATTGCAAAACAACATATTAAGGGTGCGAAATTGGCCAATTTTGTCAATTTTACCACCTCAACGATGGATTGGAAGTGAATCTGGCTTCGGATTCGTGTTCAGTGACTCAAAAAACCTCCTTGGTGCACTCGAATTGACAAAAACACGTAAATTGCAGAATAACATATAAGGGGTGCGAAATTGGCCAATTTTGTCGATTTGACCACCCCTACGATGGATTGCAAGTAAATCTGGCTACGGATTCGTGTTCAGCGACCCAAAAAACTACTAAGGTGAACTCGAAATGCCAAAATACCTTTTCTTGTAGAAAATACAATTCAAGACTTGGCATGTTGCAAATGTCGCCCCCAATGGGTGGGGTTGGGGTTCCCAAGAGGTTTTAAGGTGTATGAATGATCCTGAGAACCTCCTGAAGCTGATGCAACAAAAATTTTTCGATTCGAACCTACATGTTTTTTTTTTCCGGTTCACAGCCTGGACTACTAGGAAGTATCCAAATTAGAAGAAACAACTGTGCTAATGATAAAATTGATTCTAATCTTTCAAAACTTTATAATAATCAAATTCAAACTTAGTTGAATTCAGTTATTTTGAAGTAACTACTTTCTATTGTCTATTTAGCTCAACTTAAAAAAGATAATGTATTATCTGACATTTATGATTGACGTTAGATTCCATAGAATCATCTCAAACTTGATTAGTTGTTAGTAATAGAGATGAAATGTGAATCATAGAATAGTTAATTCATAAAATAATCATAGATGTTTAGAATTGTCTTAATATGTCTTATTTATTTTTTACTCAATCCATTTCAAATTGATAATTAGCCATACATTACTCTTTCACACACAAACGATTCAATGTTTTCTGCAGTTTTAATTGGATTTTAAAAACACACGTCGGCTTCAGACGAATTTCATTAATCGGAATCTTCTAGTCTTTTCTAAATTACATGGAGAAAATAATTGACAAAACAATTTTTGATAAAGATAATAAAATATTGTCGAAACGTCGAAAAAGAAAGTTTCTATGGTAGGATATTGGACGATCAGCGAGTTAAAGTGCACGAGATTGATGAGGCTATGGGCATCTTAACCGAACGGGTACGGAACATTTTGCATGAATTTTTGAATATGAGAAGACTTTGTACAATATCACATAGCTATTGTACAAGGAAAAATGAAAATGATTATCTTATTTTACCACAATCCACAAAAACGATTGGACAAAGAAGTACCGACTACTTGGGCCCAAGATTTTACAACTTAATTCCCCCTGAAATTAGGAAAATAAATAATAAAATACAATTTAATAAAAATGTAACTAAATATTTATTACAAATAGATAGTAAAAATGCGGCCGCATTTGGCAAGAAAAAAGTGCTCTCCCACCAGGACAACACACCGGGCACAGGTCCGCAGTCGCAATGACGAAATTGCATGAATTGCGCTACGATTTGATTCCTGTTTCACTATATTCTTCAGATTTGGCCCCTTGCGATTTTATCTATTTCCAAACTTGAAGAAATGGCTCGGCGGGAACGGATTAGGCTCCAACGAGGAGATCATCGCTGAAAAAAACGTCTATTTTGAAGGATTGCCGGAACCGTATTATTCAGTGGCGGCTCCTCGAAGGAGGCTAAGGAGGCTCAGCCTCCTCACCAATTTATCTTAATGAACATTCTCCATTTTATTTCCTGTTTCTCTGATAATTCTTTAAATTTTACAATTAATTCCCCGTTCTCAGTAGTTATTTTCAATCCGGCAACAGTGGTCAGAGGCTAGATTCTCTATATATCTCAAGCGGTGAGCATGTGTTGTTCAACACAGTTGCCGTTTTTCCGACCAGTCAATCGTCAAATAGCGTGAAACGGCGAAAACGGCAACAGGGTGGGGAGGCTTGCTTTTCGTACCCATTCGTCGGTCGAATGAAATACGATTACTTGCGCTCCCGCCTCCCGCTGCTAGAAGAATGCGGTTAGTTGTTGTTTTTATTCCACGAGGCGTAGTAAGATTAAGTAGTTAATTTTTAAGTTATAACTTATAATTTATCTATTCGGAATCGGTGAAAGTTAAAATTATGAGTGACTTAGTTGCAGTGTTCTTAGAAAATCCATTTAGTGGATTAACATATGATAGAAAAGTGTTCTTCAAAAACAAACGGCCTTTACCGGATTTGAAAGGATTAGTGATGGCAGGGAAGTATCAAAATCGAACGTTTAATACCGATAATTATAAAAAATATGTATGGTTAACGGGATCTGATGTACACAATAAATTATATTGCTGGTATTGCTTGCTATTCACATCAGATACAACTTCATGTTGGGGGCACTTGGGTTATAATGATTTGAAAAATTTAGCTCGTGGCCTAGAAAGACATGAAAAATCGCAGGAACATATTACATCGTGTATTAAGTTCAAATTAACCGGTAAACTGAATATTGTTAATGCGATTGATTCTACACGAACACGCGAAATCGAAAATCATAATAATACAGTTAAAGAAAACCGCGAAGTTTTAAAAAAAATCATTGATTTCTTATTGTATTTATCATTTCAAGATTTGGCTTTTAGAGGGCATGATGAAACTGAAAATTCAGTTAATAAAGGTAATTTTAGGGAATTGTTAGATTTGTTTTGTAAATACGACAGTAAGCTTCGCGATTTTATGACTAACGCGTCAGTATTTGCAGGCACCTCAAAAACAATACAAAACGAAATTCTTGATTCAATAAATTATGTCCTCCGAAATCACATAGAGGATGAATTATTTAATGTCCCTTTTTTTTCGTGGCAGGTTGACGAAACAACTGATATAACGTGTAAATCACAATTATCAATAATTTTTAGATTTGTAAAAAATGGACAACTAGTGGAAAGATTTTTAGGGTTTTACGATGTTAGTTCGGGAAGAACAGCGATCAATTTATTTAATTTCTTAATGGAAACATTTCAACGATTAATAGCTCAAACCTACGACGGCGCATCTGTAATGGCGGGACATTTAAACGGTCTTCAAACAAAAATAAAATCAGTTTCGCCGCAGGCTATTTTCACCCATTGTTACGCTTACAACATGAATTTGGTTTTAAGTAATGCATGTAATTCCATTAAGGAAGTTAGAATTTTTTTTTCCAACTTATCGTCATTTTCAAATTTTTTTAGCAAATCCACCAAACGAACTGAAATTTTGAATAACATAGTAGGAAACAGAATTCCCTGTAATGCTCCAACTCGATGGAATTTTACATCACGTGCAGTGTTTACCATTCACAAAAATAAAGACAAATTAATTGAAACATTTGATTTTATATTAAACAGTGATGACTTTTCGACAGATCAGGTTTCATTAAATGCTGCTGTTGGTTTAAAATCTTATTTAGAAAATGAAGAATTTTTGTTTTTTCTTGATACTTTTAAATTAATATTTGAACAAACTGATCTTATTTTTCAAATTTTACAACATAAATTCACTGATATAATTTATTCAAGAGATCGTTTGAAACATCTCATTGATAAAATTTCAAGTTTCCGTAATACAGAATTTCATTTTAATATTTTATTTCAAAATTTTTCAACTGATGAGGCTCCTCCCGCGAAAAGGAGGAAAACATATAATTTAGTAGACAAGAAACTACATTATAAACAACTTTTTTATGACATTTTAGATACCATTAAAGGTCAAATTGAGATTCGATTTTCCGATTTACATGAATTGAAGTTTTTCGACTTGACGAATAGAAGATTTTTCGAATCTTTTTCAAAAGAGTTTCCCAATACACTTTTAGATAACTTAGTTCTCAAATATAAATTTTTTGATAAAATAACACTGCACAATGAATTATGCGTTATATACTCGGATAAAGATATTTTAGGCCAGTACGACAGTCACGCCGATATGATAAAATATATGATAGACAATGATTTGCAACAAGTTTTACCTCAGTTTTATAAACTACTTTGTTTGACAGTCACCATTCCTGTCACGTCGGCATCGGTGGAGAGATCATTTTCTACTCTCAAACGAATTAAAACTTACATGCGAAATACAATGGACCAAAATCGTTTATATAATGTTAGTTTGATATCTATTGAAAAAGATTTAGTAAAACACTTAAAACAAAATGATACATTTTATGATAATATTATTGATCATTTTTCGCAAACTAAAGACCGTAGAATTCCGTTAATATATAAAAAAAGTTAATAAAATTAATTTAAAAAAACAAAAAACGAACAAAAAAATTTTTTGCCAAGAGAAACTCTACACCTCCACGTTGGTTCTTGCTGGGCAACAATTAATTTTGTCACTGAAGTAGCTGGTACGGTCGCTGTGCAAAAGTTAAATTAATTGGCTGAGTAGAGTATATTAAAAAAAAACGTTTTATGTCCAGCCTCCTCTCTTAAAAAGTTCACGAGCCGCCACTGGTATTATTTGAAAGGGAAGTGAAACTTTTGAAAAACATTGTACGAAGTGTATCGGGCTACAAAAAGATTATGTTGAGAAGTAAAATTAGTTTTGAGCAAATAAATCATTTCCTGTTTCATTTTTCAGGAACTTTTCACCTTTCCCTCAAACTATGTTCTAAAATAAGAAGAAAACTGTTTCGAATTATCAATTTTATCCAAACGTACTAACTTAGTTTCGATATTGTCCGATAGATGACGCTACAAAATGCACTATAATATAAAAGAAGAAGAAAACGGTTTCATATTATCGGAGATGTCGTTGGAGCGGTAATTAATAACATCAACATCAGATCTGAATTGAATGTATTCAAATGAATATACTTACATTCCTTACGTTTATAGGATGAGACTCGGGATCCACTGATATGTACCTCATGAACGCCAATCCAGCTGCAAACACCGGGACCAAACCTATGATCGTCAAAGGGTTCGTAGTTATACTGAAGACGGTTCCAATAGCTGCCACTAACGACATCTCTCACACATTCGAAAATATCAACGACTATATATTTCTATCCTGATTTTCACAATATATCAACCATCTTGAACACAAGTCTGTACATTCTGAGTTGCATGAATTTACGTTGTGCTTAAGAAAACGTGGTCCTTTTCGATGTTCTAAGTCGCGTAACGTCGCATTGTTTGGGAATTAGTTCATACATTTGAACTGTTACAGTAAATTATGTAATTGATGTGCTTAATTATATTTGTGAATGTTTTAAATGAACTGAACTCTTTTCTGCATATTTTACATTATATTAACAGCAGCACATTCTTTTAATTTTTCTCGCACAATTCTATCTTATATAATGAATTATTCTATCATTGGCACATATATTGAGAATGGCTTCCACGTGACGTCAGATCCACATCCCCAGATTCACTTCCTGGTTCAATATTTTCGGTGTGTAATTTCTGAACGAGACCTTCTTCATTTGGAAACGTAACAGCTCACGGTCTCCCACGCAAGACTTGATGAATAAATTATGTTTTATATAATCGAATTGGGTTACTTCTTTATGTTTGTTGTTTGTATACTTGTCGTTGGGTGTGGTATGGAAATAATGTTGTACAAAAGTTTTGCATCTGTCTCGAACATAAATTTCAGTGTTGTATTTTTCCTGAATAGTAAAATTTGCATTTGATTCCTTGTACTTGTTCGGGTCTGGATCGGTCCTTCCCATTTCCTTACATGAAATATGAACTGGGTATCTGCAAACGAATAATTTGAAATTAGAGAGAGCAAGTACAATCAATGATTGCTTTAAGGCAAGTGCTGACACTGACTAGTGACGCTGCGAAACCAGTCGAGCCGAGACGAAGGATTTGTTAAATACCCTCTATATACAGGCCACACTGGATCATAACGTCTTCACTGCAGCCGGTGATCAATAAATTGCAGCATAATGCTGCAATACCGACAGTGAAACGAGACTTTTATTTATTCTTTAGAACGTATACAGGGTGTATCTAAATAACACCGAAAAAATTAAAGGGGTGATTCTGTGATGAAAATTAATGTGAGTGTTTGGTATAAATTTTTTTGAAAAAACCCTCCCCGGAAAAGTTACACCCCTTCGAAAATTAAAAAAAAAATGGTTTTTCTTTTTCATTTTCCCTGTATATCAAGCTAAAGACACGAAACTTGGTAAACATTATCTGTCAATAAGAGTACACTTTTTGAAATTTTTTCAACCCTGAAGTATCCTTAGAAGGGGTTGATTATTTCAACCCCTAAGATATTTCTTCTTACAACTTTTTTTTAGATGAAAATTTTTTCTTTAAAAAAGTATGACTGAAAAGCCCAATTCATTGACTAACTTTTTTAACTCTACAAGTTATTTCTGAAACTTGAGCATTTACGAGAAAAAAAATCTAATGCAATGCATTTTCAAAAAGATGAGCTAACGCGAGTGTATTTTGCGTCAAGTCTAGTGGCCTGTGCTTTGCATAAAAACATTAATACTGACACTAGGATTGTGTAGTGTCATTTTCTGTCACCCATCTTATTGTTTCACAAGTTTTATGATTGTGTATTGTAGGAAATATTAGTTGATTGAAAATATGAATGCATATTCGAATTTGGAAATGGCAGATATGCATTTTACATACGGTCGTGCTAACGGTAATTCATTGGAAGCGCAAAGACTTTATGCTGAACAGTACCCACAGCGTAGACTACCCCATCATACTACGTTCACAACTATTCACCGACGCTTGCGGGAACGTGGTAATTTTGAAAAAAGAAGTTATGATTGTGGTCGTACTAGAGAAGTTAGAACTGCAGCTGTAGAAGAAGCCGTACTTAATTCAATTGAAGAATTACCTGAAACTAGTACCAGGAAAATAGCTCGTGTCCTACATGTAAACCATTCCGTTGTTTTTAGAATTTTAAAAGAACAAATGTTGTATCCCTATCATCTTCAACGGGTGCAGGCGTTAATGATTCGAGATTTTTTACCCCGTGTGATTTTTTGTCAGTGGCTTATTAATATGATTGGCCAAGCACCACAGTTCTTAGATAATATTTTATTTACTGACGAGGCGAATTTCTCAAGAGACTGTATTAGAAATTTTCACAACAATCACCTTTGGGCTGACGAAAATCCTCATGGCTTTTTTGAAGGAAATCATCAGTATAAATTTTCATTAAACGTGTGGCTCGGAATTATTGATAATCATTTAATTGGTCCCCATTTTCTTCCGCTACGATTAAATGGTGAAGCATATTGTCATCTCCTTGAAGAATTACCTGTTCTTCTTGAAGAGGTTCCCATTCAAATTAGGCAACATTCATGGTTTATGCACGATGGTGGACCAGCTCATTTTAGTATACTTGCAAGAACTCACCTGGATGAGGTGTATGCCAATCAATGGATAGGTGAGGAGGACCTGTAAACTGGCCAGCCCGCTCCCCTGACCTTAATCCTTTGGATTTTTGCATATGGGGATATCTGAAATCTTTGATATACACAAACCCAGTTGAAAATATCGATGATCTGCGAAACCGCATTGTGGCAGGGTGTGAAACTATAAGAAATTCTCCAGGAATATTTCATCGTATACGCAATTCTATGAGGAAAAGGCTAGATGCTTGTATTGACGCTGAAGGCGGTCATTTTCAACATTTATTATAATTGTATTGTCGATATTCGACAGGTTTTTGTTCATTGTCTGTTCACTTTTGTTTTTAGTTGTAGAAGTCTCATAATCATAATCATAATTTGGTTGGCTGTTGTTTAATAAAATGCTATTTTACATGAGCTTATTTATTTTTTTCTCATAAATGCTCAAGTTTTAGAAAAAACTTGTAGAGTTAAAAAAGTTAGTCAATGAATTGGGCTTTTCAGTCATACTTTTTTAAAGAAAAAATTTTCATCTAAAAAAAAGTTGTAAGAAGAAATATCTTAGGGGTTGAAATAATCAACCCCTTCTAAGCATACTTCAGGGTTGAAAAAATTTCAGAAAGTGTACTCTTATTGATAGATATCGTTTACCAAGTTTCGTGTCTTTAGCTTGATATACAGGGAAAATAAAAAAGAAAAACCATTTTTTTTTTAATTTTCGAAGGGGTGTTACTTTTCCGGGGAGGGTTTTTTCAAAAAATTTTATACCAAACACTCACATTAATTTTCATCACAGAATCACCCCTTTAATTTTTTCGGTGTTATTTAGATACACCCTGTATAAGAACTTCCTTTTTTATGAACCATCAGTTTAATTAATAAGGATGATTGTTCTATTCATAGCGGTTGAGTATACTTAATTTTGCCTAAGAAGGAGCGTTAATTCTGGAGAAATTTAAAACTAGCAACATTTACAACCATGTTAGCCAGTTGCCGTTTTATTTTTGAATTCTTCAGCGCTTCACCTCTGCTTGGTTTTATAAACTGTTCAGACCTGCAAAGCTGCAGCGAATCTGTATCTAACGGCAATGATATGCCCCTCTATTTTCTCGTTTCTCTTCAATATTATTTTCTTTTATACCTTGACTATACAAGAGGGAAACCTAAAATGTTCGAAGAACATCGTGTGAGCTAGCGGTTGAATCTTGGGAGAGGAGATACGCATTTGAATTTTTCTTGAAGGTTTGGAGGTTATAGGCATAGGGAAATACCTTATTGGGTAAGAAGCTCCACAACTTTTTTGTGAACCGGTTTTCGCAATGGACCTCACTTGATCATCCCATGAGAGAGTGCTGTTGGTGGTGATTCCGAGCATGGATATGGAAGACTTCATGAGAATAGGTGTACCTAATATTATAGGCCTTCCTGGAAAGACGCAAGTCTGAGTTTTGGTTGCACTCTAGCTATATTCCAGTTGGAAGGAAACACCAGAATTAAATCAAAGGGCTAACAATCTGCAGAAAAATGGTGTTAATTCAGGCGCACATTCCTTGAGAACGAAAAATGCAAATCCGTCTTTTCGGTATTAAGAGGCTTCCAGCTGGAAGGAAACACCCAAGTTCGTATGAAAGAGTAAGCAATCTGCAAAAAACTGGTGTTAATTCAAAACACATTCCATGACAGGTGACAGGTGGAATTCCATCTGGCCCCATAAACTTTTTGGTACTGAGATCAAGCAGAATGTGTCTAACAATTTCAGGAATATGGCTATCGAAGGCAGCAATATCAGGAGGGTCCTTTGCTTGGGATTTTGCTGCAAATACTCCAGCAGAAAGGTTAACTTTGTCTTGTGGTGTAGTGTGGTGTGTGCCATCATCTATGGTTAGAGGAGAAAATGAACTGGAAGCGAAATGTCTACCAATTGCTTTGGCGAGAGCCCAAACCATTTTGGCGTTATATGCCTCTTTCGAAGCGTTTATTATTTCATTGCACATATTTCTGGCTTCAGTATATTCTGTTCTATTCTCCAGACATGCGTCACCGCGCCAACGATGGTATGCTGTTTGTTTTGAAGCGACTGCCCTAGAACAGATTTTATTGAACCATCGTTCACCAGATGACGGTGATTTGTTGGTATGGGGTATGTATGTTTCCATTCCTAACCTGATAATATCCTGGATCTTTTTGACACATTGCCTTGGGTCATCAGATTCAAAACATACGCTTCTTTAAGGAAACTCGGAGATAAAACATGCGAAGACCGTCCCAGTTGGCTAAATTGTAATGCCAAACTGTGCATGGAGGTGTTGACTGGTTCGTGGTCAGAGTTTTCCAATGGTGCACGGATGTTTACTTCGTGAGGATTTGAATTATTAGTGGGGAATAAATTAAGCGTATTGCCATAATGATAGTTGTTATCCGGGATCCATGTTGGTTCATTAACTAACTACTCGAGACCGTAGGTAATCGCGAAGGCCTCGGCCTGTCGCCCTGCGTCATCCGTTTTGTTCGAGAACTTGAGCCAAGAGGATTTGTGAACGTAGAAATCCCCCATGATGATTATATCAGAGGCTGTATAGTTTGAACGGGGTTGCCAGAAGTCCTTAGTTGCACCTCTTTTGCTTTTTAATGTAAGAAACCTGTCATCTAATGGATCTGTTTGAAATTTTCATAACAATATGTAATTTAGAGTAGGCTCATTTAAACAATACGAAATTATTTCCAAAATTCCGTGACCAAGCAGAATGTGCCGGTGTTGTTAATTTATTTAAAGCCGTACCAGACATCCACGTAACTAACATATTTAATAAATTTCTTGAAATCTTGATTTAAATCATCCTCTATGTCACCTTTGACGATAGGTTTCTGCAAAATGTATCTCAATAGTTGCCCTTTGAATAGAGTTATTACATTTATTATTTTACACCGAGTTTATCTAATATCTACACTGAAAAAAAAACTTCATTTGTGACAAGTGAAATTTAAATAGTGTTTATTGAAAAAAGAAGTGAAATATGGGACAAACAAATTGAGCACTTTCCGTAATTAAACCAAGAAACTTGGTTCTTTTCACTTATTACTATTAAAAAGTTTACTTGTCCTAAACAATATAATTGATTGCAACAAGCAAATATAATCATTTCTGTAGCTGTTATAAGTATTATCATAATAATAACACTAGTGCTAGAATGAACTCATTTTGGCACTAGTGCTGAAATGAACTCATTTTAGCACTCTGTGTTAAAATGAACCAATTCTTGCAATAACAATCAGCGTCAAAAAGATGACTTTTCGTAAGCGAATTACAAAAAAATACTTTCTTCACGCTTCACCAAACGACAGAGCGGTAAAATGTCAATTTCTTAGACAGTTGTACGACAAATTATTTATACTGGATGGCGCACCAAACTTATGTATTTTCAAATGCAATCCTCCCTATATTGTAATGTCACTGATCGTTCTAGACTAGAGATACCTTATCATCAATATATGCATATATAAACGGGGTGTAAAATTAAAAAAATTCGGATATATGCTCAGTTTGAAAATTTTAATTTTAGGTACTAATTAATATATGAATATTTCCGGAAGAAATTAGTTATTTGTTACTAAAATTGTTCCAGTTGAAGTTCCAAAATATGTTATTGAACTTTTTTGGAAATGAGTGTGAGCGGATTAAGAAATTAACGACGACAGCAGCCAATGAAATTTGCATAATATATTAGGAATAACATTTCTATAATCATGAGTTGCACAACAAAATGTAAACGAGAGTTCGAATTGTATTCTTCACTTAAATGTTTGGTAATCTTATGTTAATAGAAACTTAAGCTATGTATGTGACTATGTCAGTAACGTAACTTTCTTGTGGATTGTTTATTTGTATGAGAGATAGTGTATAGCTATTTTTAGAGTTCATAATATAACTTTTTTCGCCGAGAAAGTAAGCTTCGTTATTTCCTTATCATGAACGGAGTTTTATTGTTTTTAGATTAATTAATTTACCAGAGGATATTAAGAATTGTTTCTGAATTGATGGCTTATTGGCATGTTATTGCTTCGAAATTAATAGTTATTTTGATGAATGTTAAGCATTCTTAATCATATATTATGACATTGCATACCAAAAAAATAAGTATAAGTCACTCAGAGCATCGCACGTATTTTAACGTTATAAGAGCTTCGTTCGGAATACCATTTTCATATCATTTTACATGTTTTGAGTTTCACTTGATGAATATTTGTAACATTTTTCCCCATTTTTGAATATATTTCAACGCTATGAATCATATAAATACCCAATATCTATAACACAAGGCGTTGACTACGAATGTAAGTGTAAAAGGCTTTAGTCCACTCAGAAGTTTGAAAAAATAGGGGTCATTGCTAAAATTTTATAGGCCGCACCAAAATGCATAATCCTTTTTGCATCGTGTTCAGGATTACACATGGTTAGTCAGAAGAAAAAAAGGGGCTCGTGTTTATTACTATTAATAAACAATGAAAAACAATTTTCAATTAACAAATGGAATGTCTTTAAGGGGTTTTTTGGTCCGCTGAACCCGAATCTGAAGTCGGAAAATGGAAAATCAGGCCCGTTTGCAGGGTAACCTGGGAAATTTCACCAAATCTTAACAACAAACTAGTTTTTTCCTCGGACTTGAGTGGTATTAAAATAATGAGATGTCGTGATGTGACTCAGTACAATTTTCACTAAAAGAAGGAACATTCTGGAAAATTGCGTCGTTTTTCCTTCATATTCCTATCTCGTCCAACGTGTCTAATTATAAGTTTTCCGTGGCCGAGTATTATTTCATGGTTATAAAATCAAAGGCAACTATACTTCTCCGGAAAATGAGAATTCACCATTTCTACACGACAAACTTTGATTATTTTGTTTGTCGTAGAATTTTTGTCAATGTTATTGGAATAATGAGCTACCGTGATGGTTTTCGGTACAAATTTCACAGGAAAAAGGAAAATTCTGGAAAATTGCGTCGTTTTTTTTTTTCATATTCCCCTCTCCGTCCATGTCCAACATGTCAAATTATATTTTTTTCTAGTCGTTGAGTATTATTTTTTGGTTATAAAATCAAAAGCAACTATAGTTTTCTGGAAAACTCGAAAAAATTAAAATTTGCCATATTTACACTACAATTTTTAATTGTTATTTTCTTTTTGGCAAACTTTCAGACAATTATTATGACAAAGAATTTCAGGTAACTTTTATTATGATATGTATTGTACCTCTTTCAAACCAGGTAAAAAAGAGCAGATGTTTTTGAAGCATCAATGATGATGCGTACGTGTACCATAGAGATCGTATACACAAGATCTCTACGACGTGAACACATTAACGGGTACTAGTATTGCCCAAAATCGGTCTTGGTCTTGCAGTCTTGGTCTTGTTCTTGCATTTTTGCAAGACCAAGACCAAGGCCAAGACCACGTAATTTTAGCAAGACCAAGACCAAGACTGATCGTGCAAGATTTGAGCTAGAACAAGACTAAGCCTGCGAGACTCTTGCGTCTTGCAGTTAGGACTGAGTGTCGTTTCAGGGAGTGGACAGGCTTAATTTATAATACAAGAAATTGATCCATAGAAAACAAACGAAACAAAATAAAAGAAATACTAGTACATAAAATTTTGAAGAAGAAAATAGGCAGAAAATAGGAAGACGTAAAGTACAGATATAAATGACTATCAGTGCATTTTCGTTGAAAGGGGGAATTTACGCAGTTCGAATAAGTAAATGAAAAATAATATATTAAATATAGTATGAAAATAAATAAAAATATGAAAATAATGAAAACGAAAAACAAACTATATAGAATAAAGCGTAATAAAATTATATGTAGTATGTTACCGACAAAATGTGTATTTTCTTAATATTTCAAAAGTTACAGGCAAAAAAGAGATCTTACAAACTAATTTGAAATCTAACTTATAATAATAAGGTAGATATAAGATAAGAGCGAAAAGCAGGACGCTACAATGTCATGCGTCTGTACGCCGCATGCGGCATCCTTTGATTTGCGACGGCATCCTTTAATAAGAGCCGGCACGTGCCAAGGCGGCGCGGTACAAGGCGACACTATCTAAGCGAATGGACTATAATAAGTAATAGTATTTATTCCAATTCCAGTCATTCCCAATTGAGCTTTGCTTCGAGTCTAATGTAATAATTGATTTTACTCTAATCCTTGTTGTTCTCGGAAAACTTATTACGTTTACAATTTGACATGAGTGAAGATTCAAATAGTTCTAGTCGGAGTAGTGAGAGTTGGAGCTATAGATCTAAAAGACCTAAGAACAAATTTGATGAGTTTTCGAAATAATTCTTGCATCCCAAATTGCTTTGTGTAAATTGTGCCAACATAAAAAGGTTGAATAAAAATTAAAAACAGAAACACTAATAGGTAATTGCGAGACTTGCGAGACTCTTGAGGCAAGACCAAGACCAAGACTGAGAGCGCAATACCAAGACCAAGACCAAGACCAGGTGTATTGGCGCAAGATCAAGACTGGCTAAGTCTCGTCTTGTTCTTGCATTTGGGCAACACTAACGGGTATGGAGAACACAGCAGCTGTATTTGAGTGTGGAGGGAAAGGAACTGGCATGCTGGCAATAGTATCTGAGATGCGGCTGTAAGATCACGTCATATCTTCTATTCTAATTTATAAAACACGCGGACTCTATGAAATATCAATTTGTACTAAAACTTATTATTCGAAAATAAAATTATATAAATCAGATTGAAGTAGGTATATGTGCATTCGAAAAAAAAGTATCACATGAGTAAATTAAAAACCCAATTCACAACAAAACGAATAGCTCGTGGGCTTGTGGTAAATTCAAGATTCAAGATTTTTTCTCAGAAAAAGTTGATAATATGGAAGAAGAGACTATTTTATATATAACCGAGTAATATCATCATTATTATATAGATTTTTCACTACAATTTTCTGAAGAAAAAAATTTGTATTAATATTTAATCCTTTATAATGTTAATATCAAGGAAGGGGAGCTCATTATCTGTTTCTATTTCGACAGTGAATTTGAATGAATCAAATTGGCTATTGAGCATTTTCAAAAAGCCATGTAAATCAAAATATTCACTTGTAATCTCGAAAATATCGACAACATATCTATTCGAAACTTTTGGAAACTCATACAAGGTTTCAAGTTCACTTAGAAAAATATTGGCCAAAAAAGGAAAGAATGGATTGCCCATTGCACATCCGCTTGTTTGTTCATAGTAATTTCAGTTAAAAGTAAAATAATTTTTTCTATCGTGGATTTTAATATTTGAAAGCCATTTCTTCAAAATTTTTATCGACTCAGTGATTGGGGTATTTGTAAATAGTGGAACAACATCAAATGAAACGAGAGAATCAAGTTTAAATTCCTTCAATTTTGAAATAAGTTCCAATTTCACAGACAAACTTGGTGCGGCTTGCAAGTTATCAAACTACCTAACCGATCATGTTATACGTATAGTGGACTAAATCTGGTGAGAAAAAAGGCAAGGTTGGCGAAAATTTTACGGTGCTCAGCAACCCCGTGGAAAGTGTTTGTTAGGGTACCAATAACAACCTCCTGAAATTTCTATTTCCCAAAGTGGGTGCAACCCCTTTTTTTTGGCCAAAAAGTTTTTTTTTTACTTTTTAAGGGTAGTTTAGCAAAAAAAAATTAATATCTCTGGTTGTATTGAGAATTAAGAAACCAAAGTAGAACTCTTTTATTGTCAATGTCCAAGGGAACTTTCAGTCCAAATTTCAAGTTGATCCGACCACCTACCTCCCCGTAATAGGTATTTATATACTCATATATGCTAGGAATCTTGCGTAAGGGCTAACTCGGTCATTTTTCAACCGATTAGGCTCAAATGAAGATAAGTGTTATGCTCTCAAAACTACACTTCAAATTTCAAGTGAAAATATTGAATAGTTTTCCAGAATTTCAACTTTAAGTCAATTTCTTAGTTATCTTTCAAATTAAGATATCTCATGTCATTTACATCCGATCTGGATCTGCTTTGCGGGAAAATGTAGGTATTCACATATAGTCTTACGTCATGGAACTCAGTTTTCATTTATTAATATCCTCAGTTTTCATCTATTATAATATCCCCAAAACTTGTGTCAAATTAATTAATTTGATGTTTCTAAAAGTGCGAAATTTCGCAATTTTATGAGAATATTATGAGGCTCAAAAGTTGATAGCGCTCTAGACGTCCTATGTAATTAGCTACGAACGTAATCATTTTGACGTTTTCCTCGAAAAGCTCGCTACGCGTCTGTTACAGCTTATACATTTTACCTCGTTCTTGTTACGTTGGGGCCGTTTCGTGCCCCGTGCGGGCGGCGCCAGTTTTAGTAAAGTATTTCGCCTGTGAGCCGCTAGCTTTCACCCGCTTCGGGTTTATTTTAGTAGCTAGAAAATTCCCTTTGGTACGTCGCACGTTAGACGCGAGTAGCTGAGACCTGAGATTACCTGTTTCTATTTTAATTAAAGTTTCCTATTTAATGAACATTTATCGAAAAAAGAAAGGCCTTCGGGCACGGTCCGATACCTAATCTAACTACATGGCGCTCCTCACGTGAACGTCATTCGATTTATCTCAAATTAACCAAAATGGCCAAAATAGGTCGGAAAAAAAATAATTGAAAAATGAGTTCCATGACATAAAACCATATGCCACTATCTACATTTTTTCGCAAAGCATATCCCGATCGGATGTAAATGACATGAGATATCTTAATTTGAAAAATAACTAAAAAATTGACTTAAAGTTGAAGTTCTAGAAAACTATTCGATGTTTTCACTTGAAATTTGAAGAGTAGTTTTGAGACCATAACGCTTATCTTCAGCCAAATCGGTTGAAAATGACCGAGTTAGCCGTTACGCAAGATTACTTGCATATATGAGTTGATGTTTATCTATTACGGGGAGGTGGGTGGTCGGATCAACTTGAAATTTGGACTAGAAGTTTCTTGGACATTGACAATGAGAGGGTTCTACTTTGGCTTCTTAATTTTCAATACAACCAGAGATATTAATTTTTTTTGCTAAACTACCCTTAAAAATGTCAAAAAACCCCTTTTTGGCAAAAAAAAAGGGTTGCACCCACTTTGAGAAATAGAAATTTCAGGGGGTTGTTATTGGTACCACAACAAACATTTTCCACCGGGTCGCTAAGCATCGTAAGATTTTCGCCAACCATTTGCCAGATTTACTCCACTAGTAGAATAATTAATGTTTGAAATGATTGGTCTCATGGAATTACCCGGCTTATGAGTCACAGGTAAGTAATATAGCTTAGAAAGATCAGGATTTGAATTCCTAAGTTTGTATTTTAAATTATCGGAGATTACAGCAGCACACAATTCAATGCATCGTGCATTAGAATCTGATCTCTGATGATTTATTCCTACATTATTATAGCCAAATAGTATATAAACAGGCAAATTTTGATTTATAATTTAGTTTACTCTGGTAATGACTACTTGGTAGCCGAAAAGTCTTCAGTACTCTAATAGTATTTTTAGAGGATTATTTCTTAACTATAGTGAAACAGATATCAATCAATTTTATTATTAGTATTTGTTGCCATTCTTAATACATTAAAAAAACATCACCAGAAATATTTGGGGATAATTTGGGATCTGAAATTAATAAGCCCCCTTTATTAAGAGGCTGACATACCCAGATACGTTGACAATATCTCAGGATGTTTCATTGGAACTAATATCCACCGAAGGAATATTATAAAATTAAAATTTCACCAACCAAGTAACGATATAACCCCATAGAGTATAATCAAACATTGCAAAATATTTTAGTTCTTAGCAATAATTTTGCAAGTTGCCCAATAACAGTAATTTCAATGAATGGAACTAATTTGTCCGTAATTGGTATCTGAAGAAATATGTAATTAAATCTTGCATATGTTTAACATTCTTACTTCACGCGCTGAATAAGAGTCAACCTAGAAAGAATCGAATTTAATGACATTCATTGTTGGTTAGGTTGGATATGAAATACCGACGGTAAATGTTGTGAATGTTTGAAGCAATTTTTTATTCGTTTACGGTCCAATGGTATCCTTCGAATGTCTTCTTCAGTAATAATTCCAACCTTTCACGATTACTAAACGTCTATACTTGGTATTTAATTTAAATCTTATAATGACCTCTAGTGCTTCTTTCTAGAAACGTTTTCCACTTTAAATACAGAGCGGAATGGTTCGAACACAACTCCTTAGATCAGGGGTCCCCAACTTCATCCCCTGCGGGCCAAATCCGACCCGCCAGTGTCATGAACAGATCCAGATGGTATCATTTATCTTACCATAGCCAAGAATCTTCTCCGCTCATCTATAAATGGCAAGCATCTTGGCTAGGAAGACTATGTTGAGATCCCTCATTCGCACGGACTACCCATCAATATATCTAGGACCGCGAAAGCCTGCTACGACTTTTGTGTTTGGTCTAGGCCCATCCGTATTCCAAATTGTGCTGTGCTTTGGCGTGCTACCATTCCTTTCCCGACGGGATGACGACTCTGAAATGCTGCTCCGCGAATCTCAAAGCCTTGATTATGTCCTGCAATTCTAGTCGCAGCCCTTCAGGCTCCCCCTAAGAAGTCGGTCTTGGTCTGCACTCCATCTATACAGGGAGCGATTGCAGCTAAGCCTGTAGACCGTCATCATTGCGAGATTCTTCATCGTCATTGATAGGGATGGCACGCCCAGCAAGGCCCTCAATACTTCAGTCGGTGTACTCTTTTTCGAGGATGTAATGCCTCTGAGGAAGAGTATTCTGGGCTGTAACCAGTTCGGTTCTTTTCCACCATCGAGGACTGCATGATCGAGTCTTCGGATAATGATAGCTTAGTGGATTCATATCAGCTATTTAGGCTCCAAACCCCACTTCATGCCAATTGCTCTCTTACACTGGCAAAAGATTATCATAGCATTTTGGCACCTAGTCTGCAGTTGCTTCAGCCAGAGTAGTTTTTTGTCCAGGGTGACTCCCAGATATTTCACCATCTCGGAAAAGTCAACTGACTTGATTCTGATTACCATCTTCTTCAGAAGCTCGATTTTGTATCTCCTAGAGAAGATGATAATGTTAGTTTCCTTCAGCTGAATGGAGAGTTTGTTTTCTCTACACCAGAGTTCTGTAATTGTCAAGGCTTTTTGAACAGGCTCCTGCAAGATATCCTCGTAGGCTCCTCTGGAGAATATGGCGATATCATTCGCATAATTTACTGCTTATTATGGTGGTGATGAAAAATTCAGAATTATGAGGAAATGAGGAGCTGCTGGGATGTAAAGTAGATTTTGACCAGTACTTAAAACCAAGTTTTGTAAAGAGGTTTTGGCAATGGAACTCACAAGATCATTCCATGAGAGGGTGCTGCGGTGGCGATCGCGAGCATGGACTATTTATAAAGACAAAAACATGGAATATTTATAAGATGAAAAAATATATAAAGACATAACTTAAATGATGTCTTCAATTTTTTTCGTTTCAAACACCAATGTTTATTTTTGTTGATATGCTGTTGCTATGTCAAATTGAAACTAGTATTGAAATTCGTAGCGTCCGCCTCGAAAAAACGCCATATACAGGGTGCTTCAGTTAGTCGATAGAACTTCTGAAAATAATAGGGGTCTTTCATAGAAAATTTTTCGCTAAATCACTTCGTTTCCATGATCGTTCATTGTACAGAAAACAGCTTTTGTAAGCAATTCCTACTCATAGTAGGCTATGTTTTGTGCGATAAAAAATTTTTTTTTAGTCATAATTGGTGAAGATTTTGAAGGGGTAGTGGTTACTTTTCTTCCCAACTTCTACGCCATTGGAAAAAGTACGGTTTGAGATGCCCATTTCAACCGCCAATATTTTTTACACAAAAAAGGTGCTCTTGGTTATAATCTCTTAAGTTGACCGTATTCGAGAAAAATCAACTTTTTTGTTGAAAAACATGATCAATTTTCTGGTTTTGTTACTTGTTCAAATAGATTTCGTTTAATTAGTAAAATATAAATTTTATTTCAAAGAATTGACAATGTTTTTCAACGTGAAAGTTGATTTTCCTCAAAAACGGTCAACTTTAGAGCTTATGACCAGGAGTACCTTTTTTGTGTAGAAAATATTGGCGGTTCAAATAATTGTCCCAAAACCGTACTTTTCCCAGTGGCGTAGAAGTAGAGGAGAAAAACAACCACTACCTCTTCAAAATCTTCACCAATTATGACTAAAAAAAATTTTGTTTATCCCACAAAACATAGCTTACTATTAGTTAAAATTGCTCACAAAAGCTGTTTTCTGTACGATGAACGGTTCCGGAGATATTCGCAAAAAAATGAACATTTTTTTTCAATTTCAACACCCGTATCTCGAAAACGAAGTGATTTAGAGAAAAATTTTATATGAAAGACCCCTATTAGTTATTGAAGTTCTAACGTTTGCCGAAGTTATGAACGAAAAAACTGAAACACCCAGCATATTTGTACAATCAAATCGCCAAATATAGACAAAAATTGATTACAAACATTCAATTTGTTCCCCAGCATGAATAATATTTTTTCATCTTAATGCCGAGTATAAGATTAAGTATTTTTGTATAATATATAAGTTAAAAAACTGTATGCTTGAAGTTCGATATTTGTATATAAATAGAATTGTGCATTGCATTCACCAATGAATTTTATTTTATGTTTACAGATAAAAACAAGAAATTTTTCTTCGTTAATCACTTTATTTAAAAAAACTTTGATTGCAATTTCGAACTTTACAGTTCATTATCAAAACTTGTATTGTTTGTATGTTTTGATAATGAACTGTTAAGTTCAAAATTGCAATCTACTTCCTTTTAAATAAAATGATATTTGACGAAGTAAAATTTCTTGTTTTTATGTGTAAAATGGAATATCACAAAATAAGAAATAGCTCCATTCAAATTATTATTTTATTTTGTTCTGTGACTCACTCTTGAGCCCAATGCTATCTGTTTCTGGGCCTAATTTCGTATCGCCCGTAACTTTAAATTTATTTGACTAACAATAAATAACAATCTACCTCATGAAGAGGATGGTCCGTATCCTTTATACTGTACATCTTGACCTCAAAAGGACACAGGATAATCACCAAAACATCTACCGCACTTCACTAACTATCACATGCACTGCGATAACAGCACCGATTCTCTCGCACGATTATTATTGAAGAGGTGTACGTACTGTGTACAGGTGAAATGTACGACCAGGTGAGTAGCCTGTGATATTGGAGAGCTACTGTCAGTTTCACCTTTACAAACAAATGTCGGTTATGCTCGCTTCTACCCGACTAATGTTTCAGAAGAAAGCTGTCTGTATTTTGCTCTTTTTTTCTTGAACGAATTCAAACGCGCGACATATGTTTCTTGGCACTTTTATCCCCGAACATGTGAACAATCATTGTTATTGTTGGATAATTCGATTTTCTTCTCCGGTTTCTAAGAGATGTCGCATTTCTCCGATAGACTTTCGCGATGTGAGCTTAATAGTTGAAACAATTTTTTCTTTTTAATTCAGCAGCGGGGATTTACTCGCTCGACGATGTTAATAAAGCTGTGGTTAGTACAAGAATATAAAATTACAAATATTCTTTAACCACAATGATATTTATTAATCACAACTAGTACTCATTCACCTTAAACTGTTTGGGCGGTAAAGGGCTCTAAAAATGAACTTTTTTTTTATTTTTTCAAATAATCTTCATTATATTTTATTAATTTTTCAGCCACACGTTTGCATCTTCAAATTACAGCTTTCCATGGAAGAAACACTAATTTCTAAAATTACAGGGTGTTTAAAAACTTGGTCACAATAAATTACTCACCCATATTTTTTTGTAACCCTCTGTATAATCAGTACCAATCTTTTTCTGGATAGTTACTTCTATTTAGAAGCTATTTATTGTCTTACAAAATTAAGTTGGACAAACGGCTTAGCCACAAAAAAATATTTTCTAAAAAGTCTTTATTAAAATTTGTCTATGACTTAGGCACCTAATGGAAGTGGAATCAACAATTAACTACCTAATGTTGCAACAAATGTTCAAATGGCGTTAATTCTTACTACTCTTCGTGGTGTACCCGGATTCCGAAGTGTGTTGGCTGGTCATTTTACATTTCATTAACTTTTCCAGTCCACAGATTTTGGTAAATAGTATTTAAATAATGGCGCACTGCTAACGCAAAATATGGAAAATTCAAATCTTGTAAGAGAGTAAATAGCTTCTATAAAAATGAAGTAATTACACGGAAAAGAAAAAAATTGGTAGTGATTATACGGGGGTTACAAAAAATATGAGTGTATAATTTGTGGTGACCAAGCTCTTAAACACCCTGTATTCTTCGAAATTAGGGTTTCTTCCATAAAAAGCTGTAATTTTCAGGTACAAATGCCTGGCTAGAAAATTAATAAAATGCAACAAACATTTTTCGACGTATTTGAACAAATCATTCATTTTTTGGAGCCCTCTGGCGCCCAAAGTAAGCAACTTTCTATGTAGGTAAGTTGAGTTAAATCATCATATTTTCGGCCTGAGAAGTTATGGTCTTCCGTTGTACAAGCCATTTCCAGAAATCCGGTATTTATGTACAGATTTTGATTTACATGGCTTTTTGAACAAGCTTAATAACCAATTATTTTATTCACTGTCGAAATAGGAACAGATGAGCAGCTTCCTTCCCTTGAATTAACATTATAAACGATGGTAATCACTTGGAGTTTTACTATTCACCGACTTAGCATCACCTTTTAAGTGAATCATCTCCAGGATAGATATTTGTTTTCTTTGGATAACATATTAACATTTTTATAACAGAACTGATGGTTATAATAAAAATAATTTGTAGCAAGAGCGGTGGTACCATACTTCCTTTTTTTTTCAATATTCTTTAGTGATTCCTGTATTAAGTCCCATCGCAATCTGAACAATTTAATTTATACACTTTGTGGGTTTGCTTATCCTTAGGAATTGAAGGTATACGATTTAGAAACTAGTTACCAACACTGTTAGTAGATTTACGCGGAACATTTATGTCACACTTCTTCAAACATTTCTTAATTTTCTCTTAGAACACGAATATTATAAAATTGTCTTTATTACCTACCAATTATTCCGTCAGTATGGAAAAAAGCTCATATAATCCCGATCTTAAAATCTGACAACAAACAACTTTTCAAAAACTATAGATCAATTTCATAACTGTCAATCGTAGCAAAAATTGTTGAATCCATTATATTTGATAACCTGTTCCTTGACGTTAAAAACATAATTAATATTGAACAACATGGCTTCTTGAAGAAACGATCAGTTGACTCAAACCTATTCACCTATACTGAGTATATCCTGCATAGCCTCAATAACAAACACCAAGTTGATGCTATTTACACCGACTCCAGCAAGGCTTTTGACAAAATCAATCACTCAGTTTTGCTACGGAAGCTCGTTGGAGTCGGGGTAAATGGCAATCTGCTAAATTGGTTCGAATCTTATGTGACTGATCGTTGTCAAGCGGTAACAGTCGGTAACCACAAATCGGAATATCGCCAAATCACCTCTGGAGTGCCTCAAGGATCACATCTAGGGCCACTCTTACTTAATATTTATATTAATGATATATCACAATGCTTTCGATGCGCCAATTTTTTAATGTTTGCGAATGATCTAAAAATATACCATTCAATTTCTGATGTTGACATCACGTTGATGCAGCAGGATATCGATAACTTTTATAATTACTGTGAGGAAAACAGTCTTCATCTAAATTTCGAAAAGTGTCACCACATTTCGTTTGAACGCGGAAAGAGCAGTCTAAATCAATCATATCAAATATCTTCACATCTCGTACAAACTGAAAAATCTTGTATTCCGGATGGATTCCGCGTCACAATAGCTCGACTCGATGCCGACGTTTCGCCAACCATTACAGGTGGCATCTTCAGGGCAGGCTTGAGGCTTGAACTGAAAGCCTGCCCTGAAGATGCCACCTGTAATGGTTGGCGAAACGTCGGCATCAAGTCGAGCTATTGTGACGCGGAATCCATCCGGAATACAAGATTTTTCAAGATTAGCTGTCCGCGGAAGTCTACTATCCAAGATACTCTTACAAACTGTCACGGAAATGAAGGATTCAGGAATAATATTCTATTCTAAAATGCTTTTCGATAAACATATATTATTTTACGTTTCTAAATAAGCTTATAAAATGTTAGGTTTCATAATGAGAACTTGTCGTGAATTTAAGAATATTCTGACTCTCCGTACTCTCTATATGTCATACGTCAATAGTGTTTTGAGTTATGGTTCTGTAACATGGAACCCTGGATACGACATTTATATGAATAAACTTGAACGGGTTAAGAATGTATTCATAAATTATATCAATAAAAAATGCTTTCCATCCAACCCCAACAATCGTATCTACGTTCGGAATGAACTGAACATATTAACACTAGCGAATAGAAGGAAAATTTCAGACGTGAAGTTCCTCTTTAAAGTCATAAATTATTTAGTTGATTCGCCTGCTATCCTTGGTAACATTTATCTTAATGCTCCTACATATATTACTAGGCATCAGCATCCATTCCGTTATGAACAATCTCAAACAAATTATGTTTTGAACTCTCCAATGCATAGATGCAACATATACAATACGCTATCAAATTCTATCTCTATTGATATTTTCTCTTACTCTTTTTCAAAGTTTTCCTACATCTTGAAAAAACATTTTTTTTGGTATTTATGGGTATACAGGGTGTCTCAGATTTTAATCGGAAAAATTCAATAAACGATAGAAAATTTGATTTTGAGAAAAAAATTCCTAATAACATATATGCACAGACGCTTAGTTTTTGAGATACAGGGTGTTGAAATTGAAAAAAAAATTTCGTTTTTTGCGAATATCTCCGGAACCGTTTATCGTACAGAAAACAACTTTTACAAGCATTTTCTACTCATAGTGAGCCATGTTCTGTGTGATGAAAATGTTTGTTTTAGTCATAATTGGTGAAGATTTTGAAGGGGTAGTTGGTGATTTTCTCCCCAACTTCTACGCCACTGGAAAAAGTACGGTTTTGAGACAATCATTTGAACCGCCAATTTTTTCTACACAATTTTTTGGTTTTGTTACTTGTTCTAACGTTTGAATAAATTTTGTTTAATTAGTAAGAATTGACCATGTTTCTCAACATAAAAGTTGATTTTTCTCGAAAACGGTCAACTTTAGAGCTTATGACCAGGAGTACCATTTTTGTGTAGAAAAGAATGGCGGTTCAAATGGTTGTCTCAAAAGCGTATTTTTTTTCTATGGCGTAGAAGTTGGGGAGAAAAACCCCAACTACCCTTCAAAATCTTCACCAATTATGACTAAAAAAAAAATTTTTATCACACGGAACATAGCTTACTATGAGTAGAAAATGCTCGCAAAAGCTGTTTTCTGTACGATAAACAATTCCGGAGATATTCGCAAAAAACGAAATTTTTTTATCAATTTCAACACCCGTATCTCAAAAACTAAGCGTCTATGCATATATGTTATTAGGAATTTTTTTCTCAAAATCAAATTTTCTGTGGTCTATTAAATTTTCCCGATTAAATTTTGAGACACCCTGTATACAGGGTGTCCCAGGTTTTAGTAGCAGAACTTCAACAGTCGATAGAAAATTTGATTTTGAGAAAAAAAGTTCCTCTGGACATATATGCACAGACGCTTAGTTTTTGAGATACAGGCTGTTGAAATTGAAAAAAAAAATTCATTTTTTGCAAATATCTCCGGAATCGTTCATCGTACAGAAAACAGCTTTTGCAAGCATTTTCTAATCATAGTAAGCTATGTCCTGTGCGATGAAATTTTTTTTTTAGTCATGATTGGTGAAGATTTTGAAGGGGTAGTGGGTGTTTTTCTCCTCAACTTCTACGCCACTGGAAAAAGTACGGTTTTGAGACAACTGTTTGAACCGCCAATGTTTTCTACACAAAAAAGGTACCATTGGTTATAAGCTCTAAAATTGACCGTTTCCGACAAAAATCAACTTTTATGTTGAAAAACATGGTCAATTTTTTGGTTTTGTTACTTGTTCTAACGTTTGAATAAATTTTGTTTAATTAGTAAGAATTGACCATGTTTTTCAACATAAAAGGTGATTTTTTCCGAAAACGGTCAACTTTAGAGCTTATGACCATGAATACCTTTTTTGTGTAGAAGACATTGGCGGTTCAAATGGTTGTCTCAAAACCGTACTTTTTCCAGTGACGTAGAAGTTGAGGAGAAAAACACCAACTACCCCTTCAAAATCTTCACCAATTATGACTAAACATAAAATTTTCATCACACAGAACATAGCTTCCTATGAGTATAAAATGCTCACGAAAGCTGTTTCTTGTACGATGAACGGTTCCGGAGATATTCGCAAAAAACGAAATATTTTTTTCAATTTCAACACCCTGTATCTCACAAATTAAGCGTCTGTGCATATATGTTAATAGGAACTTTTTTTCTCAAAATAAAATTTTCTATCGACTGTTGAAGTTCTGCTTTTGAAACCTGGGACATCCTGTATATTGTATAATTGTATAAGTTTGTTTTTCATTTTTCATTTTGATTTCATTCACTACATGTACTCAATTTATCACTTGAATTCTTCATTGATTTTTACATCAGCACCAATTTTATAACTCCTTTTAGAATAGTATAGATTCACTACATTGATAAATTACATATCTGTGATACTGTTTTTGGGTCAGTCCCGTTTGTATCCGTCCTTCATAAATATATAAATAAATAGCGGAAAGAGATACCTAAACACATAATGCAAAATGAAATACAAACACATTTTGTGTTAGCAGTCAATAGACAAAGTTCTTGTTTCACCAGGCTGAACAGTAACAACACGTCCTATAGTCTCAGACAGCTGTCGTCATTGTTCAACCTGGTGAAGCAAAACTTGGAAATCCAAGACAAGAAAAACGTAGACCAAATCATTCCTTAAATTCATCAGAACGTTCCCAAATTAAGCGTATAAGAACTCCAGAGGGTATTTTATAGTTAACTCAGAACAGTCTTTAATATGTTTTCTTTTAATTAACAATTGCAATCTTCGTATCACAGAAATACTTAAGACTGGGAGATTTATTGAAAGGTTACTCTCCATTTTGCAACAAACCTAACCTTTCCCTTGTTCATAACTTTAGCTTATTCGAAACACTTTCACCTTCGGTATCTTCAATTTATTATTACAACACAAGTATCTTCTTTGGGAGTATTCAAGATCATAGCGATTTATTCGCGTTAATCGATCATTTCAAAATTCACATTACATTTCACTTAATAGTTGATGCTGTCACGATGTACTATCAAATATGATTGCTAATAATTGTTCATTCTTGTAAAATTTCATATAATCTAACTGAAATATTTGTTTTGCAGGTAAGGAACCAGTGGATGATCACGAATTAATGAGTGCAGTATAAAGAGCTTCGACGCATAAGCCCGGCTTAGCAGATGGAGAACAGCAGAGCCAATAATTATCTATATCGTAGTAAGTATTGAGATGCTGGAATCTGATCTCGGACTGTACAGGATGTTTCAAAAAAGGTGGCTCCGTTGCTAGGATAGGTAGAACTCTGTGAAGATAAGTGGTGTTTGCTCAGTAAAAAAATTTCGTAATGGCAAATAAACAATATATCTATGAACCTAGATTTTATACTAACTGTAATAATAATTATGTATAATGCATTATTTTCATTCTACACATACAGGTTTTAACCTGTGAAGGTGTAGATATTCATCTTAAAACGATCTCATAAAATATAATATAATTTAATCTAATTATTTCTATTTTATATTAATTCTAATTATTAATTATTATTGATGCATTATTTAATTATACTTGATTGCAATTGTGATAGTAATTCTAATAATAATAGTAGCGAAGAAATTTAAAGAATAAATAACGAATAAAAAAATTAATATTTCAATATTTTGATAATCGGGTATTTTGAGTGTTTGTTTCCATAAATACTAATGCTTACTTTAACTTTACAGTATGGATTAATAATATTGACTTGAAGCTGAAAATAAATTTACCCAATCTTTATCTTATTCTAAATATTTCAGGTGGAAGTAGAAACATTATGTAGGTTAGGTACTTACTTTATTATACATTTGGTAAACACCAACAGTAGGTTAATTACATTCAACATTATAAATAATTTGTCTTATTTGATATAATAAGTAAAGCTCCTAATCTTTTTGTAAATAGTTTTTTCAATCAAATCGTTAGATCCATGACGTCATATATTCTTAATGTAAATGAACCCATGTTTTCTTTCGTGTATTTGGTTCTGGACCATCCAATTTACTCAATCGATCTTCGTTTTGTCTAACAGAAATAACGCTTTCGACTTTGTAGTACTTTTTAATCTCTAGATTAGATAAAATGGGGCGAATCGGTACCTATGGGTTCGGTTCCGTGTATTTGGTTCTGGACTCAAAGACTCCGGCCTCTGTACTTTCTTCTGTTCGAGATCCATCGGTATACTAACAACTCATTCCCTAACATGCTGCACTTCCCCTTGAGAGAGGGAGAAGAAGCTACACTATTATCTGTGAATAAAATGTTTCTTATTTTGGTGTGAGGAAGTTTTTCCCAATTTCTCGTATTTTCAATCTTGACACTTAGCCCCTTTGTTACTTCCACTCCTCAAGAGATGTTAACATCTCTTCAATTTACTCAATCGATCTTCGTTTTGTCTAACAGAAATAACGCTTTCGACTTTGTAGTACTTTTTAATCTCTAGATTAGATAAAATGGGGCGAATCGGTACCTATGGGTTCGGTTCCGTGTATTTGGTTCTGGACTCAAAGACTCCGGCCTCTGTACTTTCTTCTGTTCGAGATCCATCGGTATACTAACAACTCATTCCCTAACATGCTGCACTTCCCCCTGAGAGAGGGAGAAGAAGCTACACTATTATCTGTGAATAAAATGTTTCTTATTTTGGTGTAAGGAAGTTTTTTCCAATTTCTCGTATTTTCAATCTTGACACTTAGCCCCTTTGTTACTTCCACTCCTCAAGAGATGTTAACATCTCTTCAATTTACTCAATCCATCTTCGTTTTCTCTAACAGAAATAATGCTTCTGACCTTGTAGTACTTTCTAATCTCTAGATTAGATAAAATCGTGCCAATCGGTATTCATTATTATTTTTGTGCATTAGCTGTTACTCAATAATTGACCAAGGTACGCGTGTTGTCCGGTACGGAGTGAACCTGAAGAAGTAACACGCTTATGTTTACGACTAGAGTTTACTTTTCTTTTCACTTCGCCTCGACTATACAACTTTCACTGATTCTCATATAAAGTTGTCGTAATTCTACAGATTGTAGTTATTGATATCCAGATGTTAATAATTAAAAGCATTACATATTGTATATAAATGTATAAATATACCACAATCAACTAATGATGTAACCTGTATCGTTAGAACTGTTATAAGTTAGAAACTCGTCTTCAGTCTTCAACTGTTTGACCATATAAATCATTATCTTGAATTATAAAAGAAAATGTTTTACTTTTTTATTATACTTTGGACAGAGCGCTCATTCTGTGTTTGATGTATGGTACTTGAATAGACACAAATGAATTGAAAGTGTGTTTGTTTAATGTAACGAGCATGTCATTATAAACGCTTAGCATGTCATGCATATGTACACACATTTTCCATACCAATCAATAAAGATGTATGTGATGACTAAAGCTTGGATTTATAGGGAACAAAAATTGACAAAAAAAGACAAGGATTTTTATTGAAAAAGACAGAAATCTTAACATATAGGTAATATAGGCAACATGCCTTTAACACCATAACCAATTAATTATTAATAATAAATTATTATTCATTATACAAAGTGAATTAACTTAACATTAACTTAACACAAATATATTTGCACAACATAATATTAATAACATAATGACTAAATAATTGTTAATTAATAATTAAACATTGTAACCACTTAAAATGTTATCATTAATAGTGTAATAATCTGGCAAATGGTTGGCGAAAATCTTACGATGCTTAGCGACCACCGGAAAATGTTTGTTGTGATACCAATAACAACCCCCTGAAATTTCTATTTCCCAAAGTGAGTGCAACCCCTTTTTTTGTCCAAAAATACGTTTTTTAATATTTTTAAGGGTAGTTTAGCAAAAAAAAATATTATCTCTGGTTGTATCGAAAGTTAAGAAACCAAAGTAGAACCCTCTTATTGTCAATGTCCAAAGAACTTCCAGTCCAAATTTCGAGTTGATCCGACCTCCCCCTCCCCGTAATAAATATATATATACTCATATATGCAAGGAATCTTGCGTGATAGCTAACTCGGTCATTTTTCAACCGATTTGGCTGAAATCCGGACTGAAGATAGGTGTTTTGGTCTCAAAACTAACCTTTAAATTTCAAGTGAAAATATTGAACAGTTTTTCAGAAATTCAACTTTAAGTCAATTTTTTAGTTATTTTTCAAATTAAGATATCTCATGTCATTTACATCCGATCGGGATCTGCTTTGCGAGAAAATGTAGGTATTTGCATATGATTTTATGTCATGGAACTCATTTTTTAATTATTTTTTTTCCGGTCTATATTGGCCATTTTCGTTAATTTGAGATAAATCGAATGACGTTCACGTGAGGAGCGTGTAGCTGGCGAGTTAGAAAAGTGCAAACTGGTTGTACCTAATACGGCTTTACGACGACTTTTCGCGTGCCGTCGCTCCATGTAGTAGATAAGGTATCGGACCGTGCCCGACGGCCCTTCTTTTTTCGATAAATGTCCATTAAATAGGAAACTTTAATTACAATAGAAACAGGTACTCTCAGGTCTCAGCTACGTGCGTCTAACGTGCGACGTACCAAAAGGAATTTTCTAGCTACTAAAATATACCCGAAGCCGGTGAAAGCTAGCGGCCCAAAGCCGAAAATACTTTATTACAACTGGCGAGTTTTAAAACTCTGTCTCCTATCACTTAAAATTAATTTGTACATTGAAAATGAACGCTCTACATTGACAGAGTGACAGAGCAAATTTAAGAGCGGATAATAAATCTGGCTCAATTTGTAATTCTTCAGAAAATATCCCATTGAAAACTTAGCAACATCAGGTAATAATGATAAACCTTCATTCTTTTCAAAAATGTATTTGATTTTTTTAGAATTTAAATGACCATTACCTCTAGGTGCTGATTTAATTTTTAGTTTAAGTTATGTATTAATTTAACTGACTCACATAAATTCACCCCTTGTTTTTCTAATAAGGCAATTGTGCTAACTATTAATTCATAATTGCTATTGATATATGCGAGTTGCTGTTTCAATTCCCGATTTTTTAATATTTTTATGTTTCTCGAATTGCTTCGGAAATATCATCATCAAATTCTGACATTACTAATTCTATTTCATTGCAGTGTTCAAAGTAAAAGAAAACTGCTTCGAGCCACGTTCTCCTCCTTGTAATTACTGATTTAGATGGCAGGATACCGGGAAATCTTTCTTTATATATCTGCACCCTCAACAGAGCCTTTGAGAAAACTTTTTCATAAAATTTATAAAATCGTTCACCAAAGGAAACAAGTTTCTCATTTCCTTTGCAATTCGATTTACCCCTTACACCATGAGCGACATAAGTGCAATGAATCAAGATAAAAAAAATTTTAATTAATAGCAGCTCTTAACATATATGCCGCAGCATCTGAAAGTATTATAACTATTTTACTGAATGGTACAGCATTGGGTTAGAAGAGGTTTGTCAAACTATCTTGTATAAATCTCCTTATAGTTGAGTTGACTGTTAATTCTTGAACGGCAACTAAATAAGTTTTGCTTGGAAAGTTTCCGTTCAAAATTCCAATCATAAAATTAGCTATATATCTGCCGCATACATCTGTAGTTTCATCCACGATAATGAACAAGAAATTGCCCGGTGTTAGACTCCCGTATAATTTTTGAAATACATTCCACATAACATTTTTTCATAGTTTGTTTTGTCAATGTACTCTTGGCTTGAAGAAGCACTGAGAGGGAGGAAGAACTCGAGTCCTGGTCCTGACAATATACCTCTAATATTTTTGCAGAAATTACCTCGGAGTGCACTAAATTACCTTCTAGATATCTTTAATCAAATCTAGAAGAACAATGTATTCCCCCAAATATGGTCTGAAGCAATAATAATACCTATCCTGAAACAAAACAGACCAAGGACAGACCCAGAATCTTACAAACCCATTTCCTTCACGTGTGTACTATGTAAAATCCTTGAGAAAATCTCAAACAGAAGGCTTATATGGTTCCTGGAAACCAAAAATCTACTGATATCTGAACAAAGTGGTTTTCGGAAGAATAGAACTACCGCTGACAACTTGATTGATTTAGAATCTTAAATTCACGAATGTTTTGCCAACAAACAGGATTGTATTGTATTCTTCGATATAACTCGAGCTTACGACACTGCATGACGATATGGAATTCTCAAAACACCACACACGTGGGGGATTACGGGCAACATGCTAAAATTTATCGAAAATTCCTCAGAGAACGTTACTTCCGCGTTAACAGCACTGTTTCATCTCGGAGAACACAAAAAAACGGCACACCACAAGGGTCTATCCTTAGCGCCACTCTCTTTCTAGTAGCTATAAACAATATCCTCGGAAATGTCAAGTCTCCAGTGAAAGTAAGACTCTATGCCGACGATCTTATCATTTTTACTAGAGGTAAAAACATCTGTTCGATGCAAAACAACTTACAAAGAGCGATCAATAACCTTATAAGGTGGACCGAAACCAGTGGCCTCCAGTTTTCCTGCGAAAAAACCAAATGTATAATGTTCTCCGAAAAGCACCACTACGAAACACCTCAACTGACTTTAAACGACCGCCCGCTGGATTATGTCAACAATATTGGATTTCTAGGAACGACTTTTGATAAAAAACTAAACTGGAAAGCCCACATCGATAACCTAAAAATTCCTGTCAAAATGGCTTGAATCTAATGAGAACACTAGCAAATAGAAACTGGGGTGCCGACTATAACAGTCTTATATTGATATACAGATCTTTAATCAGATCGAAGTTGGATTACGGCTCTATAGTGTACTCGTCCACAAAAAAAATCACATCTGAGGAGCCTCGATATAATTCACAACACAGCACTAAGGATCGCAACAGGAGCTTTTCGTACAAGCCCGACTGCTAGTATATACTGTGAAACAGGAAAACCGTCCTTAAATGAGAGAAGGAAATATCTCATCCTATCCTATGCAACGGCTGCACCGTCTAATCCTCTCAACCCCACTGAACACAACATATTTTCTGATCGTTTCAAAACGATATATGCTTCAAAACCAAGAACAGACCCTCCCTTTTATGAAAGAATCGACCAGTACCTCTCTGAATACCAACTAACTATTCCCAAAACATTCCCAATCAACATCCTCACTCCTCCTCCTTGGACTGTCAAACTTCCTGATATCGACCATACCCTAACTCAATACAGCAAGAATGAAACCAACCCCCTTATAATTACTCAAAAATCTCACGAAATGATTGAAAAATATGAAGACTATTATCAGATATACAAGCGTCCAAAACTGAAGACGGCACAGCATCAGCTTTCGTAACCCCAGATGATGAAATGACTTTCAAGCTCAATAATACCAGCAGTGCATACAACGGCGAACTTTTTGCTATTCTCAAGACATTAGAGTACTCAAAGAACAACGAAAAATCATCATTATATCGGACTCTCTCAGTGCAATTGATAGTACCTCCCAGCTATTTCCGAAAAACCCAATTTTAATCTTGATTAAGAACCAATTACATAGTTTACAACTTATGCAAAAAAACATCAAATTCATATAGGCTCCATCCCACATTGGCAATGAAAGTAATGAAGCTGTAGACAAATTAGCTAAAGGTGCAATCCGCGACGAATCGCTTCCTATGATTGAGCAAATTGTACATACGGACTTCAAACGGACTATAAAGGAATCCATACTAAATAAATGGCATTCCCAGTGGAATAACACCAACTCCAAACTTCTCAGAGTAAAGGAGCATGTCACCCCTTGGCAATCATATCCCAATAAGAGAAAGGATCAGCTCATCCTCACCAGATTGAAAATTGGTCATACCCGAATCATAATCTCATAACCAATAGCGACCCACTAATATGCGAAGTATGCCATGCGCAATTATCCGTCATACATATCTTACAAGAATGTCCGAAATATAACACCGAGCGACGCAAACATCAGATCCCACAATCAATCAAAACAATGCCGAACGCAGAATGTGACATGGGAAAACTTACAGCATTCCTCACAGACATCAAAATCATGATTGACATTTAGTTTCTATTTATTTGTGAACTCTGTTGATTTACTTCATTGTTATTTTATATTTCTTTCCGCCTTTAATAACCTTTAAGGTTGATAAGACTAATAAAAAAATGTACTCTCTCCCGGTAAAGATTCATTGAAATGTTTTTTTCATCAAATAACTTAAAACTAGGCTGATTAATTAACTTTATACAGAGGAATGTTGGATGCAATCTTCATCTGACATAAATCAAATTTAAATGTGTCCTCCTCCTTCTTTTTTTTTCGAGCTGCCCAAACTATCCCGCAGAGATGTTTGGACTAACTTGGAGGAATCTAATTTTTTTGAATTCCGTTTATGAAGTGGAGTTTGACCAATGCTGGTCAATGAAGTTCTTTTTAGTACTTGAAATCTGAGAATTTAAAAAAATAACAATAATTAGAATGTTAGTTATGGGGTGAGTGAGAAAGAAAAAAAATAAAACTTATCGATTTGCTGCACGGTTCACAAAATACGCCATCTCCTACTAGAGAAAGTTCTGGATATGGTCGGATCCATGTACTTAACTTAGAAGTCGGGGTAGTCGACATTGCACCTGATATTCCTAAGCACACCAGCCTATGTATTCTGTTGAGGAAAAGCTGAGATACTTACATTTTTGTTATTGACCACCACACGATTGTGGCGTATGTTACAATAGGTCTCACTATGGTGGTGGTGAAGATCCAGTGCACCATCCGTGGTGTGAGTCCCCAGGTTCTTCCGACTATACGACGACAGATCCACAGTGCCCCTATTGCTTTATTAGTGGTTTTCTCCAGATGCATCCCAAAGGTCAACCTTTCATCTAGGCTTACCCCAAACTACTTGACCCATCCATCATCTGTATGTGTTGCCCATACAAAACTGAGTCTTGTATGTTTCCAATGTCCTTTCTCCTATTGCAGGGTAGAACGGTTATTTTCGAGGGTTTCATTTTGAGTCCCTCTGCAGCACCATTTTTCCACAATGTTCAGTGCTTGCAGCATCAGAGATGCTATTGTTCTCCCCAACTTCCCTTGTACTATAATGACGATGTCATCCGCATATCCGATTACGCAGAATCCTTTACAGTCAAGGAGTATTAGAAGGTCTTCCACCATCAGACTCTACAGCAGAAGTATCAGTTCACCTCACTGCGGACATCCTCCGGCGACCCGCACCATCTTCTCAACCTCATTGAGAGTTCCTATGACATCAGAGAGAGGATAAACTATACAAATATGACAGGAGGAATGGACAACGAACTCAGATGGAGCATGGACGAGAAAGTTAATATCACACCTAAAACCATGTCTCAACCGAAAATGGGGTAACGTGGGATACTACATAACGCAATTTTTGAGCGGGCATGGGTGCTTCATGAAATACCTATATAGATTTGAGAGGAGGGACTCCCCTACATTTTGTATACTGCACAAAAGACGATGCCCACCATACATTTTTTAGATTCACCCGATGGGTCCAAATCATGATAAAAACAAACACAAACCTAGAGACAAACATATCCCCTGTCAACATAACCTCAATCATGCTAGCGAAGTAGGTCAATCGGAAAACGATAGAGGATTACGTAATAAAAATACTGAAAGGAACAAGAAGATGATACAACTCAATTGGACACTCAATAATAACTACACATGAGACAACTAGTGGCGGCTCGTGAACTTTTTAAGAGAGGAGGCTGGACATAAAACGTTTTTTTTTTAATATACTCTACTCAGCCAATTAATTTAACTTTTGCACAGCGACGGTACCAGCTACTTCAGTGACAAAATTAATTGTTGCCCAGCAAGAACCAACGTGGAGGTGTAGAGTTTCTCTTGGCAAAAAAATTTTTTGTTCGTTTTTTGTTTTTTATTTTTTTTGGATTTTTGATATTTTTTTTTTTTTGGAATTTTTCATATTTTGTTTTTTTTAATTAATTTTATTAACTTTTTTTTACATATTAACGGAATTCTACGGTCTTTAGTTTGCGAAAAATGATCAATAATATTATCATAAAATGTATCATTTCTTTTTCATTGTATAAGCGATTTTGGTACATTGTATTTCGCATGTAAGTTTTAATTCGTTTGAGAGTACAAAATGATCTCTCCACCGATGCCGACGTGACAGGAATTGTGACTGTCAAACAAAGTAGTTTATAAAACTGAGGTAAAACTTGTTGCAAATCATTGTCTATCATATATTTTATCATATCGGCGTGACTGTCGTACTGGCCTAAAATATCTTTATCAGAGTATAAAACGCATAATTCATTGTGCAGTGTTATTTTATCAAAAAATTTATATTTTAGAACTAAGTTATCTAAAAGTGTATTGGGAAACTCTTTTGAAAAAGATTCGAAAAATTTTTTATTCGTCAAGTCGAAAAATCATGTAAATTGGAAAATCGAATCTCAATTTGACCTTTAATAGTATCTAAAATTTCATAAAAAAGTTGTTTATAATGTAGTTTCTTGTCTACCAAATTATAGGTTTTCCTACTTTTCGCGGGAGGAGCCTCATCAGTTGAAAAATGTTCAAATAAAATATTTAAATGAAATTCTGTATTACGGAAACTTGAAATTTTATCAATGAGATGTTTTTTTTAAACGATCTCTTGAATAAATTATGTCAGTGAATTTATGTTGAAAATTTGAAAAATAAGATCAGTTTGTTCAAATATTAATTTAAAAGTATCAAGAAAAAACAAAAATTCTTCATTTTCTAAATAAGATTTTAAACCAACAGCAGCATTTAATGAAACCTGATCTGTCGAAAAGTCATCACTGTTTAATATAAATCAAATGTTTCAATTAATTTGTCTTTATTTTTGTGGATGTAAACACTGCACGTGATGTAAAAATTCATCGAGTTGGAGCATCACAGGGAATTCTGTTTCCTACTATGTTATTCAAAATTTCAGTTCGTTTGGTGAATTTGCTAAAAAAATTTGAAAAAGAATGTAAGTTGGAAAAAAAATTCTACCTTCCTTAATGGAATTACATGCATTACTTAAAACCACATTCATGTTGTGAGCGTAACAATGGGTGAAAATAGCCTGAGGCGAAACTGATTTTATTTTTGTTTGAAGACCGTTTAAACGTCCCGCCATTACAGGTAGGTTTGAGCAATTACTTAATTTATTCGCGAAGTCAAATCGTTCTAATGTTTCCATTAAGAAATTAAATAAATTGATCGCTGTTTCTATTTCGCGTGTACGAGCAGAATCAATTACATTAACAATATTTTGTTTACCTGTTAATTTAAACTTAATACTCGATGTAATATGTTCCTGCGATTTTGAAACTTACCTATGCTGTCATAACTAATCTTTTCAAATCCGGTAAAGGCCGTGAGTTTTTGAAGAACACTTTTTTATCATATGTTAATCCACTAAATGGATTTTCTAAGAACTCGGCAACTAAGTCACTCATCATTTTAACGTTCACCGATTCCGATTAGATAAATTATAACTTTACTACTTAACCTTACTACGCCTCGCGGAATAAAAACAACAACTAACCGAACACGTGTCGCATTCTTCTAGCAGCGGGAGGCGGGAGCAAGTAATCGTATTTCATTCGACCCACGAGTGGGTACGAGAAGACGAGAAGCTAGCCTCCCTAGACTTTTGCCATATTCGCTGTTTTACCCTACTTGGCAATTGAATGGTTGGAAAAACGGCAACTGTGTTGATCACACGTATTTAGCGTTTGAGATATATAGAGAATCTAGCCTCTGGCCACTGTTGCCAGATTGAAAATAACTACTGAGAACGGGGAATTGATTGTAAAATTTAAAGAATTATCAGAGAAACAGGAAATAAAATGGAGAATGATCATTAAGATAAATTGGTGAGGAGGCTGAGCCCCCTTAGCCTCCTTCGAGGAGCCGCCACTGGAGACAACCCCGTCTTTGAGTATGTGGATAACGGTTCCGGTGGCGGCGGTGTGGAGAAATAGGTCAAAGGACATGAGGTGGTTTTAGTGGGTATACAGCACCACGCTGAGAGTTCCACACTCCCGGAGAAGGGAATAGCTTGTACCCGGGGTTCAAAAAGAATTTCTACCCTCCAAAAAAAGGTTAGGTTAGGTTAGGTTATGTCAGGTTAGATTGGGTTAGGGTAGGTCTTGCATCGGGGCATGTTGTGGATCCATCTGCACAGCAGACCCTTAATCTCTCGCTCTCGGGTTGCTCTGGCAATTGAGTCGGAAGAGATGTTATCAAAAGCTCCCTCCATGTCCAGAAAGCTTGCTAGCGATATTTCTTTGCAGTCCAGCCATTAAGGACGGCATATGAAAGTCTTGAATCTTAATCTTCTCGATATTGCATTTTCGCAGATACGCCCTTTTTAACAGAAGAGGCAGTATTGTACTTTAGTGCCTATTTATATTATGAACTGTTGTTTATTTCATAGTTTTGTATCTGTTTGATAATGGTTCTTCGGTGTTGAAGCTCTATAGTAATGTTTCTATGTTATTATTAAGAGTGGTACAAAAACAAAGTAATTGTTATTCCATTTGATCACATTGATCTGAACACGTGATTCTTCCGCTGTTTAATTGTTTTCAAACGTTTCAATATGGTGTGCTTATCGATCCTTTTTCATTTTCACTCATCGAATCACTAACTGGAATGTTTCTATTGAATTGCCCAACACTGTGAAACTTCTGTATAATCACCGAATCCTTTCTCCATTGTACCATGGATTACATTCTACCATAATTTTGTTTGGATGTAAAGGTCGTGATATTGGAAAGAAAGTAAGTGGAGCGTTATGCAATATCGCATTTCCAATACCGAATTCGAAGAGAGAGTAATCATCTTTCAGAATATTAACTAGCATAATTTACTACGTTACTACGTGCCAACTCATTTATAATCGATTAAAATTATGCTGATTATATGGTAACTTGGACATGGGAGTTGTTTCCATAATCAACAAAATTGACCGCAACGACGTGCTCGACTGGCTCCATTTATGTAAATCTATGGTAAATAACGAACGGAATGATAAGTCTGGATTGACTGGAATGTATAGTGAGTAGCGTTACTTGGAATATTGATTGAAGAAATTTTCATTCCAAAAATGTACGTTCTGCAGTTGATAGTTGAAGATTAACTGATCCATAGATAAGAAACATATGAAGGGCAAGGTGGAAAGTTCATGAGAAATGAAACAAGAAATGATTTATTTGGTCAAAAGTTAATTTATTTCTCAACATAATCTCCTTGCAGCTCGATACACTTCGTGCAACGTTTTTAAAATTTTTCGATCTCTTCCAAATTATACGATTTCTGCAATCCTCCAAAATAAGTGTTTGTTTTAGCGATGACCTCAACGTTGGAGCCAAATCTCTTCCCGCCAAACCATTTCTCCAGGGTTTGAAATAGATAATAATCTCAAAGGGCCAAATCTGGTCAATATGGTAGATTGATGCAATTTTGCCATTGCGACTGCGAACCTGTACACCGGTGCGTTGTCCTGGTGGAAGAGCACTTTTTTGCCAAATGCGATCCAACAGCTCTGCATAATATACGTCGGTGATCGTTTTGCCCTTTCCATAGTAATCGATATGAACTATACCTTGTGCATGCCAAAAAACTGTCGCCATGACTTTGTTGGCCGATAAACCCACTTTGTTCGTTTTCGGTTTCAATTCACCAGGACAAGTCAATTGTTTCGACTGTTCTTTGGTTCCTGATATGTTGTGATATATCCATGTTTCGTCCACGGTTACGAAACTGCGCAAAAATTCCTTCTTATCGCGCTTGAACATCGCCAAACACTCCTTTGAAGCTGTCACACGGTCGCGCTTGTTATAAATAGAGAACAATCTGGCAGATAACTTTCTCATATTCAAAGATGTGTGCAACATGTTCCGTACCTGTTCAGTTGAGTTGCCCCTAGCCTCAGCAATATCGTGCTCTTCATTTATTAATGTATTTATTCATTTAATTACACTAGCTCAACGGGAGAAATCCCTTGGAGAGCCTAGGAGTACATATAATATGATTACAGAGTAGGAATTAAAATTGATATGCACAGCTTCACAGAAGTCATTAGGGTTACAACAAAATGTGTTAACAATCAAACCGATCATCTCGTAGAATCTACACATTTGGAAAATTGGGGAAAATCATAACGTATTTGTTCTGCAGAGTGGTAGATAAAATGTTTGTGTGGAACGGGTGTGAGCAGATGTAACATGTAAATTCAGCCTTGATAAAATCACAGAACAGTCAACCAGGTTAAATGCCTTATAGTCATCCAGTTTAGCATCTTTTCTGTATTTATGCCAATAATTTTTCTTAAGTCTGATATTTCTTGTTATGTTAGACGTGATCCAAGGTGGAAACTTGTTGTTTCTCTTGGGGGAAGTGTATGGAACGCATATTGTTAGCAAATTGGTGAGATGTTTATAGAACAATTGTACTGCGACATTAACATTGCTTGTATGATATAATACAGACCAGTCAATATTCAGTAACAGGTTATAAAGTAATGGATAATTTGCCTTATTGAAATTTAAAATGTTTACATCATTATGATGGCAGAATGATGTGGAAGGTACTTGGCCGAAGTACTGAAATTCAATAAACAATGGAGGTTGTTGCAAATCTTCACGCAATTCTCGCCTATCGTCCAATAACATACCATGAATTTTATGCACGATTTCTGGCGTTGTAACCTCAATTGGACGACCAGAACGTTCGGCGTCCTTCATGGTCATACTATCACAATGAAAATCAGTAAACCACTAGAATCGTTCCTATCGATGGTCAAGAGTCCCCATAATGCTTAACAAGCGATGCTTTGGCTTGCGTAATGTTTTTGCCAATCAAGAAATAATGTTTAATCAAGACGTGAAATTAATTTTTTCCCATGTTTACAAAAATCTTCAAGGTTGCTTGCTTTCGATGGGTGTCAAAACAAAAATGAATGACATATCAGTCTGAAAATTTTAATGTGTTCTATTTGAAGATGGTACATCAAAAATGTCACATGAAATTTGCGATTGTGGCTCCATCTGTTTTATTTTTCAGGGACTTTTTTCCATCTTGCCCTCGTCTAAAGGCGTGAAAAGTAGTCCAATTATACCCTGTCATGACATTGGAAGTGTATTTGAATTGGCTATGTATGTGTTTAACAACTCTATATTTAATTATGATCAATGGACAGTGTTACTTGCAAAAATTTTCCATATTGTTAATATACCTGCTTATAAATGAGACTGATTGAAAATAAAAACCAGATCAGAACTATTTTCTGTTAGTTTCCAACTCTTGTATTTCAATCTTGAAGACGCAGAAAGCGTACGGTAGAAATACGGTAGTTATGGATACGTGAATATTGTAATTTAGTGAAGCTTCAGCGTATGTTTGGGAGCCGAACTCCAAACATGTGAACAGCGTTGAAATGTTAGGGGAGTAGATAGGCATTGGAATTATTCTTGAAACCTCCGAGGTTATAGGCATGAGGAAATACCTCACTAGGTGAACAGTTTTACAACTTCGCAGTACGATATAAAAATGAAGTCTGGTAGGAACAATTTCGGCAAGTCTCAAGCTTGACAATAGAAGGATGACTAGCTTCAAATCATCTAGTTCGCTTACCTGAGATCTCTCATAGTGGAATAACAGACGAGATTCTTGATGAGTACGACCGTGGAAATATCTATAGATAAGGGAGAAATCGCCCACCTTTGACATTCTATAGAGAGGTCAATGGATTCGTAAGTGTGACATCACGAATCAGACGAATTGCTCTCTTCTGAACTGAATCTAAGAGCTTCAACGTAGGTTTGGGAGCTAGTTTAGTTCAAGCAATAGACAAAAGTGCGTGCAGAAATTAATACCTGGAAAAAAAATATGAGCGTATAGGAAATTAAATATAGTGAGTTTCTGTTTCATGCAACTCGATCTGAAATGGCGAACATAACCTAAAAAAGTGGCAAAGTTGCAAAAAGTGGTTTTTCTCAATTAAGTTAAAAACTATAACTCGAATCGAAAAAAGTTAAATGAGAAAGTTGTAGGTATCAAATAGATGTATCGATTTTTCGTGATAATTATATCTTTCTTACTTTTCGAGTTATATTAAAAAAAACCGTTGAAAACTGGGGTATCGAGAAGTCGTCAACTATTACGTTTCCATAATTATTATTTGGTGTACATATAGCCCATGGCAAGCTTAAAAGTGATTTTTTTTTAATTTAAAATATCAATAATTTTTCGAAATATATCGATTTTTCGAAAAAAAAGGCGCTCTCATAAATTGGCTAGATCTTCTCAGCGGATCATTCTAGAGTAACGATTCCGGGCTTATTTTCTTCTTGGAGAGTTGTGCTATGATGTTTTTGACAAAATATAGCAATTTTTTGAATCTTGAAGGTAAAAAAATTACACCTTTTCTGAACATGTTTTTTTCATATAAGTTTTACAATTTTCATTTTAGGGAAACGTCTTTAACGGAAGTCGATTGCCTACATTTTTTGACGAATTATCAAAAAAAATGTTTCATCTACGACCTCCTGGACCAGAGATCATTTTTTTTTTCAAAAAAATCTGTAAGACGCAATAAATAATACGTTATGAATGTTAATGTTAAATATTAGTCTAGTAAAGATACGACTTTCACTTCGAAATTTTGCTGCTTTGAACGTTTTTGGGCTCAAAATGTTCGGGAAAGCGGTACGAGTCAGAAGACCCCATTTTAAACCTGCGCTTTTCATTTTTCGATTTGTTAACTAACAATTAAGCGTTTTATAATTGTTAATTTGGACCGATAATTAACAACTATATTTCATGGAACAATATATGGGGAAATTGGCTGAAAATGGTTACTCGGGTGTTTTCAAGATCGCTGATCACGAATCTAACATCATAATCGGAAAATTCTATACTGTTCACCGGAAAACTCGACATTTTCATGAAAATTACCAAAATCTGTAAATGTTGAATCATGGAAGTAAGAAAATTCACTCGGGGGTTTTCGAGGTCGCTGATCATGAATCCGATATCAGAATCGGAAAATTCTATACTGTTGACCGGAAAACTCGACATTTTCATGGAAATTACCAAAATCTGTAAATGTTGAATCATGGACGTAAGAAAACTCAGTCGGGGGTTTTCGAGGTCGCTGATCATGAATCCGATATCAGAATCGGAAAATTCTATACTGTTGACCGGGAAACTCGACATTTTCATGAAAATTACCAAAATCTGTAAATGTTGAATCATGGACGTAAGAAAATTCACTCGGGGGTTTTCGAGGTCGCTGATCATGAATCCGATATCAGAATCGGAAAATTCTATACTGTTGACCGGAAAACTCGACATTTTCATGGAAATTACCAAAATCTGTAAATGTTGAATCATGGACGTAAGAAAATTCACTCGGGGGTTTTCGAGGTCGCTGATCATGAATCCGATATCAGAATCGGAAAATTCTATACTGTTGACCGGAAAACTCGACATTTTCATGGAAATTTCCAAAATCTCTAAATGTTGAATCATGGACGTAAGAAAATTCACTCGGGGGTTTTCGAGGTCGCTGATCATGAATCCGATATCAGAATCGGAAAGTTCTATACTGTTGACCGGAAAACTCGACATTTTCATGGAAATTACCAAAATCTGTAAATGTTGAATCATGGACGTAAGAAAATTCACTCGGGGGTTTTCGAGGTCGCTGATCATGAATCCGATATCAGAATCGGAAAATTCTATACTGTTGACCGGAAAACTCGACATTTTCATGGTAATTACCAGAATCTGTAAATGTTGAATCATGGACGTAAGAAAATTCACTCGGGGGTTTTCGAGGTCGCTGATCATGAATCCGATATCAGAATCGGAAAATTCCATACTGTTGACCGGAAAACTCGACATTTTCATGGAAATTACCAAAATCTGTAAATGTTGAATCATGGAAGTAAGAAAATTCACTCGGGGGTTTTCGAGGTCGCTGATAATGAATCCGATATCAGAATCGGAAAATTCTATACTGTTGACCGGAAAACTCGACATTTTCATGGAAATTACCAAAATCTGTAAATGTTGAATCATGGACGTAAGAAAATTCACTCGGGGGTTTTCGAGGTCGCTGATCATGAATCCGATATCAGAATCGGAAAATTCTATACTGTTGACCAGAAAACTCGACGTTTCCATGGAAATTACCAAAATCTGTAAATGTTGAATCATGGACGTAAGAAAATTCGCTCGGGGGTTTTCGAGGTCGCTGATCATGAATCCGATATCAGAATCGGAAAATTCTATACTGTTGACCGGAAAACTCGACATTTTCATGGAAATTACCAAAATCTGTAAATGTTGAATCATGGACGTAAGAAAATTCACTCGGGGGTTTTCGAGGTCGCTGATCATGAATCCGATATCAGAATCGGAAAATTCTATACTGTTGACCGGAAAACTCGACATTTTCATGGAAATTACCAAAATCTGTAAATGTTGAATCATGGACGTAAGAAAATTCACTCGGGGGTTTTCGAGGTCGCTGATCATGAATCCGATATCAGAATCGGAAAATTCTATACTGTTGACCGGAAAACTCGACATTTTCATGGTAATTACCAAAATCTGTAAATGTTGAATTAAGGACGTCAAAAAATTCACTCGGGGATTTTCGAGGTCGTTGATCACGAATCCGATATCAGAATCGGAAAATTCTATACTGTTAACCGGGAAACTCGACATTTTCATGGAAAGATAAAACCCAAATCTGTGAATTAATTATGAATTACGAATTATTTCTGAAGACTTGGTACTCAATTCTTCATATCCATCAAACACCACGTAAATATTATCACCGTAATGGCGGCGTAAATATGACACATAACAATCAACTATAAACGAGAACGTTTTCTTTGGTGTCCATGGAATTTTATGCAACAACATTCCACCATCGATGATATAGTTTACTCCATCCTTATGATAATTATCAACCTGTTGAAACCCGAGTCCCGTGGAGCACCACCTACCGACGATAATGTTAAACATATTTACTAAAAATAAGTCCCAAAAACTCCATCAAACATATTAATCTCAAAAAACGGATGTTGATCAGAGACCCCAAAAACCCATATAGAGACATATTACTCACAATAAACGAACAAAGTTGTTTTGCAACCCTAAACTTGCCACTTGTAGTGATATTATGCGCCCTCAAATGCTTCGTAAGAAATTTGTGACTTCATGATTCATGATCAGCGACCTCGAAAACCCCAGAATGAATTTTTTGACGTCCTTAATTCAACATTTACAGATTTTGGTAATTTCCATGAAAATATCGAGTTTTCCGGCCAAGAGTGTCGAATTTTCCGATTCTGATGTTAGATTCGTGATCAGCGACCTTGAAAACACCCGAGTAACCATTTTCAGCCAATTTCCTCATTTATTGTTCCAAATATATTTGTTAATTATCGGTCCAAATTAACAATTAAAAAAGGCTTAATTGTTAGTTAACAAATCGGAAAATGAAAAGCGCAGGTTTAAAATGGGGTCTTCTGACTCGTACCGCTTTCCCGAACATTTTGAAAGTCGTATCTTTACTAGACTAATATTTAACATTAACATTCATAACGTACACTTCTCTAAAATATTTATTGCGTCTTACAGATTTTTTTGAAAAAAAAATGATCTTTCGTTCAGGAGGTCGTAGATAAAACATTTTTTTTTTGATAATTCGTCAAAAAATGTCGGGAATCGACTTCCGTTAAAGACATTTCCCTAAAATGAAAATTGTAAAACTTCAAGATTCAAAAAATTGCTATATTTTGTTAATAACATCATAGCACAACTCTTCAAGAAGAAAATAAGCCCGGAATCGTTACTCTAGAATGATGAAATTTAAAAAAAATCACTTTTAAGTTTGTCATGGGCTATATGTACACCAAATAATAATTATGGAAACGTAATAGTTGACGACTTCTCTCGATACACCAGTTTTTAACGGTTTTTTTTAATATAACTCGAAAAGGGTGAAAGATATCGATAATTATCACGAAAAATCGATACATCTATTTGATACCTACAACTTTCTCATTTAACTTTTTTCGATTCGAGTTATAGTTTTTAACTTAATTGAGTGAACCACTTTTTGCAACTTTGCCACTTCCTTAGGTTATGTTCGCCATTTCGGATCGAGTTGCATAAAACAGAAACTCACTATATTTAATTTCCTATACGCTCATATTTTTTTTTTAGGTATTAATTTCTGCACGCACTCCTGTCTATTGCTTGAACTAAACTGGCTCCCAAACCTACGTTGAAGCTCTTAGATTCAGTTCAGAAGAGAGCAATTCGTCTGATTCGTGATGTCACACTTACGAATCCATTGACCTCTCTATCGAATGTCAAAGGTGTGCGATTTCTCATTTATCTATAGATTTCCACGGTCGTACTAATCAGGAATCTCGTCTGTTATTCCACTATGAGAGATCTCAGGTAAGCGAACTAGATGATTTGAAGCTAGTCATCCTTCTATTGTCAAGCTTGAGACTTGCCGAAATTGTTCCTACCAGACATCATTTTTATATCGTACTGGGAAGTTGTGAAACTGTTCACCTAGTGAGGTATTTCCTCATGCCTATAACCTCGGAGGTTTCAAGAATAATTCCAATGCCTATCTCCTCCCCCAACATTTCACCGCTGTTCACATGTTTGGAGTTCGGCTCCCAAACATACGCTGAAGCTTCACTAAATTGCAATATTCACGTATCCATAACTACCGTATTTCTACTGCGTCTCCAAGATTATATACAAGAGTTGGAAACTAATAGAAAATAGTTCTGATCTGGTTTTTATTTTCAATCAGTCTCATTTATAAGCAGCTATATTAACAATATGGAAAATTTTTGCAAGTAACACTGTCCATTGATTATTATTAAATATAGATTTGTTAAACACATACATAGCCAATTCAAATACTCTTCCAATGTCATGACAGGGTATAATTGGACTACTTTTCACGTCTTTAGACGAAGGCAAGATGAAAAAAAGTCCCTGAAAAATAAAACAGATGGGGCCACAATCGCAAATCTCATGTGACATTTTTGATGTACCATCTTCAAATAGAACACATTAAAATTTTCACACTGATATGTCATTCATTTTTGTTTTGACACCCATCGAAAGCAAGCAACCTTGAAGATTTTTGTAAACATGGGGAAAAATGAATTTCACGTCTTGATTAAACATTATTTCTTGGTTGGCAAAAACATTACGCAAGCCAAGGCATCGCTTGTTAAGCATTATGGGGACTCTTGACAATCGATTCTAGTGGTTTACTGATTTTCGTTGTGGTAGTATGACCACGAAGGATGCCGAACGTTCTGGTCGTCAAATTGAGGTTACAACGCCAGAAATCGTGCATAAAATTCATGGTATGTTATTGGACGATAGGCGAGAATTGCGTGAAGATTTGCAACAACCTCCATTGTTTATTGAATTTCAGTACTTCGGCCAAGTACCATCCACATCATTCTGCCATCATAATGATGTAAACATTTTTAATTTCAATAAGGCAAATTATCCATTACTTTATAACCTGTTACTGAATATTGACTGGTCTGTATTATATCATACAAGCAATGTTAATGTCGCAGTACAATTGTTCGATGGACATCTTACCAATTTGCTAACAATATGCGTTCCGTACACTTCCCCCAAGAGAAACAACAAATTTCCACCTTGGATCACGTCTAACATAATAAGAAATATCAGACTTAAGAAAAATTATTGGCATAAATACAAAAAAGATGCTAACCTAACCTAACCTGGTTGACTGTTCTGTGATTTTATCAAGGCTGAATTTACATGACATCTGCTCACACCCGTTCCACACAAACATTTTATCTACCACTCTGCAAAACAAATACGTTATTATTTTCCCCAATTTTCCGAATGTGTAGATTCTACGAGATGATCGGTTTGATTGTTAACACATTTTGTTGTAACCCTAATGACTCCTGTGAAGCTGTGCATATCAATTTTAATTCCTACTCTGTAATTATATTATATGTACTCCTAGGCTCTCCAAGGGAGAGCTTTCCCGAACATTTTGAGCCCAAAAACGTCCAAATCCATGAATAGCAGCAAAATTTCTTCATTTTTGATTTATTTGGCTTATTTTGAGTAGACTATATCTACATTTTCAATAGAAAAATACTAGGATATGTTTTATTAATCTATAGTGTTAGAAATTGAGTAACAAAGTGAAGCGTACGCGGCTGCTGGAGCGAGCGGCGGAGTGGGCGAAACTGATTTTGTGCGTTCGAAGTGACTTTTGCTTGAGAAATCTTCGATATCTCGACTTTTGGATCACGTACAAAAATCCGTTTGTACTTAATCTGGGGAATGTCGTTTTTTGCTTAGTGAATCATACTGACGTTATGCTTGTTGTGCGACACTTGTGAAAACTAATATAAGACTGCTGTATACCGCTACTTTGATTTTATAAATGTTTTATAATAATTTTGTAAATAAATGAAATTTCAAACTTATCCTTATATGTTGCTAATTGTTAAAGAGATCCGCAAGCATAACGTCAGTATGATTCACTAAGGTGAGTTTCTGTTTCATGCAACTCGATCCGAAATGGCGAACATAATCTAAAAAAGTGGCAAAGATGCAAAAGCGGTTTTTCTCAAATGAGTAAAAAACTATAACTCGGATCGAAAAAAGTTGAATGAGAAAGTTGTAAGTATCAAATAGATCTATCGATTTGCTGTCATCATAATTATTGATATCTTTCATACTTTTCGAGTTATTGATAATTTCTCGAAATATATTTCTCAGCGGATCGTCCTAGAGTAACGATTCCGGGCTTATTTTCTTCTCGAAGAGTTTTGCTATAATGTTATTGGAGGAATGTAGCAATTTTTTGAATTTTAAGGATAAAGATGACTTTGAAAAAATTGCACCTTTCTTGAACATGTTTTTCCCAGATAAGTTTCACAATTTTCATTTAAGGGGAATGTCTTTGACGGAAATCGGTTCCTGACATTTTTTCACGAATTACCAAAAAAAAATGTTTCATCTACGGCCTTCTGGACCAGAGATAATTTTTTTATTTCACGGAACAATAAACATTTTACAGATGTGTGCTTCATGGATGCTGATATTAAATACCTACATTTTCAATGAAAAAATACTAGGATATGTTTTATTGATTTATAGTATTAGAAATGAGTAACACACGCGGCTGCCAGAGCGTGCGGCGGTGTGGGGAAAACTGATTTCGTGCGTTCTAAGTGGCTTGTGCTTGCAAAATCTTCAATATCTCGGCTTTTGGATCACATACAAAAATTCTTTTGTACTTTCGTACTTTTGTACTCTGGGGAATATCGTGAAACTCACCTTCAAATTTAATTTCCTATACGCTTATATTTTTTTCCAGGTATTAATTTCTGCAAATTTAACATTAGGCTGTCGTCTATTGCTTGGACTACTTCAGGACAGCTCGAATCCGTGCTTTGTAGATTGTGATGAGCTCTTAGGATGTGAGTTACTTTCGGCATATAATAGGAAACTTCAGCGCTAGAATGTGTGACAGTACTGGTTACTTGAGTATCCCTCAGTTTCGTGCCGCAGTGCAGTTAACGCTTGTTAAATATGGCAGCAGATTAGTAGTAGTTCTCAACTTATAAATTTATCATCGACTTTATTTATTTGTATAGACAGATAAAAACAAGAAATTTTACTTTGTTAAATATCACTTTATTTGAAAGAACGTTAATTGCAATTCCAAACTTTATAGTTCATTATCAAAATATACAAACAATACAACTTTTGATAATGCAATAACTAGATCACACGAACATTGATGACTCAACAAAACTATACGCTGAACATTGCACGTTAGGTTACACCAATCTCTCCTCTAGACTTGAACTGCACAAGGAAGTATCAAGGTACGAAGGTGAAAATCAATAATAATTACATGTGTAATCAACAACTTCATTTATTACAAAAGTACAGATAAAAATCATGAAAAACATCTATAATACTAGGATAAAAACTAAATTCTAGATATGAGCAATTAGGTGTTTATTTGTGACTATAATTCCACACAATTCAATAAATAACTTATTCTGGATATTTACAATTCTATTGGCACAATTACCCTAAATCTATCTCAATAATTATGAATCCTATTCTACAATGAATGTGCAAAATGTATAAATAATGTACATGATGATCCAAAATTGACGCCCAAGGCTTACTACGCTAAAGGTGAAAAAGATAATTTAATTCTAAACCTAGGACAAAATTAATACAGTTGAACTTCTTAAAAAAGTGATGATAAAATCATAGCTTTTGTAGAATATCTTAACCTTTCCTTGCAAGTCGTTTGCAGTGTTCCGATAGAGCATGAAACTTTCGTCGCCAACATAAACATTCACTCAGAAAGCCACTTTGCAGTCATAACACTCTCAAACACGCTTATTTACAGGTAAAAACACAACATATGATTTCTCACGAGGAACAGGTCAAACTATGTTAAATTATACTATGGTCATGTGCCCTTAAAACCAAACAGTCAGTACTGGTGCCCAATGCTTACTACGCTAAAAGTGAAAAACATAATTCAATTCTAAACCTAGAACAAAATTATTACGTTTGAACTTCTTAAAGAAGTGATGATAAAATCATAGCATTTGCAGAATATCTGCACCTTTCTCTTTCTTTGCAAGTCATTTGAAGTGTTCCGATAAAGCATGAAATTTTCGTTACCAACACAAAGATTCACTCAGGAAGCCACACTCTTATACACGCTTATTTACAGGTAAAAACACAACATATGATTTCCCACAAGAAACAGTTCAAACTATGTTATATTATAATATGGTCATGCACCCTCAAGACTTAAGGCTGAACGGTACTCTCGTAAGCATCGTGGATACTCCAACCCTTTTGTTGATTGCGTCACATATACGTTTGTAGTCAGGCCTTGTGTATTTAGAGGGTATTAGTCGTACCCCGCGAAATTTGTAAACCAGCTATGCAGAGCTTTAGAGATCGTCTCCACAGCTTGCTGCTGCTAGTGGCCGCTATCTCGAAGACTTTGTTTTCAAAACTCACTGAATAAAATGGTATTTACTGCTGTATTCAAAAATAGAAACCGATTTTCTCTACATACTACCATTACTTTTTATAACCCCTCAAAGTTTATCTAGTTTTATGAAGAGTAAGGTGACGGCCGATAGACGATGCAAAGCAACAAATCTAGTTCTCCATTTTCTGCATCAATAGACGAGAAAATAAAGCATTCCACCTTCCATCATTGGCGCAGTTGGATGGATTGAGATGCTAGTTTCTGCATTCGATTCGGAAGTTAATTTATAAATGTTGTGCCACGCTTGTTTTCTGCGGAAAAAATGTATTTCATTTCTACAGTCAAAAAATGGATTTTTCTTAGTGCACTCTTTGAGGTGAATAAAAAAACGGTCTCGAATTGGTTTTTCGGGTGTTTTTGGGCTGATCACGAATATCATGTCCTCTGGGACCGTCCCCGGGGTATACGGAGGTTCTGACGTCCTGGATATCGATGATTTTCATTAAAAATTATTTTTTATTGCTTGTCAACTGTTCTAGTGAGGATATAAAGGTCGCTAGCATTTATATGAATACCCTTTTTCTTAGAGAAACCTAATCATGCTCTGGTCCAAAAGTAGTGAAATGTGAAAAAAAAAAACAAACAATAAAATAATGAATTTATGAAATAAAAAATTTGCAAGTAAAATTATTGAGAGATGCAAAAAGTGCGTATTTATATATCTGATTTTTTAATAGAAATTTAATCTTAATTTAACAAAATAATGAAATGATTTTTGAAAATTCTATATATATATAGATAAGAACTTTCAAATAGCGATAATTATGTTTTTTTAGATAAAAAATAACAATAAGAAAAAAGCCGTACTTTGCATTCTCAGGATCACGCCTATGAACTTTTTGAGCATCATAATCGTGATCAGCGACTTCAAAAACCCCCGAGAATCAGAATTTGTTGCATATTATGAAGAAAAATTAACGAATTTCTAGAAGATGACGTAGTTATTCAGGGCCTCAGTGACCCGGAAACACCTCCAGGTAATTTGTGGAACTTTTTTAGTGTCGTGATGGGCGACTCCGAGAACCAGAATTTGTTACATATTATGAAGAAAAATTAACGAACTAGCGACCCCAAAAAATCCTGAAAAACCAATTCGAGTCCGTTTTTCTTATTCACTTCAAAAAATGCAATTTTTGGCTGTAGAAATGCAACATATTTTTTCCGCAAAAAAAGCAAGCCCAGCACAAAATTTCTGGATTAATTTCCGAATTAAATGCAGAAAACCGCATCTTAATCCATCCGACTGCGCCAGGGATGGAAGGCTGGACCTATTTTAGTGCTTTATTTCCTCGACTACAAAGTTAGCTCTGGAACCTGGAAGGTTGGATGGTGAATTTCTAAACATTTTTAACCTGACATATTTTAAAACCACACGAAATCTGTACAGAATGAACACCAGGGTCAGTGGCGTAACCACCGCCGGTTCAGCCGGTACAATTGCCTGGGGCCCCCGTGTACGAGAGGCTCCCAACTAAGGGTTTTTTCCTGTTCTTTCTCAGAATATTTGACTTTTTGGGAATTGTGAAATTCATCATTTGTTTTTAAAAATATTGTCAAAGAAATTGATAATATTGTGATGTATGAAAACTGTAGTTGTTTTCTTGCTTTCATGTCTTGAAACGGTGCTCAGGCTTTCGTTATATGTAATTTAAAAGTTTTCGTCGTAACAATAAGGAAGAATCCAAATTAAAGGATTTACATGTCGTGTATGAAACCAGTAACTGCTAAAATTGTGATTTTTTCAAAATTTTTAAGAATGGGGCAACAGAGACTGGTGAACCTAAGTGTATTGTCGATACAGATTAAGCTGACGAACTCGTTGAGAGGAAACCTGGATATACTAATCGAAATGTTTGTCAAGGAGAAAGTTGGCAGGGCGAGACTTTAAAGATTGTTACCAATATATAAGCATATAGATTATAAGTTGTGAGACTATGGACTGTAATATTGATTGTAAGATTATAAGATGGATAGCGAGATTGGAATTAAACATAGATAACCTTTTTTTTTGCTATTAAGTTGTTGAAGGGGGTCCCTACTATGTTGTTGGCACTGATTCACCGGCATGGTTAGTTACGCCACAGCCCAGGGTTTCACAAAATTTTAAAATAACACCACTTCTAATGGAAGATTAAAGGTCGATGATCTTGAAAATTATCCTCCACTACTTCCCCTGTCCGATATCTGATCAGAGGTAGGGCAAATTGTATCTAAAACGGTAACTAGTCATTAATGGTCATATGAAGCACCATTATCGAATATCAAAGTACCTTATAGTCTAGGAGCTAGACCGATTTTGTGTGACTGAACATTAACCCGATGGCACTATGGTTTATCGTTAGAGGATGGTTCAATGAACAATTCATCTCACAGACCGAATTTTCCCCGACTGCTAGATCTCGAGATACGGCATCCGCATTTTTTTTTTTGACTGGAGGTTAACCCTTTCCAAGTTGCGGTTACTTGAAAAGCATGCCATTCTTATACACTTCCACCATGTGCCATCATTTTTTATCGTGTCCGTTTATCAGGCGGACCAGTTAAAATTTAACCAAACATGGACTGCAAGTTAACCCCCCCAAACCTGGTGGAAATGTTCATTGGTGTTGGCATTTGTTAACATACCCTATGCCATCAAAAGTTGTCGGCCCATTTCCGAGTAATTGCCCATTATTTGGACCAAAAATGTTTCTTTTTTTCATTTTGTGGATAAAAGTTGCGGGTTACAAGGTAACATGATGGCACCATGTTAAATAACTTCATTGGAGATCAAATAAAGATTTAAAACTATTGCCATCACTCCTTGCTTATTTGAACCCCCCAAAACTCCCTAAAATCATCCACGAAAATGAAAATAAATTAAAAAGAGCCGTTTCGATTTTAAACCCAGCCAGAGTCGCAATAATTTACTAATTTATGATAAAATTGGCCATAATATCCATATTTTTCATATTTATGGTTTATGTTACCTCCTACGACAATTTATCATACCCTCCTCATGCTGAATTAACGCCAAACATACAACTGTAATCGAGCATGTTTTTTTACAAAATTATTACGATACATTAATGTACCCCTACCTCCACGATTCATTAATCCACCCCCTCTCAAGTACATCATCATCCCCCTTTTAAACAACCCCTATGCAGAACAATATTAAAAAATCGGTATTCTTAAGCTTTTTCATTACAACATTATATAACTGTTTTATTCCTCATTACAGCACTAGGCATATCACTAAAAGTAGATTATTTTCTCCAAAAAAATAGAAAAAATATATATATAAGTGATTCTTTCTGAAATCGGCCACCCTATCTTGCCCATTTTTTTCTACGTTTCAATGTATAAAAATGTACATCCGTGAAGCTTGAACGGTCTACTTTCGGATACTACTTGGCCTTTTTGAATACAGCGCGTTCCAGCGATGGGAGGCATGAAACAAGGGATGAACATCAATTAAAAAATTCATAAAAAATTCAATATAAATTGCAGACTAACGAATTGAAATTTGTCTACTCTTCAGTTGTATTTTTAAAGAAAATACAACAATTTTCATTCGAAAATTTTTGATATATTGCTTCCTTTTGATGTTATTTTCAATTGAAACAAAATCAATTTCTACACCTTCAAATATCGATTCTCAGCTCATATTGCAAGATGATAAAAAAATCATAACAACAAAAAGATCTAATTTTTCCATGTAGAAAACTATTATATAGTTCAAAATGTCGAATCTGAAAAAAAAATAAAAATTGCATTTTCATTTTGCCTATCAATATGATTAGAATATGCATCTAAATTCATAAAAAAATTGAAGCTCTCGTCTTAAGTCGTGGTGATGATACAGTAAGATATATGGGAGGTGGAGGGAAACTGAAGCTGTGATTCTGCTTTTTATTCATAGAATAAAGAAGTAAAAATAACTATAATACCTAGAAAGTACTTAATAGGTATCAATTTATTTATTAACGAAACGAAATTTATTTTACAATCTGACAATTTTCCCACCCTCTTTCAAAGACTGTTCTATTATTTCAAAAATGGGTGGGTTCTCTACAACTGTAAAACAAAAATATTTTCATGAATCTTTACATTTGGAAAAATGTAGCAGTAATTTCATATTTCCAATTTAATTATTTTGAAAAAAAATATTTTCAATACATTAAGAAATGATTGTTTACGCAATTTTACTTACTTCCTCATTTATTTTAATAATAACTCTTGATTGACTTTTGATTGTTTGCAAAGTGAAAATTTGAACTATATAATCGTTTTCTACATGAAAAAATAAGAACTTTTTGTTCTTATGATTTTTTTATAATCTTGCAATATAAGCTGAGAATCGATATCTGAAGGTGTAGAAATTGATTTTGTTTCAATTGAAAATAACATCGAATGAAAATTGTTGTATTTTCTTTAAAAATACAACTGAAAAGTCGACAAATTTCAATTCGTTAGTCTGCAATTTATGTTGAGTTTTTTATGAATTTTTTAATTGATGTTCATCCCTTGTTTCATCTCATCGCGCTGTATTCAAAAAGGCCAAGTAGTATCCGAAAGTAGACCTTCAAGCTTTACGGATGTACATTTTTATTTATTGAAACGTAGAAAACAAAATGGGCAAGATAGGGTGGCCGATTTCAGAAAGAATCACCCATATATATATTTTTTCTATTTTTTTTTGAGAAAATAATATACTTTTAGTGATATGCTTAGTGCTGTAATGAGGAATAAAACAGTTATATAATGTTGTAATGAAAAAGCTTAAGAATGCCGATTTTTTAATATTGTTCTGCATAGGGGTTGTTTAAAAGGGGGATGATGATGTACTTGAGAGGGGATGAATTAATGAATCGTGGAGGTAGGGGTACATTAATGTATCGTAATAATTTTGTAAAAAAAACATGCTCGATTACAGTTGTATGTTTGGCGTTAATTCAGCGTGAGGAGGGTATGATAAATTGTCGTAGGAGGTAACATAAACCATAAATATGAAAAATATGGATATTATGGCCAATTTCATGATAAATTAGTAAATTATTGCGACTCTGGCTGGGTTTAAAATTGAAACGGCTCTTTTTTATTCATTTTCATTTTCGTGGATGATTTTAGGGAATTTGGGGGGGTTCAAATAAGCAAGGAGTGATGGCAATAGTTTTAAATCTTTATTTGATCTCCAATTCCTTATTCAACATGGTGCCATCATGTTACCTTGTAACCCGCAACTTTTATCCACAAAATGAAAAAAAAGAAACATTTTTGGTCTAAATAATGGGCAATTACTCGGAAATGGGCCGACCACTTTTGATGGCATAGGGTATATTAACAAATGCCAACACCAATGAACATTTTCCACCAGGTTTGATGGGGTTAACTTGCAGTCCATTTTTGGTTAAATTTTAACTGGTCCGCCTGATAAACAGACACGATAAAAAATGATGGCACATGGTGGAAGTGTATAAGAATGGCATGCTTTTCAAGTAACCGCAACTTGGAAGGGGTTAACCTCCAGTCGAAAAAAAAATGCGGATGCCGTATCTCTAGATCTAGCAGCCGGGGAAAATTCGGTCTGTGAGATGAATTGGTCATTGAACCGTCCTCTAACGATAAACCATAGTGCCATCGAGTTAATGTTCAGTCTAGCTCCTAGACTATTACGATATTGTCGTATTACATTTATTTACACTATGGTTGAGTGTTTATTTAATGTTTCCGTTTCCCTCCTTTCCTTCTTCTTACCCCCTCTGCAGCCAATAACTTTTCACCATATCGGCACCTTTTTCTCCAATCATTATAACAGGCGCGTTTATATTACCATTTGTTATGGTAGGCATTATCGACGCATCAATAACTCTCAACCCTGAAACCCCATACACCCTCAATTGTGGGTCGACGACAGCGTTCCTATCATCCGGAGGTCCCATCTTGGCCGTACAAGAATAATGGTAAATAGACAAGGTATATTGACGGACGGCGCATTCCCAATACTCATCCGTCATATGTGGCAAATGCTTACAATTAGGAAGGGGCCGGTTGTGATAATTCGCGCCGAAACGTTTCATCGCTTGCGTCTGACCGAAAGCGATGGCGGCTTTGTGGCCCTCTCGAAGGACGGCGACGTCGTCCGGATGCGTCAGATAGTTGTGGTATAGCAGGGGATATTCCATGGGGTCCTTCGAGCGCAGTCTAATCTCCCCTCTACTTTTTGGTCGCAGCATCATTGGTAACACCATAAAACTGTCTTTGTTGTTCACAGAGCTGTACATTACGTCGTAAAATTCGTCGGTTAGTCCATGCGCTTTCTTAACTTGGGTTCCACCATCTGCGTTTACACTGGCACTGGTTAACATGAACTCTATATCTGGCCAGTCGTCCGTTCGATTTGCATATTTGGTCGAAATGAATCCAACCGCTTCCAAACCTGCAAAGTAATTGTAATGAGTTTATGGAGGTTGTGTGGTCAGTACAACAATATAAAATTAATATGAGATGAATTAAACTCAACAAAGTCACCGAAATACGTATTTCGACACTTGAGTTGATTTTCAGTAGATCCCAAGCAAATGAAAAATTTGAGTGGTGTTATACCAGGGCAAGATAAAAAAAAAGTCCCTGAAAAATAAGACAGATGGCGCCACAATCGAAAATCCCATGTGACATTTGTTATGTACCATCTTTCACTACAACGTATTGAAATTTTCAGACTGATATGTCATTCTGTTCTGTTTTGACACCCATCGAAATCAATCAACCTTGAAGACTTTTGTAAACATGGAAAAAAGTGAATTTCGCGTCTTGATTGAATATTATTTCTTGCGTGGAAAAAACATTGCGCAAATCAGAGTATCGCTTGTTAAACATTATGGGAACACCGACCGCACCATCGATTGGAAGGATTCACAAGTGGTTCACTGATTTTCGTTGTGATAGTATGACCACAGAGAACGCCGAACGTTCTGGTGGATTATGTTGAGAAATAAAGTGATTCTTTTTTTGTCTTCCAAAGCAATGTAAGAATCATTCTTAGAAAATTGAATAATAATTATCCTAATGCACAAATTGTTTCTTAATTCACAGTGTATTTTCCCGGAATTTCCGAGATCCATTACTATTAATTGTAGTCTCATTAACCACTTTAACGTGAAAAGTATCCCTGTCTATAATCCCTTGAGTTTTTTAGGTGGATGATTTGTAATAACTAAGTTTTATGACGCTGGCAATGGCACCCTTACTATATTCTGAATTCTTTTATTCCAATTAATTATTGATATTGTACCTTTGCTGTTGGCTAAAGGTTACGACCAAAGCCATATAATTAGAAAAAAAAAAAAAAAAAAAACCCTATTGTACATTGCTCACATTCATAGTTTTGTATCTGTTTGATAATGGCACTTCGATGGTGGAACTATAATAACGACATTAAGGTGTAGTATGAAAACAAGTTAATCGTTTTTTTTTATTTAATCATAATGATAAATTACCATAGAGTTTTTTTTCGAAAAACTTGTTCATGTGATACATCAATGAGTGTAGAATGAAAAATGCCTGAAAAATTTGCATCAAGATAGAGAAGCTCTCTTAAAAAAAAAAAGTTGATGTTTGATCGAACAAACATTACCATATGAAAGCTAATGAAAAGCGGCTTCGAAGTTTTTGTTTTGTTCAATCTAGACGGTAACACTAGAAAAAATAAAATAGGAAATCAAGATATTCGGTTTTTCCAAAATCACTTGTTAATCAAAAATGATATTAGAAATGTGATACTTCCATATGAATGACCCTTTGATTGCGCAACTCCATTCCCCATTCATAGTCCAGTCTGTGAGCTGGGGGAATATCAAAATTTTTTGCAGTAAGTGGAATCGGAAAAATTCTTTTTGCATGATGTTCTATGGATCATGAAGGTCGTTCGTGACTACGAGTGACTCTTCAGTCTCCGCCAATTCACCCCTATATCATAAATTAACCCTATTTTCGACCCCATACTTCTAATTTTTGTAGGAGATCAGATGATGAATATTATGAAAAAGTTAAATTATGAATAATTTATAAATACGTTTATTTAAAATAACTTAAATAATTTATTTCAAAAAAAAATCTTATTATCAGTATGAATCTTTTAAAAAAATTACACAATATCAAGCAATCATATTTTTCAGTATATTCCAAGCAAATGAAAAATGTGAGTGGTGTTATACCAGGGCAAAATAAAAAGTGCCTGAAAAATGAGACAGATGGCGCCACAATCGAAAATCCCATGTGACATTAGTTATGTACCATTTTTAACTAAAACGTTCTAAAATTTTCAGACTGTTTTGACACTCATCGAAATCAATCAACCTTGAAGACTTTTGTAAACATGGAAAAAAGTGAATTTCGCGTCTTGATTGAATATTATTTCTTGCCTGGAGAAAACATTACGCAAATCAGAGTATCGCTTGTTAAACATTACGGGAACACCGACCGCACCATCGATTGGAATGATTCACAAGTGGTTTACTGATTTCGTTGTGGTAGTATGACCACTAAGAACGCCGAACGTTCTGGTGGATTATGTTGAGGAATAAAATAAGTTTTGATCAAATAAAACATTTCCTGTTTAATTTTTCAGTGTGCCAAAAAGGGTGTCAAAAAAGTGATTCTTTTCTTTGTCTTTCAAAGTAAGGTTAGAATTATTCTTAGAAAATCAAATAACAATTATCCTAATGCACAAATGGTCTCTTAATTCAGAGTGCATTTTACCGGAATTTCCTATGGTCTCTTGATATTAATTGTAATCTCATTAACCCTATTGTACATTCGTTCATATTCATAGTTTTGTATCTGTTTGATGAAGGCACTTCGATGGTGGAACTACAGTAAAGACATTAAAAGTGGTATAAAAACAAACTACCATAGATATTTTTTTCTCAAAAAACTAGTTTATGTGATCAATGAGTGTGGAATGAAAAATGCCTCAAAAATTTGTATTAAGATAAAGAGAGATGTTAAAAAAAGTTGATGTTTGATCGAACAAACATTACCATATGAAAGCTAATGAAAAGGGGCTTCGGAGTTTTTGTTTTGTTCATTCGAGACGGTAACACTAGAAAAAATAAAACAGAAAATCAAGATATTCGGTTTTTCCAAAATCACTTGTGAATCAAAAATGATATTGGAAATGTTATACTTCCATATGAATGACCCTTTGATTGCGCAACATCATTCCCCAACCATAGTCCAGTCTATAAGCTGGGGGAATTTCAAATTTTTTTGCAGTAAGTACAATCGTAAAAATTCTTTTTGCATGATGTTCTATGGACCATGAAGGTCCTTTAGGCGTAAATTGTGCGGTGGTAAGCCAGGCACATCCTAGGAGTTTAAAAATTCAATTGGATAGTTGGTGACTTCATCTTCATTTATTACACAGTCAATAGATTTGAATGAATGCATTGTTCCAATGATCTCATTCTGAATTATGTAGTTTAGGTCATCTACATCTTTATTCTTAGCCGCTAAAATTGCTCGCTCACTCAACCATTCATTATTTTTGTAGTTAGTTAAGTTTGGGAATACTTCGTTGATAAGTTCGTCTTCCGATGAGACAAAGTTACAGAAATTATGAGGAAATGAAATCAATCCGCTCGATTCGTCGACAGGTACTCGACCATCACCGATAGCCAGCAATTGTTCATCAGAGAAATCTTCAGCAGATGTATCATTAAGCAATGCAACTCTCATGTTTGTTGTCAGCTGAAGTTTCTCCACATAGCGCCATAGATTCGATGATTTGAGGCAAGCGTTTATTTCGTCGGCAGCCGTTGATCTTGGAATTACTGGCAGTGTTTGACGGAATTGCCAGACAGTGAAATCATTACTCCTCCAAAACATCTCGAGTCATTGCGTAAATCTTTCATTGTTCAGTTAAGTGCTTTTACTGCACGTTTATGCACCATTGTGCATTCGTCCCAGATGATGATTTCCGATGCTGATAAAACTTTGGCCATTGCTGAGTTTTTTGCAATATTACATTCTGGTTCTTCAATAGTTTGAAGATTTAACTGCAATTTTAATGCTGAATTAGCCGTACCGCATCCTTCTAACAATGTTGCTGCTATTCCAGAAGAAGCAACTGCAACCGCAATGTTGGATCTCGCACGAAAAGTGGCTAAAACTACTGACATGAGGAATATCTTACCAGATCCACCAGGGGGCATCCAGGGAATATAAACCACCATTTGCATCATCAATTGCCTTCATTAATTTATCATGAACTTTCTTTCGTTGTTGATTCAATAGGGGTACATTCGTTTGAACTACTAAATCTAATTCCTGATGATCATATTCACGTTCCCGTTCCAATTCTTGATTAAATGCGTCATTCATTTCACGATTTGGCGCTGGCATTCCTAACCTGACTAATAAACTACCGCACATGAGGTAACACATGTCTTCGATCAAGAGTAAAGCCCGATTATGTATCTCCTCATTCATCTCAAGATCGTGATTCCTGGAACTGACACGAATTTGATGTAAAATATCTTCTGACATATAATCCTTGTATTTGTGCCACAGGTTAGATGGGCTCGATGGAAAGCATGTCGAAATGATGATAGCAAATAATGTGCGTATCTGACTTGGAGATGCAGATGTAATAATAATCAAATTTTCAACCATACTTAACCATAGACAAAATTACGGTTAGCTGTCATTTACGTTTTGTTATTCCAAGTCAGATGCGTTTTTGTTATACCACGTTTTATATTGACTTGTATCCTCTTTGACGTTTTATGTCATGTCACACGGGAGCGCGGTCAAACGGGATAAAAAGTATCCTATGTCCGTCTCCTGGTTCTAAGCTACCTCTCCACCAATTTTCAGCCAAATCGGTACAGCCCTTCTTGAGTTATAAATAGTGTAACTAACACGACTTTTTTTTATATATATAGATTTATAAATATGTATATTTAAAATTACCTAAATAATTTATTTAAAAAAAAAATTCTTATTATTATGGAGTGCCTAGAGGAATCTGTTATGAGTTCATTAGATTTTCGGCCTGTATTCTTTAAACGGTATGTAGACGATTGCCTTATGTGTGTTCCCAACGATAAAATTCACTATGTAATTGATAAATTTAACAATTTTCACTGTAAACTTCAATTCACTTGTGAAATAGAATTAAACAATAACATAAATTTCCTAGATATGAACATTAGGCATGATGCTGATGGAAAAATAAAAACCTCTTGGTTTACTAAAGAAGTATGGTCTCAACGTTATCTTCACTTCAATTCCGTTGCACCAGCTTGTTATAAAAAAAGTGTCATAAACAGCCTTACAGATCGCGCGATAAAATTGTCCCACGCAGATGACCGCCCCAAAAATTTAAAAATTGTTCGTACTACACTAGAATTGAATGGCTACCCAAAAACTTTTTTCAATCCTATCATTAAAGAAAGAATAAACAAAATCTATAATGGTTCGTCTAATAAAAATAACATAAAAGGTAATACAGACAATTTTATAACTCTACCTTACATTCCGGAGACCTCAGAGAAAATCAAAAAATGTTTGAAAAAGTATGATATAAATGTTGCGCATAAACCTACTAACTGTGTTGGGAAATATTTCTCAAATCTAAAACCGTTAATACCCAAAGATAAACAAACCCACACAGTGTATAAATTGAATTGTTTAGATTGTGATGGAACCTATACTGGAATCTCTAAACAATATTTACAAAAAAGAATGTACGGCCATAAATATAGCACAAGAAATAACAACTTAGAAAATTCCACCGCCCTTGCTAAGCATTGCTTTGATTATAACCATCAATTTGATTACAAAAATGTTGATATCTTAATTAAGGAAACCAATTATTATAAAAGATCTATCCTGGAGATGATTCACATAAAACGGGACCCCAAATCTGTAAATCATAGGGTAGACACACAAAATCTAAGTCATATTTATACTAATTTGATTAAATAATCTCTTGCAAATTCTTACATACGTCTTTATAAGTGTAGAAAATGTTTTTAGGAAGAATTCGTAATAGTTATTTCCCAGTACAGGTCTGAAACCTTTCTTAAGGGCCTTGTCATAAATCCTACACATCTGGTTTCGAAAGTAGATACTTGACAAATAACTTCGTTCTTCTCATTTGTTGTGAGAATACCAATCAATATGCACTCATATATTTTAATAATATTACTGAATAGCGGATTCTTACTACAAAAAAATAATTTTTTATACATTAATTCTGACGATACAATTTCGATTATTCGTGGTTCTGTTCGTTTCGACGGCGTGGGCTCTTTTAATTGAAGTTAAATTGTGCGATTTGGACGCTTGTGCTATAATTCGTTTTAATAAACCCCCTTTTTAGACATAGTGAGTCTTCTGATGATGGTCGTGAGACCGAAACGTACGTAAAGACGAATAGTTAAAACAAAGTGTTATTGTGACCTATTTCCCGAGAATTTTTATATATAATCTTATTATCAGTATGAATCTTTTAAAAAAATTACACAATATCAAGCAATGATATTGCAATATTGCAAGTTTTAAATAAACAGTTGCAAACTTGTATGAATTATAAAAAAAAGCTTGTATTTTTTATGTTTCCCTTCATTTGCCACATAATCCTAATGTTATTTTCGAACGTTTTTGATGTCAAATTCCTTATGAGCGATCAGAAAAATCCCTATAGTGACTTATCACACGGTAATTTCTACGAATTTATAATGTTTTCCCTTTCCGGAACTTTTTTTTCGACGTTTGTCCGAAAAATTATATTTTCGAACTTTTTAATTAGCAAATTCGTATTCCGCGACCAAAAAACCCCTACAGTGACCAATCACACGATAATTTCGATGACATGGAAAGATTTTATTTTTCGGTTTTCCAAAGTTTTCCCCAAATTTTCCCGGTTTTTGCTACTCTGGATCGAAAATGCAACTGTCAACCTCTATCATGTATAAAGCAATAAACACGTGAAAAATGAGAAAATTTGAGTGAAAATTACCAAACTTTTCCGGTTATCTGTTCATTGCATGAATTTTTCGGAAAAATGTGATTCGTGTTCAGCGACCCAAAAAACCTACTAGAACCCATTTTGGGGGCTTAATTTTTATTTTTTGATAAATTAAAATATATCTTAAAAATGGGATTGGAATGATGAGGGTTAATTTATCATATAGGGGTGAATTTTAGGAGATTGAAGAGTCGCTCAGTAGTCACGAATGCCCTTCATGGTCCATAGAACATCATGCAAAAAGAATTGTTCCGATTCGACTTACTGCAAAATATTAGGATATTTAGATATTGGGCCTTTTTCCCCACCTCACACCTTGGACTATCAACCAAAACTATATAGATGGCTCAGAACTACATTCAACAGCTCTTGTAGTTATCATCAACTTTATCAGACATTAGAAATAAAAAGTTACCTATACTCGAGGTTAGCGGTCCATCTTCTTTTAGGGCATATCTGATAGCTGTGTTCAGGTTCACCAATCTATTCATGACAATTCCTACTGGATAATCCACAATAAACGTAATTCCACCAACAGCTATGTGATCTTGAAGATTTTGTCCAACTCCTGGAGAATCTCTGATCACTTGGATTCCCATTTCTGTGAGATGCTGCGCCGGACCTATACCGCTCAACATGAGCAATTGTGGCGAGTTTATGGCACCACCAGATAAAATCACCTCTTTCGTAGCTAACACCCTATGTTTTTCGCCTAACTTCACGAACTCCACACCGTAAGCTCGCCGGGTATCTGGATCTACTAGTATTTTGGTTACGTGTGACCAAAGCGATAGGTGCAGATTTTTCCGTAACCGAATTGGCCTCAGAAACGCTTTAGCTGTACTACATCTCGTTCCACGACGCATCGTGAATTGGAAAAAAGCGAATCCGGTTTGTTTGGGACCGTTGTGGTCGATGATGTCGTATCCCATTTCTTGGCCTGCCTCGAGGTAAGCTGCGCCCAATGGTGTGTTATAGGGACTATCTTGGACGGTCTGCAGGCCACCTGAAAGTTGATGTTAAGTCTATTTATACTCTTGTCTTTTCTGTTAGTTAGTTGAAGAATATGTCAATTATATATCTCCCTAATTGGTATTTTTTTTGTGGAATAATAATCGTAAAGTGGAACTGGCTTTGAGACCGATGATTGTGTGTTACAAAAATTTTATCATTTGATCGACATAAGTAAGGTAAGTGAAAAGAGAAAAAGTTTGCAGACCAGTTTGATTCGCATCAACAGATGAAGTGTATGGCTTTATGGCTCTCCTAATATTTCTCAAGGAGAAATTATTGATAAATAGCTCCCATAAAAATAGTTCAATTCGGATGTTGAGCTCACAAGCATCTCAGATAATTTTCATAGATACTTTCGTAAACAGGAGAGGTCTTGGATATATTCATTGAAGCGGAATATGTCTAGTCTTCCTGGAGAAAGAGAAACTTCCAGTTGAGTTATGGAGTTGAAATTACGTGTACGGGATGACCCCAAGTTGGCGCCCAAGGTCTACAGCGGCAAAAGTGAAAAAGATAATTCAAATCTGAACATAGAATCGTAAATATGACCTAATGTACATTTTCAGCTAAAAGAGAAAGTAATTATAAATTCCAAAATGGCCGTAATGACACCGTCGGAATTAATTTCTCATGAATATACCCAACGTTTAGTATTGTGAATAACTTCTATTCAAAAAAAATGTTTCTATCTATTTTTGCTCAAAAGTTACAGCGTAAATCAAAAAAATGCGTCATTCAAGAAATCATGGGATTAAATCAAATTTTCCATGAAAAACATTTGACAATCAGTAGGACCAAAAATAAAAGTGGGAAGTTTTGTTGAGAAGAAAGAGATAAGCGAAAGCTAAGAATATAGTACACAGTGATGCCAATTTGCAAGTAATAGCTGCATTTACAAGTACTTACATTGAGTTGAAATAAAAGTGCAGTAATGACATTTACTGAGAATTGATTAGTTTTATGAGAATTTATGTATTTACTGCAATTAAAATTAGAAAGTATTTTTATTTGTAAATAAGCGTGTGTAAAAGTATTATGAATAGAGTGCGTTGTTAAATGGCTTCCTAAATAAATGTTTATGTTGATGAAAATTCAAAATTTCATTATCTATTAGAACAGATTACACTGCAGACGACTTGACTTGCAAGGAAAAGTTTGGTTATTTTGCAAATACAATGATTTCATCCTCACGCTTACATATAATTAGTTCACTGGCATATAAGTTCATAAGAAGTTCAAATGTATTAATTATTAACCTCTCCCATCAGTTCTTTATGACTTGATGAACCGTAAAAGATGGATGATGTCCCGATGAGGAATTTTCCGGTTGTCGAGACATCGTTATTCGACTTCGCAGGTTGTAACTACGGTTGGATTCGAAATCCATACTTAATATAATGAAATAAACCGTAACTTCTTTCACCCGTACTTTATGAGTTACAAACCAACCCCATACCGATTTTTAGGAAAATCGAAACTCAACATGTATTCTGAACCTTTAAAGATGGACGATGTCCCGATGAAGGTCTTCCCGGTTGACATCATGAACAATTCGAATTTTCTTCAATCGAAGTTCAAAGTGAATTATGAACCTACAAAGACGAACGATGTGCCAACTTTCCGGTTGACAAAACGCCGTTATTCGACTTCTAAGATTGTAACTATGGTTGGATACGAATTCCATTCTTAAAATACCCTTAAAAAAATCGTGGTTTTGTTCGATTCTAAGAGATCGAAAAAAGTGACAAATTTTCCATGCATACACCATCAAAATCATAAAAAATTCGAACTTTCTTCAAACCATCCGTTCTCTATGTGTTTAAAACCCACCCCATACCGATTTTTAGGATTAAAACAAAGCTCAACGTCAATTAGAAACCTTCAAAGATGGATGATGTCTCGCTGAAGGACTTCCCGATTGACGAAACGTCGTTATTCGACTCCACAGGTTGTAACAAAGGTGTAATTCTACACTGAAAATAACGAGTTCAATTCTAAGAGATCGAAAAAAATGACCAATAATTACAAATAGCTGTTTAAAATGGAGTAACAGTTGAATATGTTAGGGGCTGGATTGTATACAAATAAATAATAATAGATAACATTTCGTCCTGGGTCAGATATGTGTAAACTATTTGATAATGAGAAAGCATACAATAAATCCAAGGCTGTGTGTAAATTTTGTGGCTTCCAAACGAACTCGAATGATGCCTCATATATTTAAACAACGTCCTTAGTGTCCCTCAGAAATGAAAGAGATATATAGTAAGCATAGTATTGTTATGATAACAGACAAGGTGAGCCATATTCGAAATGGTAGGGTCATACAAAAAAGTTTGTTTGTGACCTAATATAAATTATGAATTTGAACCTTTTAGATGATCATTTTTGAGGTCACGAACAGTAATTTACTGATGATACTATGGATGGGCACAAAACCAATTTGGTAGTAATTTACCTGTGGCGTGGTATCTCTTGTTCCTGGCTAAATAAGGATTTCTTTGATCTTCACTTTTTCTAAAGTATGGTAGGATCTCCTCGTACGACCATCCAGCGTTTCCTAAATTCGCCCAGTGGTCGTAGTCTCGTTTGTTACCTCTTACATAGAGCATGGTATTCAATACGCTGGATCCCCCCAATATTTTACCCCTGGTCCAACTACATCTTTTTTCTATCATCGCCTGGCAAGCTGTATCTGATGGTTCAGTCCTGGGAAATAGTATGTTAATGGCATCAATTGATAAACTCGTCTTATACAAATTACAGATATAGTTTCATATTTATATTCTACAATAGTTTGTGAGCATCGATACAAATCTTCAAATATTAGCGAGGTAAATGAAATTAACCACCAACTTCTGAATTCACTGTTTGTAAACGTACATCGATTGTACTTGCATAGGCAACCAAACGAACACGACTGTACTCAGTCTAGAACCTTATAGTGCAGTCAAATGGGTATTTGAAATCTACATCCTTGGGAATTGATTCGATTTTGATGGGACAAAGCGCATTCTCTTCAGAATTTTATCAGAAACAAAGTTGAAGACAGATGTAGTTACGCAAATTTTTATATTACTTATAAACAATAAATTAACACATATTTATAGTTTCGGCGTTTACGTAGTGTAAATTCATAATTTTCAATTTCAATTTTCAATTTCAATTTATTCCAAAATAAAAAACATTACAATAATGCTTTTTTATACATGATTTAAATTTAGGTAGTGAAAATGATTTATACTTATTAGGAAGTCTATTGTATAAAGATGAACTCGTGTAATAGAAACTTTTTTGAAAGGTAGTTGTATTATGCTTTGGAAAAATGATAAGATTGTTTAGTTGACGAGTATTTGAAGTGGAAAAATTATATAACTGTCTGTTTCTATGAACAAATTTCAATGATTCTTGGATAAATAGAGAGGGAAATGTCAAAATTTTCTTTTCCTTAAAAAATGGTTTGCTGGAATTACCAAACTTAAGATTGTTTAATATTCGCATTGCATATTTTTGCAAAATAAAAGTAGATTTCCACTCTGTCGAATAACCCCAAAACAGAATGCCATATGACATCACTGAAACAAAGTTGGAATAATATACAAGTTTGCAAGTTTCATAATCAAGACCCTTTGCTTTCATTACTCGTAGACAGTAACATGCCTTAGTCAATTTTTTGTTTACTTCCCTAACATGCAATTTCCAATTTATATTAGAATCTAATATAAATCCCAGACATTTAATATAATCAACATATTGAATGTCGAAGACAGCTGGCTCATTCAGATTTTGGAGAATAACACTCAAATCTGACACAAAACTTTTAACATTTAATTTAAAAATACTGACAAATTGTTTCACCACACTGTGGCATTTTCAAAGCAGGGAGTTATCAACTAAAGGTAAATCTGAGAGTTTGTCCTTGAATATTAGGGATCAGTTTGTGGTACAAATTGAGTGACGGGTGGATAATGGTGGGAGTGTATTTATAAAATTGTTGACAAGTGGTGAATTATGTGTATCGATTTGATCATTTAATATTACATTATTATTGTTTTTTGAGCGTTTCAATATTTCTATGGATTCTAGTATATTAAGTTTATGTCCTTTTTCTGAATGTGTAGAATATCGGGATTTAGGGTGAAATTGTGGTTAGGTTCTAACAGGTGATTCGCATAATTAGAGTCCTCTTTTTTGAGCCTGTAACTTCTCAAATGTTCATTGAACCTCACGCTGAAACTGCGTCCAGTTTGTCCTATGTACAAAGCAGTACATCACATCTCAATCTGTAAACTCCAGATTTTTTAATTTATCTTGCTTAGTTTTCCAGTTATTAATTACGAGCATAGGTTATTTATTATTTTAAAGGCGACGTTTTTATTCTGTTTTTTAAGGAATTGAGATATTTTTAGTGAATGTTTACCTAAATATGTTAGACATGTGATATTTGATTTTGTATTATTACAATACAAATATAATACAAAATCAAATTTCCCATGTCTAGCATATTTAGGTAAACATTCACTAGAAATATCTCAATTCCTTATAAAACAGAATAAAAACGTCGCCTTTAAAACAACAAATAACCCATGTTCGTATATTAATAACTCGAAATCTAAAAAAGATAAATTAAAGAAATCTGGTGGAGCTTACAGACTGAGATGTGATGACTGTAGTGCTTTGTACATAGGACAAACTGGACGCAGTTTCAGCGTAAGGTTCAACGAAGATTTGAGAAGTTACAGGCTCAAAAAAGAGGACTCTAATTACGCGAATCACCTGTTAGAACATAACCACAATTTAACCCTTAATCCCGATATTCTACATATACAGGAAAAAGGACATAAACTTAATATTCTAGAATCCATAGAAATATTGAAACATTCAAAAAACAATAATAATGTAATATTAAATGATCAAATCGATACATATAATTTACCACTTGTTAACAATTTTGTAAACACACTCCCACCATTATCCACCCCCATCCCTCAATTTGTATCACATTCTGATCCCTGATATTCAAGGACATACTTTCAGACTTAGCTTTATTTGATAACTCCCTGCTTTGAAAATGCCACAGTGTGGTGAAACAATATGTCAGCATTTAAATTAAATGTTAAAAGATTTGTGTGAAATTTTAGTTTTATTCTCCAACTTCCGAAGAACGATAAAATTATTGGAACTTTGCACCGCTCGTGCCAACATTTCTTATAGTTGCAATTTTAGTTTTTGAAAATATGGAACGTAAATAAATATTCATCATGGAACTGACAGACATGTGGCGGTAAGTATTACACAATTAAATTTTTACCAGTTAAGTAAGCTTTGGATTTGTAACAAATATTTTATTTGATAAGAATATCAAAAATTGCAACTTCATCCTAGACTTTTGAAACTTTGCATATGTACATAAAATTGCAGCAGAAACATTTCTCCAAATTCGATATAGCAATCCCATTTTCCGCCACTTTCTGCAACAAATGTCAAATTTGACAGCTAACGAAGATCGCTTGGCCACAACTGTCATTTTTGCTCTAATTTGAACTTTAAACTGTTCCTGACATCATATTTTAACCAAATTTATTTTTTGTTTAATTCCTATTAGGACAGTCATTTTATGGATTTTTTTGAGATTTGGTACTTTTTTTCCGACTTGAGGTTTGAAAATACAGAAAGTTAGGAAATTTTCCGTAGATTACGAAAAAAATAGAGGCTGAAAACCTCCAATGAAGAAAAAGGTCTTAATTTATATACATATACGATTTTCCGTGTTTTTCCGGGAAAGAACACTTATATCTTCGAAAATAAGCATTAAAAGAGGAAAAATTTCAAACAAAAGTTGTTCAGCATCAAATTTTACATAGGAATTGACCATTCTGAATTCAATTTTCATCGAATTTTAGAAGCATTGGATGGGAAAACAAAATATTTTCGAATAAGAACTATATATGAGAAAGAATTACATTTGGCTGGTAAATATGGTATGATAATTTTATATTGGGGTATATATCGTTCTGTAAATGATTATAATTAAGAATTTTCCAATATTTGCCCTAATTTTCATAATAATAATTGTATATGTCGATTTTTAGGTTTTATAGAGCTCTAATAACGATTTTTCAGTTCATTTTGTCGTGAAAAGTCATTGAAAACGTACATTCGGAAAATGGAAAACTTTTTTTTTTTATTATGGCATGACAGATCAATTCTTATGTTTTTTAGGGTTGGGAAAACGTTTTTTTAGTTAATTTTGTCACGAAATTCAATTGTTTTCGTTAGTATGTAGAGCAATAAGAAAAAACAAATTATATAAAATTGTAAAATTTTTTTTAAAAATTCTTGATCTCCCGCGCGTTTAAAATTCTCGATCGAGCACCACTGCGTTAAATCTTTCGATGCGCTGTACTATGTATGTATCACCACTGCAATGAATTTGTGCGCAAGCGTTCAATCATATGATGCCCAAAATAACGCCACATGTGCTCTGTTACATTTTCAATGACTTTTCACGACAAAATTAACTGAAAAATCGTTATTAGAGCTCTATAAAACCTAAAATCGACATATCATACACTAAGATTGAAAAAAAATAAAATAAAATTTTCCTAACCCGGAAAATTAGGGCAAATATTGGAAAATTCTTAATTATAATCATTTACAGTAACGATATATACCCCAATATGAAATTATCATACCATATTTACCAGTCAAATGCAATTTTTTCTCATATATAGTTCTTATTCGAAAATATTTTGTTTTCCCATCCAATACTTGAAAAATTCGATGAAAATTAAATTTAGAATAGTAAATTCCTATGTAAAATTTAATGCTGAACAATTTTTGTTCGAAACTTTTCCTTCTAAAATGCTTATTTTCGAAGATGTAAGTGTTCTTTCCCGGAAAAACACGGAAAATCGTATATACAGGTTGTCCTCGAACTGCGTGGCCAAAATAGAACCGACGATTCTTTGATTCGAAAAAAAGTTGATGAGCCTTTTTACTTTTGCCTCAAGTGTCTTGTTTACCCGGTAGAGGGCTTCAAAATTGCAAAAATAATTTTGTTTTTTCGGTATAACTTGAGAACGTGATAGAGAACTTTTACAATATTTAGCAGGTGAGTTACTGTCAATAATGGCCATTTTTGAGAGTGGAGCACAGAGACTTAGAGACCATAAAAATGGCTCAAACTTGAGGATGTAACGGGAAAAATGTCCAGAACTTTTTTGTGGTCAATGTAATTCGATCGATATTTTTATGTAGATAGCTTATCTAATTTGAAAACTTTTCTTACTCTTAGAAAATTTTGATAAAATCAACGGATTAGCTTCAAAAAATTAATTTTCGAGTCTCTGCAATTTTGGCTTACTAATTTTACTTGATTAAAATACCTTAGTTGCCTTTGCTTTTCTAATGTCATTTTGGCATTTGGAGAATTTATTCTCAAAACTGTCAGTTTTTACTTTGCTTTCCGTAAAAATTTTATAAAATTATGGCTCAAAATTTCACTAACACTGAAATGGTTGATATTTTATTGATTTATGGACTTTGTCGTTGCAATGGCCGGAGAAGGGAAAGATATCCGCATCGCAGAATTCCAAATCGGCAAACCTTCGCGAAACTGGCAAATTTGAAGCAAATCGCAGAGAAACTGGACGCAGACGGACAAGAAGGACCTTAGAGCTCGAAGAAGCGATACTGGAAGCGGTTGAAACTGAACCTGGGATAAGCACACTACGTTTGGGACTTCGTATTGGAGCCTCAAAATCATTAGTTCATAATGTACTGAAAGAAGAACTGTTGTATCCCTATCATATTAAAACAGTTCAAGACTTATTGCCCATGGATCCAGGTCATCGGCTAGATTTCTGTCGGCTTATTGTCCAAAGACAAAACGCAAACCCCAATTTTTGTAGAAGAATTCTGTTCACGGACGAAGATACTTTCACGAGATGTGGTCTTTTTAACCTCCATAATCAACATTTCTATGCTGATGAAAATCCTCATGAAACGGAAGTTACATATTTTCAGAATCAAACTAAACTCAATGTTTGGGTTGGAATTGTGGATAACTTTATTATAGGCCCTACCGTTATACCAGATCGATTGAACGACGGGGAGAACTACTTGAACTTTTTGGAACAAAGGCTACTTGAACTGTTGGAAGACTTGCCCTTACACATTCGTCGTGGCCTGGTTTATCCATGATGGTGCACCTCCTCATTTCACATTAGCTGTGAGGCGACATTTGAATGCGGAATATCCAGATCGCTGGATAGGTAGAGGACACGATGCACCAGTGAACTGGCCGGCCCGCTCCCCTGATTTGACGCCCTGCGACTTCTTTCTATGCGGCGCTTTGAAGTCGAAAGTTTATGCAGCTCCAGTAAACACACGAGAGGAATTGTTGCAAGGAATTAATCATGAAGCGGATTTATTGAAGAATGATCCTGAAGTACTAGCCAGAGTTCAATCCAATTTCTTGAAATGAATTAATTTGTGTATTCAGGAAAATGGGCAACATTTCGAACAATTGATGCCTTAGCTATTTCCCAAAAAGTTTTGTTGTTTCTTTTAATTTAGCATTTGTTTTTCCTAAATAATCACATCGTTTCCCCATTTCTATTGTTTTTATTATTCGTGTTTTACCGAGATATTAACCATTTCAGTGTTAGTGAAATTTTGAGCCATAATTTTATAAAATTTTTACGGAAAGCAAAGTAAAAACTGACAGTTTTGAGAATAAATTCTCCAAATGCCAAAATGACATTAGAAAATCAAAGGCAACTAAGGTATTTTAATGAAGTAAAATTAGTAAGCCAAAATTGCAGAGACTCGAAAATTATTTTTTTCAAGCTAATCCGTTGATTTTATCAAAATTTTTTAAGAGTAAAAAAAGTTTTCAAATTAGATAAGCTATCTACATGAAGAATATAGAGTGAATTACATCGACCACAAAAAATTTCTGGACACTTTTCCCGTTACATCCTCAAGTTTGAGCCATTTCTATGGTCTCTAAGGCTCTATGCTCCGCTCTCAAAAACGGCTATTATTGACAGTAACTCACCTGCCAAATATTGTAAAAGTCTTCCATCACGTTCTCAAGTTATACCGAAAAACCAAAATTATTTTTGAGGGCTTTGAAGCCCTCTACCGGCTAAACAAGACACTTGAGGCAAAAGTAAAAAGGCTCATCAAATTGTTTCGAATCAAAGAATCTTCGGTTTTATTTTAGCCACGTAGTTCGAGGACACCTGTATATATAAATTAAGACATTTTCCTTCATTGGAGGTTTTCAGCCACTATTTTTTTCGTAATCTACGGAAAATGTCCCAACTGTTTGTATTTTCAAACCTTAAGTCGGAAAAAAAAGTACGACCAATCCATAAAATGACTGTACTATATTTAGTGCGGACTTTAATGGTGACACTGTATATATATTATCTTAGTTTCACTCACTTGTATCCCCAATCAACTTTACTTTTGTGGAGATAAAGACTCAAAATAGGAACATCCGTGATTTCATTTTCATGTCCTCCTGCTTCCAACAGCAACACCTTCCAACTTGGTATTTCTGTGAGCCTGTTAGCAACCACCGATCCGGCAGATCCAGCTCCAATAACCACAAAGTCGTACGTTGTATCCGTTATTTTCGTGTCTGACGGTCTGTTTTCAGGATCGAATTGATCGTAATGGAAATATGCCAAACTTGCCAACAGGAACGGTAATATGGCAATTTTTCCGGCACCGATTAAACCAATCGCACTCTTAATGGTTGTTAATACCACTGGTAAGACCACTACCGCCATTGTTGCGAGAAATTAATGTCGATATTAACACATATCTATGGTACAAATTCAAAATGCAATGTTGCTTTATAATCTTCTTGATTTTCACATCTTCTAAAAGCAAAATGTAAGTTTGCTTTAATATATCATCCAACTCACAACAAATATCAGTAGATATGTTGTTTAAATGATGATTGTGAATTTGTTGACTAGAAATTTGAAGTTCATGAAATGAACTTTACATCCTAAGTATCGCCCAATATTTCTCGATGTTCACTATGAAGCGAGAAGAATTAAATGCGTGCGTAAGGTGTCGCTTGAATGCCAGAAGGAGTTTCTTGGAGGGTGCCATTTTTCAAGTTGGAACTTTCGAAAATAGATCTGCAACAAAAAACCATGAATTAAATTATGATTATACAGGCTGATTCATAAGTAATAGCTCAAATTGTATCTATACGTTCACAGAGCAAAAATAATAATGTTCCACTCAACAACTGATGGGTCTGAGTCTGCTCCTTACTGAAACATAAAGGACGCCGAACATTCTGGTCGTCCAATTGAGATTGAAACGCCAGAAATCGTCAATGAAATCCATGGTATGATATTGGACGATCGACGAGTTGAAGTGCACAAGATTGCTGAGGCTATGGGGATCTCAACCGAACGGGTACGGAACATGAATTTGCTCATTTGCTCTCTGTTGACAACAAGCGCGACCGTGTGACAACTTCAAAGGAGTGTTTGACGATGTTCAAGCGCGATAAGAAGGACTTTTTGCGCCATTGTAGCAAAGCTGCCCTATTAATTATACAATACAATTCATTCAGATTTCAAACCATGTGGCTAAGATTCAAGATGAGTTTTAAGAACACACATTAACGTAAATAGGAATAGGATATTCCTTGTTGCCTTTATTACGAACAAGTCAAGTGTATGAGTTCGTTTCTTAGTAGGACCGTCCCATCATAAAATAATACAGATATTTCTTTGTATCTGTGAGACGGAAACGAAATATATAGTTGCTGAATCCTTGTGAAGAAAGGGTCATCGTAATTTGTAAAATAGCGACGAAAAAGGTCCCTCACAGTTCCAAGAGGAAATTATAAATCACGAAGTTAACAGAAATGGTTCTAAAGAAAACAAGTGCTTTACAGTATATGGGTAGTTAAGATATATTTTATTGATCAATTAGAAACGGCAAATCGATCAATTGCTATGGTTCAAACAAAGGTTTTTTACCCTGTCTTTTCCTTTGAAGCTACAATCCATTCACGTAACCATAACATAAGACGTGCAGGACGCAGTCGTTTCTTATTAAATATGTAATTAGAATGTTAAGTTGATATAATTTTCATTCATACCTAAATTCAAGGAAGTCTAAATAAAGTCATAAAATCAAGGTCCCTGTCAACTAAATAGAATAGTTCTTCAATATTCAGCTTGCTTCAGTCTAGACAAGAATCTCTCTTATATTTCTAGTTGAGCTTGCGTTGTGGTTTTTATTGTAGAATTTTCGCTAAGTTCATTTAGAATCAAGTCATATTGCTTAATACACAAAATTTAGAATTCCTCGAATAATTAATACATAATAGTTTTGTTTAACTCTTTACCCTGGTGCATCCGGGCAGAGTTGAATTAGTTTTACATTTCATTCTTACTATTTAATATGTTTGATTAAAAATTAAGGAATGATTAATTATTTTCCAAATTCAACATAATTTCTTCATTAATACTTTAGTTGCATTTGATACTTTAACTTTTAATTCATTTTTATACTTGTTTATTTTCTTATTATTATTAAATATTTTATATTTGTTTTGATTGAGAGTTTTTCTACTCAGCGTAATTTATAAGCTACCCTCGATCACACAGTGCTTAATTAATGTGTTAGTGTATCAACCAAAAAAGAGTGAGTAATACATATATCTATTGACCATATTGTTGCCTGATTTGCCTAGCTAATGAGAAACCCGTGATGCCGGTCACTTCCTGGTTATTGGTTCACGTACTGCAAGTTATATTGATATTAGTTAATGGTATATAAGAATGAATTTGATAGAATAAGTAAATTGATAACCTTTAATAAACAAAGTAAAACCAAGGAAGGGCTCGTTATTACACCATTTCATACCCGTGGATGAAACATGGATCCATCACAACACACCAGAGATCAAAGAATAGTCGAAACAGTGGACTTGTCTTGGCGAATCGAAGCAGAAAAAAACGAAAGTGGGCTTATCGGCCAACAAAGTCATGGCGACAGTTTTTTTGGATGCACACGGTATCGTCCATATCAATTACCGTGAAAGGGGCCAAACGATCACCGGCGTGTATTATGCAGAGTTGTTGGATCGATTCGACGCCGATTTGAAGCAAAAACGGCACAGAAAAAAATGCTCTTCCACCAGGAAAATGCACCGGCACACAGGCTCAGAGTCGCAATGGCTGGCAAAATTGCATGAAATGCGCTACGAATTGGTTCGTCATTCACCATATTCTCCAGATTTGGCCTCCTGCGATTTTTATCTATTTCCAAACTTGACGAAATGGTTTAACGGAAACAGATTTGGCTTCAACGATGAGCTCATCGCTGAAACAATCGCCTATTTTGAAGGATTGCCGAAATCATATTATTTGGAAGGGAACGAAAGTTTAAAATAACGTTGGTTGAGAAATAAAATAAGGTTTGACCAAATCAATCATTCCTTGTTTCATTTTTCAGGTATTTTCCACCTTGCTCCGTACATACCAAGGGGGTGACTCTTTTCCTCTCGCGGATAGCTTGATTATTGATTAATATTCAAGGGAGGAAATTCACTTTATTCTAGAGCACTGTCAAAATATGTATGGTAAGATGTACTTTTCTTCTAAAATGATAAATATAATGCCTGCATTCGATTTTTTGAAGAAATACAAGGATTTAAAAATTTTTAGAATGCCATTTTACATGAGATCAAACTCCAGAAACATTCTCATTTTTTTCAGATTTTCCAGAAATCGCGAAAAACGTCTCATAATATCCATGTATAATATACTTTTATTTGGAAACAAAAATTTCTAAGAGCATGAGAACGCCAGATTCTCCGATATTTCCGAAAAAAGTATAATATTTATGGATATTACGAGATGTTTTTCGCGATTTCTGGAAAATTTGGAAAAAAATTGTATTGTTTTAGCGTTTGGTCACATGTAAAATGGCATTCTGAAAAATTTTTTATTCTTGTATTTTTTTTATATCGAGTGCAGGCATTATATTTTAAAAAAAAAAGTACATCTTACCATGCATATTTTGACGGTTCATTGCGTTTTTCGGAAAATTCTTGGGAAATTCCATACTGCCATAGCTATTATGTATTATTAAAATCGCCATTCTAAACACTTTTTAATTCTTGTGGCTTCCTCCAAAAACACAAAGGAAGCAAGATCAGTGATAAAAAGTATCCAAACATATTCAAGATGTCCCAGGTTTTACTACCAGAACTTTAATACTCGATAGAAAATTTGATTTTGAGAAAAAAGTTGCTATCAACGTATACGCACAGACGCTGACTTTTTGATTTCCATAAAAAATTTCTTAATTTGGCTTATATTTCCAAAGATAATTGAGATGTCTCATTGAAATTTGGTACCGTGGATGCGTAAATACGTTACCATATTTGTACATAATTTGAAACCGGTATTACTTCCAGTGGCGTAGATATAGGTATTTAATAACAATAAATTGACCCGAAAAGTGTTACCCTGGAAAGACTACATTTTAGGAAGAAACTTTAATGCACAATTTAAATCGAAACAAATGGAGTATCTTGATATTTCTTTGTAGCTGGCACCGTTTCACGGCAAATTTAATTCTTGTGATTAATTACCACCACTATGAAAATTGGCTGAAAATTGGTAAAAGGTTTTCGTTGAAGTTAGCAGATCTATTGTACGACGTTGTGAACTATATGTACCAGAAAATGGGAATCATTTTGAAAAATTTCTTTAAAATTAATACATAAAATTCAGAAAATTTGTCTTGTTAACTCTTGGTGGTGGATTTACTATAAAATACATTGTAGTTATCTGGTTTGAACATTTTTGGAAATAAAAATTTTTTATTCGGCCTTTGTAATTTATCACTGTAGAGATTAGAAAAGACAGTTTATTGTATTTTTGTTACTCAACGACGCTTCTCAATTTAAAGTTCCTCTCTTTCCAATTTTCACCCGATTTTCATTGTGGTGGTAAAAATTAAATTTGCCATAAAACGGTACCAGGTACAAAGAAATATCAAGAAACCTTATTTGTTTCGATTTGAATTCTGCATCGAAGTTTGCTCCTGAAAAGTAGTCTTCATAGGGTGATAACACTTTTCAAGTCAATTTATTGTTATTAAATACCCATATCTACGCCACTGGAGGAATACCGTTCTCAAATTATGTGCAAATGTGGTAACCTATCCCCGCGTCCACGGCACCAAATTTCGTTGAGACATTCTAATTATTTTCGAACATACAAACAAAATTAAGAAATTTTAGATAATATCCAGCCCCTGTATCTCAAGATTTAAGCGTCTGTGCATATATGTTAATTAGAACTTTCTTCCTGGGACATCCTGTAGTTATTTGGGTTTTCGCGATTTTCGGAAAACTTTATGCGTATTTCAATTTTTTCACAATGAGGTCTTATGTATATTGACGTTCTAAACACTTTTTCATTCTTCGATTTTTTCGAAAAACGCAAAGGAAACGAGATATTGCGAAAAAAAACATTTTGTATATATACAGGGTGTCCTCGAACTGCGTGGCCAAAATAAAACCGAAGATTCTTTGATTCGAAAAAAAGTTGATGAGTTTTTTTACTTTTGCCTCAAGTGTCTTGTTTACCCGGTAGAGGGCTTCAAAATTGCAAAAATTATTTTGTTTTTTCGGTATAACTTGAGAACGTGATGAAGAACTTTTACAATATTTAGCAGGTGAGTTACTGTCAATAATGGCCATTTTTGAGAGTGGAGCACAGAGCCTTAGAGACCCTAGAAATGGCTCAAACTTGAGGATGTAACGGGAAAAGTGTCCAGAACTTTTTTGTGGTCAATGTAATTCATTCGATAGTTTTTATTTAGATAGCCTATCTAATTTGAAAACTTTTCTTACTCTTAGAAAATTTTGATAAAATCAACGGATTAGCTTGAAAAAATTAATTTTCGAGTCTCTGCAATTTTGGCTTACTAATTTTACTTGATTAAAATACCTTAGTTGCCTTTGCTTTTCTAATGTCATTTTGGCATTTGAAGAATTTATTCTCAAAACTGTCAGTTTTTACTTTGCTTTCCGTAAAAATTTTATAAAATTATGGCTCAAAATTTCACTAACACTGAAATGGTTGATATGTTATTGATTTATGGACTTTGTCGTTGCAATGGCCGGAGAAGGGAAAGATATCCGCATCGCAGAATTCCAAATCGGCAAACCTTCGCGAAACTGGCAAATTTGAAGCAAATCGCAGAGAAACTGGACGCAGACGGACAAGAAGGAGGACGTTAGAGCTCGAAGAAGCGATACTGGAAGCGGTTGAAACTGAACCTGGGATAAGCACACTACGTTTGGGACTTCGTATTGGAGCCTCTAAATCATTAGTTCATAATGTACTGAAAGAAGAACTGTTGTATCCCTATCATATTAAAACAGTTCAAGACTTATTGCCCATGGATCCAGGTCATCGGCTAGATTTCTGTCGGCTTATTGTCCAAAGACAAAACGCAAACCCCAATTTTTGTAGAAGAATTTTGTTCACGGACGAAGATACTTTCACGAGATGTGGTCTTTTTAACCTCCATAATGAACATTTCTATGCTGATGAAAATCCTCATGAAACGGAAGTTACATATTTTCAGAATCAAACTAAAATCAATGTTTGGGTTGGAATTGTGGATAACTTTATTATTGGCCCTACCGTTATACCCGATCGATTGAACGGGGAGAACTACTTGAACTTTTTGGAACAAAGGCTACTTGAACTGTTGGAAGACTTGCCCTTACACATTCGTCGTGGCCTGGTTTATCCATGATGGTGCACCTCCTCATTTCACATTAGCTGTGAGGCGACATTTGAATGCGGAATATCCAGATCGCTGGATAGGTAGAGGACACGATGCACCAGTGAACTAGCCGGCCCGCTCCCCTGATTTGACGCCCTGCGACTTCTTTCTATGGGGCGCTTTGAAGTCGAAAGCTTATGCAGCTACAGTAAACACACGAGAGGAATTGTTGCAACGAATTAATCATGAAGCGGATTTATTGATGAATGATCCTGAAGTACTAGCCAGAGTTCAATCCAATTTCTTGAAACGAATTAATTTGTGTATTCAGGAAAATGGGCAACATTTCGAACAATTGATGCCTTAGCGATTTCCCAAAAAGTTTTGTTGTTTCTTTTAATTTAGCATTTGTTTTTCCTAAATAATCACATCGTTTCCCCATTTCTATTGTTTGTTTTATTCGTGTTTTACCGAGATATTAACCATTTCAGTGTTAGTGAAATTTTGAGCCATAATTTTATAAAATTTTTACGGAAAGCAAAGTAAAAACTGACAGTTTTGAGAATGAATTCTCCAAATGCCAAAATGACATTAGAAAAGCAAAGGCAACTAAGGTATTTTAATCAAGTAAAATTAGTAAGCCAAAATTGCAGAGAGTCGAAAATTATTTTTTTCAAGGTAATCCGTTGATTTTATCAAAATTTTCTAGGAGTAAGAAAAGTTTACAAATTAGATAAGCTATCTACATAAAAAATATAGAGTGAATTACATTGACCACAAAAAAGTTCTGGACACTTTTCCCGTTACATCCTCAAGTTTGAGCCATTTCTATGGTCTCTAAGGCTCTATGCTCCGCTCTCATGAACGGCTATTATTGACAGTAACTCAGCTGCCAAATATTGTAAAAGTTCTCCATCACGTTCTCAAGTTATACCGAAAAAACAAAATTATTTTTGCAACTTTGAAGCCCTCTACCGGCTAAACAAGACACTTGAGGCAAAAGTAAAAAGGCTCATCAAATTTTTTTTGAATCAAAGAATTTTCGGTTTTATTTTAGCCACGCAGTTCGAGGACATCCTGTATATACAACATTTTTATCTATAAATGCAAAATGTTTCCTTGTTTTCTGGAAATTGGCCTATTCTTGTCTAATTTATGTAGACTATTTATAACTTCACTTTGAACAACATCAAGTTCCAAGGTCAAAACAAATAATCAGTCTGCGTGACCGTCGTTACAAATCTTCTGTATAGAAAGTAAATTTCACACACGTAATACACAGGATGTCCATGACCCTCCGTCAAACAAAATAATGTCGTCTACCCGTTAGGAGAAAGTTGAACGTTACCTAAATTACAAAATTCGCCGGAATAGGAATATGAATCGGATGAATAATATGGAATTCTTATAGAAGATTGAATAAGTCTGACGAAACATGTGCAAATGCAGAAATATGCAGAAGTGGAAAGTAAGAATGTATGTGAGATTAGGCATGAATCTTCTGATGTAACGAACTACAAAGTTACGAGCGTAGAATCAAAGCGAGAGTAATGAATCATCATCAGATCGTCTTCCATTCCGATTTTTATATGAAGAAGGTTAAGTTTAATCTCGTCTTGCATAGACCAAAATTACTTCACGAGTTTCGGGGTCAAACATCCTAAAATTTAAATGGGCAATTCACAAAGCAAAAATATTTGCTCAAAGAAATCTTTTTTCGTTAGCCAAATATCACTTTTGTAGCCAATCACAGAAATCTCGACAACAAATTATTTAAAATAAAATTTGAATCAATAATGATTCTTGACCCAAGTATGAATATATTCTAATGAAGTCTGACAACCTTTTTCTATTACCTCATAAATCATTAACATCTGGTTTGAAATTGGATACTTGAGCGTTATTTTTTCTGGTTTCAGTCGTATTGAAACAATTCTTAAAACATTAACGTGTTACAATTTCGGTTACTCGTGTTTCTGTTCGTTTCCGCGACGTGGGCATTTTTAATTGAAATTGGTGCGATAAGAACGCTTCGTGCTGATACTATTAGTATTAAGAAATCACGTTTCAGAAATTAATACGTCTTCTGATGATGGTCGTGAGATCTAAACGTACGTAAAGACGAAAATAATAACCATATGTGTTAGTGTGACCTACTTCCCGAGAATTTACATATAATAAAATATATCTCTTATTTAAATATCAAAAAATTATAGTTATATGCCCTCAGATCTCAACTGACAAGATAAGAAGAAGGGGGCCAGTTAGCTCAGTGGTAGAAGCGTCAATCTTCTGTTCACTGTGGCTTCCGGTCACGGGTTCGAACCTCAGTGACGGCGGATTTTTTCCGATGGCCCGAGAATGTGGTGAGATGACTGCTCTGGTTCCATAAGCGAGCCTACCACACCTTATGGGATGAGAAACAGGCGAGTTAAGGTGACCATAAAGGGTTTCAACCACCTCCTAACAAAAAAAAGATAAAATCAAACTTACCCTAAAATCCCTGGATACATTCAATCTTGATGTTATTTGCATAGAGAAAATCTATTCGTCTATTTAGGAATTCGCAAAAACTTCAATTATACAGTTATTGAAATTTGGAATCGCTGCAATTAATTTTTGCCCATAGGTATCACGCAAAGTGAATTGAGTCTGTCCTGCGTCATTGCTTTTCTCAAAAAGGCTTTAACACTTTTAAGCGTTGAGTAACAGCGTTTACTCTCAACACTTGTCATCGGTGTGGTACAAATTAATTTTAATAATGAAACAATTTCACTAAAACAGCTCATTGAGCTTTCGATCTTCACGAAAATCTTCCCTTCTGTATATAACTGTTAATTGAAAATGTTCTGTGTTTTCTTTAATATATTCTACCGAATATGCCTCCATTGCCATCGCTTTATCCTCGCTGAGGTTAAATATAAACAACGTGTGAGCGCTGAACAACTGTCAAGTCAAACACGCTGAGTCGGTGCATTGGAGCAATGCACGCGATTCTCATAATGTACGTATACGTATCTCCTATTTCATGTGTCCGGGTGGTCTCTTTCTAATGTATGCCGACCTTATTATTTAGTTACCTATGTATTTGGGGTTGCATGAATACAGATTGCAGGTTGCAGATTCAATACCAATAATTTTATGTGAGAAGTTTTAAGTTTTAACATATTAAATTAAGCATTGATATTAGTTTCTATTTTCAGGGTATAATTGATATAGTTAACCTAATTTTTAAGGGAGTGCACTGCACAAATGCACCTTAAGTGAAACCACCACTGGCAAAGTATGTAGCGAACGCTCCAACAATCTCTTTGGACTCATTTGATAGTATTTTATTGAAAGGCATGAAACCAGGAATTCAATTCGTGCTTTTTTTTTCCTTTATCAAATTACTAAAATTTCGGTATCCCGAGTGGAACAGCCTCTATATTAATTGCAAATTCAATTATTGGATATAATGTGTTATTTCTTGTGTTAGATAATACTACAATTCACACGAAAAAATGACGGAAGTACAATAATAATTACAATTAAGTCAACAACGATGCGTATCTAAATATAATGTATTTCACAATAATGATGTTTATATCATGTACGCCAAATTAATAATTTTCACCTTGTATTATCAAAAATGACTTAACAATGTCAAAAATGATATAACCTCGATGAATTCATCAAATGCTATATATATAACGAACAAAAACTCAGAAAATATCACTGTTCGATCTGAATTCTGATATAACGCAATATGTTCCTGCAAGTATTTGTACCGCTCTTGGTGTTCGCCGCTGTACAGGCTATTCCCACTGAAAAGGAGGTGAGTCCTAGTTCTTATAATAATTAATTAATATCAAACGTAATCCATTCACTAAAAGCTCAGGCTTCAGTTAATAAGAATAATGGCTAAGTTGCTATTGATTCTAAAAGTTTTTTTTTGAATATGATATTTACATAAGTTTTTGAATTTTGTAGCATGATATTTTCCTCATTTACCAAAGTTAAACTGTAATCTAATTTTGCTCACACTTTCCGGGGAATCACTCCATAGAAAATGTAATTTCTTAGTTGAAAATGCAAGCGACGATAAAATGACTCTCTGAGAAGGAAACGTAAGCTTTGGATGCTTTCATTTTTTCTATTAGTGATTAGCATGGAATAATCTATAGATATAATCTAGAGTCTATAAATATACTCTGCTGACAATCACACATTTTTGCTTAAAATGTTTCATAAACTATAAAAGTGTTCACACTGTGGATGCACTTTAATATTATAAATAAGAAATGTTGATCCTTATCCACTAAAAATACTCTGTATATAAATCACTACAAGTAAGTAAGTTTACTCTCACGCTACTTGGTAGCCGAATGGTCCTCAGTACCTTTAAGAGTATTTTTAGTGGATAAGTGTGAATATTTCTCATTTATAGTCTCAAACTGTTTGTTTAGTTTCAACTTGTTTCCTCAATTCGTGAGGAGTACCCATCGAAACATTCATTTTATTCAAAAATATGATCATAATTAAAATATATTTAAATCAGAATTTGATATCTGTCAAATTAAGTAAATGCTTTAAATGTAGTGTAATGTTTTTCAATCAAATATAATACTCAAACTAAATATTCACAAGTTATAGCCCACTCGTAACATCAGGCGTGGTAAAACGGAATCTTTAATAATTATGCTATTATAGGAAGGTAATTTTGAGTGGAACCGAAGTGGGAAGGTTTGAGGAATAAATTTCAACAAAATTGAAATTTTGTAGCAGTGTCCACAGTCATGTGGAATATGCTCCCAGAAGCCCCCTACCGAAAGACTTCAAATTATCGAAAAATATTAATAAATTTCAGATTTTTATATTATATCTCTGGATTCTTAGATTTCTATGACCTTCAAGATCTTATATATTCAAAACGGAATTTGAGATGAGTCAAATTAATTAAAGTCTCAAATAGATACTCCAAATGCAATGTCATTGTTTTCAATCAAAGAATAAAACCAAATTAAATATTCACAAGAGGAATAGAAAAAATAATATTAAAAAAATCGTTTCATCCGTCATTTTCATGGGTGAATACATTGAACATTTATTATGTTTATTGAATGAATACTCTATAATATTCTCATAACAAATAAGTGAGAAATAATAACCCTTATCTATTAAAAATAGTGTTAAATTGTCGAGCTCATCATTAGAGTAAACTAAGTTAGGAAACAAAACTTACCGGTTTAAATACTATTTAGGATTAATAAAATACAAATAAGAGATAACCATTGAATTCATTAAAACGCTTTTTCACTCATGCTAACCTAGATATCCGTTAGTACCTACTGTGTTTTAAAAGTGACTAACTTTCTGGAGAAATGTTGTAATTTTTTCTAGAACATAAATTGGCATCCCCCTTTTTTTTCTTGAATATTTTGCACATAGAATGCTATCGTTTTTTTTTCAGTTAATCTGGGGAGTTATAATTATTATCTAAAAGAGGGGAGATATTGAATATTTATCGATCTGTCTGTCTATCATATACTTGCTACTAAAATGATTTAAACTACGTTCTCCTTTAAACTTTACACTCCTCTATTATTTATTTTCAAATTATAGCTATATATAATGTTAACTATCTCATGCGAAATTGGGGGAAGAATATTGATTTTGGTGTACCTTAACTCGCTATAATGTATATGTTATTCGGTGCTGCAATCCTTTTTATAAGTTATCTGTAGTAATGTTGGTAATATCAACAAGATTATAATATTATTTCTAGTACTATTAGGAAAAAATAAATCTTCGTTTTAATGCTTCGATTTCCATTTGTTTCATTCGTCAAAACGAAGATAAATTTTTTCCTAGTAAAATCAAGAATAACTACGGAATACATCTATCCCAATGTTTCAAGAATATAAACCATAAAATATAGATGTATCTCCGTCTGAAATGGTTTCAAATAAAACAACTAATAAAAGTTTAATTTTCTCTAGTTTAATCACATTAAATGTGATTAAATGTATGTAACTTCTTCAAAGAAATATTACATAATACTGTATTCAGCAAGCTCTGTTTAAAGCAGCTCATTACACAAATGATTCTATGTTAGGAAAACTGGAAACATTTCATGTATTAAATTATTGAAAATCGAATTTTTAATAGTTGTTTTATTCACGTTTATCACGTAATGGATTTCTTGCATATTGTGTTTCCGTTTAGAATGGATAACTTTGATTAATAAAATGCATCTGGAGGCATTTGTATTATAATCCAATATAAACTGAATCGATAGTGCGTGAAAATGTATTGTGGAAAAATTTAATGGTTTAATGAAGTTTAAATTATTGTTATATAATATGTATATATAATAAGAGATATATATTTTCTACTTAAAATAGGATTATCAAGATGAATAAATATAAAAAATTAACCCTAGGTGAGATTCGAACCCACATCTCTGGGTTTCTAGTCCAGTGTGTTGATAAAATGCACCACCTTCTGTGAATATAAACATCTGAAAGGAAAGTAGATCATTCATAAATATATGCTATTCGATGCCTCGCTGTAGATCAATTATTATTCACGGATGTTCATCTAAAGTGAACTTAAGATGATGGTCATTTTGAAATGAGGGGTGTATGTATTACTCCTTCATTCCAAAAGGACTAAACTAGAATATATGAATAGTGAGCGTTGCAAAGTTATTCTTCCCAAATCATTTGAATTTGTTACTAATCCATATATAATTTGTGTAAAGATTGAATAAATTATTACTACATAACTAAATAATATTCAAATTGATAATGTTTTCGAGACAATGTACAAAAAAAACCTTCGATGCTGGGAATCGAACCCGAGTCCACCAAGTGAACCTCCTAGCCCCTAGTCCACAACGCCATTTCAATCTGTTATAGTACTAGTTTGAGTTTATTTCAATAATTGTTTTTGTTGTCTTTGTTGAAATTTCGGTGAAAGCAGATTTAAATTAACTTGAATTCACTGTAAAAGTGTGTTTATTACACGATTTCCCCAAAAAAAAAACAATAGGGTTCGTCATCGAACAGCAAACTATTCTTTGTCGAAATTTGAATATCATAGGACCTTTCGTGGAGACAAACATTCCGTCAAGGACATCTGGGCAAATATACTGGCGGATTTTTTCAAAGTTGCTTAAAATTCGATGAAAAATACTATGGTGAAGTAATTTTTACTCTAGGACTTTTTTTTACTATTTGAGAAATAGCTTGATCTGCGCCAAGTATAGTATATCTAATATACAGGGTGTAAATAAATAACTGCGAAAAAATCCAGGGGGTGATTCCTTGTTGAAAAATAAGGTGGGTCTTTCATATAAAATTTTTCTCTAAATCACTTCGTTTTTGAGATACAGGGTGTCGAAATTGGAAAAAAATTGTTGTTTTTTGCGAATATGTCCGGAACCGTTGATCATACAGAAAACAGTTTTTGTGAGCAATCTGTACTCATAGTAAGCTATGTTTTGTGCTATTAAAAATTTTTTTTTTTATCCACAATTGGTGAAGATTTTGAAGGGGTAGGGTTTGTTTTTCTCCCCAACTTCTACGCCACTGGAAAAAGTACGGTTTTGAGATGCCCATTTGAACAGCCAATGTTTTATACACAAAAAGGTACCATTGGTTATAAGCTCTAAAGTTAACAGTTTTCGAGAAAAACCAACGTTTATGTTGAAAAACATTGTCAATTCTTTGAAATAAAATTAATTTTTTACCAATTAAACGGAATCTCTTTACACTGGTAACAAAATCAACAGTTGACCATGCTTTTCAACATAAAAGTTGAGTTTTCTCGAAAACGGTTAACTTTAGAGCTTATAACCAAATGTACCATTTTTGTGTAGAAAACATTGGCGGTTCAATTGGGCATCTCAAAACCGTATTTTTTCCAGTGGCGTAGAAGTTGGGGAGAAAAACAACCACTACCCCTTCGAAATCTTCGTCAATTATGAATGAAAAAAAATATTTTATCGCCCAAAACATAGCTTACTATGAGTAGAGATTGCTCACAAAAGCTGTTCTCTGTACCATAAACGGTTCCGGAGATATTCGCAAAAAACTAATTTTTTTTTTCAATTTCAACCCTGTATCTCGAAAACGAAGTGATTTAGAGAAAAATTTTATATGAAAGACCCACCTTATTTTTCAACAAGGAATCACTCCCTGAATTTTTTCGCAGTTATTTATTTACACCCTGTATAGCTGAATCGCATCAGAGGTTTATATTCACAAAAATATAGCCAAAGGGGTGATAAGCTACTCATTAGGCCCTGCGATTGTGCTTTATTTCTGGCTGCCCTTCTCCAATTTTCCTTTGTTTGACTTCTTCCAATGCTGGGTACATCTTTTCATCTTTTCTTCCGTTTTTTCATGGCCTTTAAACATTGCACATTAACATTAACACAGAATTATTCCCTTTATATGTGTGTAGAATAGTCTTTTGCTATATTTCTGGGGTTGGTTTTCCTAGCCCCTTCCACATAGCTACTGATTTTTCCGCCTATCTATCATCTGTGTCCACTTGATCCCTGAAGTAGTTTCCAGTTATAGTCTAGATGTGTTCAATAGTGTTAAAATTTTGATCGTAGGGGGCAGACGAGGCACTCCGTTGACCATATTTTTCAGCTAACATACCTGCTACATATACTGGTTGCAACTTCTTCATTTTTATCAAGATAAACAAGATGTTATCACAATGTAGGTATATTATTCCTACTTGACCAGTCTTGTATATTATATTTCTTGAGGGTGCTTGTTGGGAGTTTATTCATTATCCACAAGGATAGTGGAGGGTTCTTCTTAATTCACTCTAAATTCGAACTAATTTACGAAGTTGTTTTGATACATTCCACCATGAAAATTGACATCCTTTGTTTCTGAAGACAATATTAGTGCACTAGAAATAAAACCTGTGCAACCAGCATGAAGTACAGGGTGTCCCATTTTGGGTACTTTTGCGGGGTATCTCCTTTATTTTTAAAGATAGAGAGAATTTTCATAGCCCTTTTAATTTTTAAGATACAGGGCATTTCTGAAAATGTTGCATTTTGTGACCCCCCTCGTATCTCCGTTATCCTTCAACTTATCGAAAAGGTAAAATAACATTCTGATAGATTTTTTTCCGTAGAATGCAGTGGTGTAGATAACTTTTGTTACATATTCACTGTTTTTGAGTTATAGAGTAAACTTATGTTTTTTTAAATGGAACACCCTGTATATTTATAGACTATAAAATTTGTCTTTTTTTTTCCTTTTCAAAAATATATGATAGTATAAACTTTTTTTCAGAAACACGCAAATAATTGACAATTTTCAGAAAATTAAATACATATTTTAATAGTAGGCTATGGATAACAATAATAAACAAGTGCAACTTACATATTACTAACAAATAATTGGATACCTTGTATATAGGTATCTATTAAAAAAAATTCCCGTAGATCTTTTTTCTAACAGTAAGTTTGTAACAACAGTTTTGTGGCGTAAAGTGACAATATAACAAAAACACAAAAAAATAACATTATTAAAAAAAATTAAATGTGATGTTCAAATTGACCACCATTTTCTCTAATGCAAAATTGGCACATCTTCGAGATTCTTTGAATAGCGTTCAAAAGAACCATTGTTCTCATTCGCAGATTTCGAAAAGCTAAATGAATTGCCTCTCGAAGTTCTGCAATGCCGTCATATCGAGTTTTATATACTTCATTTTGTATATAGCCCCATAAAAACAAATCTAAAATTGAGAGATCTGGTGATCGTGGAGGCCATCTAACAGGTCCGTTGGTACCTATCCATCTTTGAGGGAAGTTATTATTTAGAAAGGCCCTTAAGAGCCTAGAGTTATGACTTGGGGCACCATCTTGCTGTAGGTAAACATCATTATACTGGGCTAATGGAATGTTTTCGAGCAGTTCTGGAATAACTTCCTCAAGAATTTCTAGGTATTTACGTGCTGTAAGACCTCCTTCAAAAATCCTATAAACTATATGTCTACCCAAAATAAAACATGAAACCCCAACTCCAAAGCATCCTTGTTGTGCCCTTTCAAACATTAAATGCAGATTTTCACTACGCCAGTTCCTGGTATTGTGACGATTGAAAATGCCAGCACTTGAAATAAAGCATTCGTCTGACCAGATAACAAGTATGCCAAATGAATCGTTAGCATCGATTTGTTGCAAATACCACTGGCAAAACAGTGCCCGGCGCTCGGCATCGCCAGGATGCAAATGTTGTAGTATATTAAATTTGTATGGATGATACTTATATTTCTTCAAGATCCTCTGGGCGTTAGTTTTTGACACACCAATTTCCTTCTCAATTTTTCTACATGAGAACGAAGGTGTTGCTTCTATATATCCTAAAGTATCTATCTCTTTTCTTTCCCTGTTCTCTTTGTTGTATGTTTTAGGGCGCGGGTGAACAAATGATCCGTGCTCAACTAAATTTGCTTTTAAACGGGCAAATATCCCAAAAAACGGTTGCCTTCTTTCTGGATATCTAACAAGCAAAAATTTAAATGATAATAGAGATTTTCATAGCCATAATAGCTTACTCACCTTTGGGAGTATAATTCCGAAGCTTCTTCAGAATTTTCATTACTCTGTACAAACATACCATCATATCATATTTCTCATAATTTTCGTAAACTGCCATTATTCGAAAAAATTGATAAATATCTATTGAATAATGATACCAAAAGAACGAAAATAAACAGCTGCGATAGAGATTTGACGTTTATTTCTGTTTCTTGTCATAAACAATATCAATGGCCTACTATTAAAATATGTATTTAATTTCTGAAAATTGTCAAATATTTGCGTGTTTCTGAAAAAAAGTTTATACTATCATATATTTTTGAAAAGGTAAAAAAAAGACAAATTTTATAGTCTATAAATATACAGGATGTTCCATTTAAAAAAACATAAGTTTGCTTTATAACTCAAAAACAGTAAATATGTAACAAAAGTTATCTACACCACTGCATTCTACGGAAAAAAAACTATTAGAATGTTATTTTACCTTCTCGATAAGTTGAAGGATAACGGAGATACGAGGGGGGTCACAAAATGCAACATTTTCAGAAATGCCCTGTATCTTAAAAACTAAAAGGGCTATGAAAATTCTGTTGACGGCATCTTGAGTTTTACGAAAAAGTAGCAAAGTGTCGCGAAAACCGCAACTCTCTATCTTTAAAAATAAAGGAGATAACCCGCAAAAGTACCTAAAATGGGACACCCTGTACATACAATAAACAATGCGCCACAAGTTTTCATCGTTTTCATAGTTTAGCGCTAAAATTTTCCAGGATTGCTGGGCACCGACAGTACCATGTGCGAAGATCCATATCAGATCGAGATAAACAAATAGACGTACTTATAATTTCATTATTCAATTTTATATACTAATGTACACGATTCGTTTTTACACAGCAAACGACGTAAATGTACGTAGAATTGATCTGAGTTCTGAGGAGAGTAATTGTTCCTGTAGTTCTGAAGTTTGATTTTATCAAAAATTATATTCACAACTAATTATGAACTGTCAACAAGGAGCTGCCAAGTCTATTCAATAAATCTACAGTTTATATCGTCAACTCTGTAATGTGTTGCCAACTGTTAAAATGAAATATACCTGATTTGACGAAGATAGCGCGACAGTTATTGATGGAAATTGTCGAATTGTGGATTGACTGCAAAAATAACCAAGTATGACGTCATGTTATTGATTCGGCGACTACCTCAATAAGAGAAATAACAAATGATTTCTGCTCAACTTGAATTCTGAGCAAAAAGCCATCAACTTCACTCTGGTGTTTTGCATGTTCATAACTCCGTTATTTTTCATGCTAGTGAGGCAATACAAAAATCAGTTGCTACTACAGAAACAAGTGAAAACTCAAATTCGTTGCATTCAGTTCTTCGATAAATTGTGAAGTTGCTGAGTTATTTGTGAAAAATCGTTCGAAAAAAAAATTCTTCAACCGAAAAATGTACAACTTCAACCGTAATTACCTCAGTAACAATGTACCTTTTAGAATCCATCACTGGGGTCATCAATCTATGAGTTTTCTATAAATAATCTTCCGGTCCACAGTTATTCAACTTTGAATGCTTGGGTTCGGTGAAAACCCAAATTCATTGCCTTCAGTTTCTGTCATGTCACGAAAAATTGTAAATATGCCGAGTTATTTGCAAAATATAGTTCGAAAAAAAATGTTCTTCAACCGAAAAAAGCTTAACTTCAACCGTAATCAACCCTGAATGTCCCCAAACTTGCATAAGAATAGGTGGCGGTTCAAAAAATTTGTGCATGGAAACCGTCATTGCAATGAGAGAATTCGTAGCTTCATTTGAGTTCACCGTGTGGTAACTTTCAGGGAATCAAGATGGTTCAACAGTGTTTGGAAGAGAACGATCTTCAATTAGAAGATTTAAAAGAATTGAAAAAAGAACCGACTATTGAAGATATCAACAAATGGACACCAGAACTCCTAAATTACTTGAAATGTACTTATTCTAAATCGGGAATAATAGACTCCAATAACCGTCCAGATATAGAGGAAATTAAAAGTGGTTTCATGAAATACATGGAGAAAAAAGATGGCGAAGAAAAGATCAAGTGCCTGGAGGGTATCACCAAAGTTCAAACACCTCAAGAAATTAGAGACTTTTCAATATGTTTCACGAAATAATTTCGCAATAACTAATTATTATTAAAAATAAATTTTATGATCTAATCTAATTGATTCATTGTTTCTTTTTCAAATAACAATATCTGCCTCCTCATCCAGTTGAATTCTTTTTTCATAACCGTTTTCGGTCCGGGAAAGTTCGTTGCTTAGCAACGTACTAAGATACTAGATTAGCGGACAACTAGATTGATGTTTGGTCGGTACATTAATTCTCGACTTATAGATCTGTCTGAACGCAACCATGTTTTTTTCAGGTGACTCTAGAATTTATAATTCCGACAATAATGAAGGGTGGCGAACAGTTATCTGAATTTGTTGAAAGTAAGGTTAACTGTTATGCCTTTTTCTTTTCTTGGTTAAAAAAATTTGAGCCATCAGCCACCGATAGGCTCATGACCCGGGGCATTGGAAGGGATAGTTACGTTGCTGCCAACATCATAGAGCAATCAGTACTAAACATAATGGCGCAATAATGATTGTTGTTGCGCCTCATTTCCCCTTCCTAACGGGTATGGTTCATATTGCCTCGTTAGACTTCTTTGCCCCACCTGTCCTAACAGTCTATTAGAAACATTTTGCCTATTGCTGAAGGTAGTCATTGATTTTTATAATGTCTATCTTGTCCAGATCGATCAGTAACGTCACAAACTTATAGTTCCAGGCAGCTGTTTTGCTCTTCTCACAGACCTCATCAGTGCAACTAGCAAGATTGCAACTTTACTGAACGATCTCAATTGAAGGTAGTCATAACCGGCCAACAACATGGTAAAAAGACAAAAAGTATCTTACGCCATCTACGAAATCAAATAATGTACCACAATGACTGATGATAGATTTCTTTCAACTCGTAAGCTTCATATGAGTTTATCTCAGCCATGTGGTAACTTTCAGGGGCTGATGATGGTCCAACAGTGTTTGGAGGAAGGTGATCTTCAATTAGAAGACATTAAGGAAATGATGGATAAACCGAATATTGAAGTTGTCAACAAAATGTCTCCAGATGGTTTGAATTACTTGAAATGTATCTATGCCAAAATGGGAATAACAGACTCCAATGAGCATCCAAATACAGAAACAATTAAAATTGGCGATCAGAAATTTTTTAACAGAAGTATCGATACCAAGGAAGTAATCAACTGCATGCAGAATATTGAAAAAGTTCAAACACCACAAGAGATCAAAGAGTTTTCATATTGCTTCATTCCATAATCTTGCAAATGAATAATTATTATTCTGGGGAAATATATTTTACGGTGTAATCATATAATAACATGGTGTATTTTTTTTCATACAAAGAAATCACATATAGTGAAATCTGTAGACCTAGGTGAACTAGGCGTATCGTCAAATATTCCTCTCACAACTCGCACCATCTTGTTGAAACCAAAGGACTCATCATGGGATACCCAAATGGCATGTTTCGCGGCTTCCTACTATTTTTACCAACCGCGTACTGTTGATTCCAAAAACATCATATTCCCGTGTATAGCTCTATCAATCAACGCTTCCAGCTAGAGGCTTGATTAATTTCCAATTAACCATACTATGACAACGTAGATTTGCGAACCTACGAAGAACGTAGATCCTTGATGTATGATAATATAATGAACTGTTATGTTATCCTTTTGTTTTGTCACAAGGCCAAGAAGAAACTGAATTGATTTAATCTGATTCAAATGGATGTCAATCAATAGTCGTTTCTTTTGAACTGAGTTATTCCAATTTTCTTGTTACTGTTATTGATATCTGGTTCACTGAAGAAGCCATGAATCATGGGCAGGCGCGAGAATGTATATACCACAAGCGTCCATGTAAAATTATTTCTATTCTCCACCTTTCTACAAGCGGAGATACTGGCAATAACGCGCTGTCTCCAAATAGCGCTGGAAGGAAGAATGCAAACCCACATCAGTATATGCACATACAGCGAGGCAGCCCTTGCTGCGCTGGTAGCATGAGAATAACATCGAAGCTGATGTATGAGTGCATCAACACGCTAAACAATCTTGCCGGAGACGAAAGCAAGCTCATCCTATTCTGGGTCCCAGGTTACTCTGGAATAAGGGGAAACGAAATAGCCGATGAACATGCTAAACTTTGGGCTATAGAACCTATAATAGGCCCCGAGTCATCGGCGGGCATCTCGAAGAGGAACATCAAGAAGACAATCCACTGCTGGGTCAGAACACAATACTCGGAAGAATGGAAACGAATGAACGGTTGCAGGCAGTCGAAAGCAGTGATTGAACCGCACATTAGAAAAGACTAATCTCAACAAGTTAGGAACATGGTTAAAACCGATGCCAAATTACTGACACTGATGCTGACGCCTCCACAAGATGAACCTTAACAGTTCCCCTTTGTGCAGGTGGTGCAACATGAAAAACGAAAACAGATTTGTAAATATAAATAAATAAACAACGTCCAACGGGGTACAGATTGATTTTTTATAAGCTCATTAAAATGCCATGAGTCCTTCACATAAAATTCATTTTTTCGTATTATATTGTTGATAGATTTTGATAAAAATTTTTGGAAATTATAGGTAGGCTCTTCAATATTACTCACAATGTCAACGGCAATGCACTTTTATGTACAATTAGTTCTTAAAAATCCCGTCTTATACATTGATACCTCTTCTGATGATGGTCGTGAGACCGAAACGTACGTAAAGGCGGAAATAATAAGCATATGTGTTAGTGTGACCTTTTTCCCTAGAATTTATATATAAAACAATCACATTCTTTTCTTTTTCTTATAACTATAAAGGAAAAAGGAAAAGAATCCACCTTTGGAGGTACAAATTTGTTGCATTTTGAGTTCCTCAATAGTTTTGTTATCATTTTCAGGCAGAGATGATCCAAGAATGTATAGAAGAGAATGGTATTCAACAGGAAGACGTCAAGGGTATTGTAGGCGATCCGAGTATCAAAGAGCTCAACAAATTGTCCACGAACGGTTTGAATTATTTGAAATGCACCTTTGCTAAAATGGAAATGATAGACTCTGATGGCAATCTAGATATGGATAAACTGAAATCAGGTAGAGAGCGGTTCTTAGGGCGAAATGGCGATGATACAGAAATGATGAAGTGCTTAGGAGGCATCAACAAAGTCGTCACACCAGAAGATGCTAAAAAACTTGCAACTTGCATGATGTAATCTTATTATGAATAATTATTGGAACTGGGAAATATATTTTGGGGTATAATTATATATTGTTAGGCGTTTTTTTGAAGTGTCTCAACGAGTTAACTCTTTCTTTGTGCAACAGTACCTCAAAAATAATTTGGAGAGCTAAGCATAATCCAGTATACTGCTGCACTTTGTGCACATTTGCATGACAGTGTTTGTTGACTATACAGGATGTCCTCGAACTGCGTGGCCAAAATAAAACCGAAGATTCTTTGATTCAAAGAAAAGTTGATGAGCCTTTTTACTTTTGCCTCAAGTGTCTTGTTTACCCGGTAGAGGGCTTCAAAATTGCAAAAATAATTTTGTTTTTTCGGTATCACTTGAGAACCTGATGAAGCACTTTTACAATATTTAGCGGGTGAGTTAATGTCAATAATGGCCATTTTTGAGAGTGGAGCACAGAGCCTTAGAGACCATAGAAATGGCTCAAACTTGAGGATGTAACGGGAAAAGTGTCCAGAACTTTTTTGTGGTCAACGTAATTCACTCGATATTTTATGTAGATAGCCTATCTACTTTGAAAACTTTTCTTACTCTTATCAAATTTTGATAAAATCAACGGATTAGCTTGAAAAATTAATTTTCGAGTCTGTGCAATTTTGGCCTACTAATTTTACTTGATTAAAATACCTTAGTTGCCTTTGCTTTTCTAATGTCATTTTGGAATTTGAAGAATTTTTTCTCAAAACTGGCAGTTTTACTTTGCTTTCCGTAAAAATTTTATAAAATTATGGCTCAAAATTTCACTAACACTGAAATGGTTGATATGTTATTGATTTATGGACTTTGTCGTTGCAATGGCCGGAGAAGGGAAAGATATCCGCATCGCAAAATTCCAAATCGGCAAACCTTCGCGAAACTGGCAAATTTGAAGCAAACCGCAGACGGACAAGAAGGACGTTAGAGCTCGAAGAAGCGATACTGGAAGCGGTTGAAACTGAACCTGGGATAAGCACACTACATTTGGGACTTCGTATTGGAGCCTCAAAATCATTAGTTCATAATGTACTGAAAGAAAAACTGTTGTATCCCTATCATATTAAAACAGTTCAAGACTTATTGCCCATGGATCCAGGTCATCGGCTAGATTTCTGTCGGCTTATTGTCCAAAGACAAAACGCAAACCCCAATTTTTGTAGAAGAATTCTGTTCACGGACGAAGATACTTTCACGAGATGTGGTCTTTTTAACCTCCATAATGAACATTTCTATGCTGATGAAAATCCTCATGAAACGGAAGTTACATATTTTCAGAATCAAACTAAAATCAATGTTTGGGTTGGAATTGTGGATAACTTTATTATTGGCCCTACCGTTATACCAGATCGATTGAACGGGGAGAACTACTTGAACTTTTTGGAACAAAGGCTACTTGAACTGTTGGAAGACTTGCCCTTACACATTCGTCGTGGCCTGGTTTATCCATGATGGTGCACCTCCTCATTTCACATTAGCTGTGAGGCGACATTTGAATGCGGAATATCCAGATCGCTGGATAGGTAGAGGACACGATGCACCAGTGAACTGGCCGGCCCGCTCCCCTGATTTGACGCCCTGCGACTTCTTTCTATGGGTCGCTTTGAAGTCGAAAGTTTATGCAGCTCCAGTAAACACACGAGAGGAATTGTTGCAACGAATTAATCATGAAGCGGATTTATTGAAGAATGATCCTGAAGTACTAGCCAGAGTTCAATCCAATTTCTTGAAACGAATTAATTTGTGTATTCAGGAAAATGGGCAACATTTCGAACAATTGATGCCTTAACGATTTCCCAAAAAGTTTTGTTGTTTCTTCTAATTCAGCATTTGTTTTTCCTAAATAATCACATCGTTTCCCCATTTCTATTGTTTTTATTATTCGTGTTTTACCGAGATATTAACCATTTCAGTGTTAGTGAAATTTTGAGCCATAATTTTATAAAATTTTTACGGAAAGCAAAGTAAAAACTGACGGTTTTGAGAATAAATTCTCCAAATGCCAAAATGACATTAGAAAAGCAAAGGCAACTAAGGTATTTTAATCAAGTAAAATTAGTAAGCCAAAATTGCAGAGACTCGAAAATTATTTTTTTCAAGCTAATCCGTTGATTTTATCACAATTTTTTAAGAGTAAGAAAAGTTTTCAAATTAGATAAGCTATCTACATAAAAAATATAGAGTGAATTACATCGACCACAAAAAAGTTCTGGACACTTTTCCCGTTACATCCTCAAGTTTGAGCCATTTCTATGGTCTCTAAGGCTCTATGCTCCGCTCTCAAAAACGGCTATTATTGACAGTAACTCACCTGCCAAATATTGTAAAAGTCCTCCATCACGTTCTCAAGTTATACCGAAAAAACAAAATTATTTTTGCAACTTTGAAGCCCTCTACCGGCTAAACAAGACACTTGAGGCAAAAGTAAAAAGGCTCATCAAATGTTTTTCGAATCAAAGAATCTTCGGTTTTATTTTAGCCACTCAGTTCGAGGACACCCTGTATAATGTTAGTTAATAATATTATTATTATCATGAATAGACTAGAGCTGAGGTCAAAGGAAAATGTATAAGAAAAGCTCCATGGATTATTTAAAAATCGCTGCGCGCGTGTTTCAACAAATTGGCTGGAATTTTTTTAAGTTGATGCACCTTTGAAATAGAGCTCTTTTCCAAAATTTCAGACTTCGAGGAGACAGGGATCCTGACAATGGGCCCTTTTTAGGCCGAAATATAGCCCTCTTTAGACTATCTTTGATATGCTGGTTCTCAGCGCCCTTTCAAGCTGAAAACTTTCGCCGGAGCTCATTTTTTTCGTGATATCTTCTAGTACTTACAAAAAAAATTTGGATCCCAAACTAAAGGCCTCCTTTAGGGACCTGTTGAAGTGGAACCCAAATTTCGACGAATTGAATATCTTCTAGCTGGTGCCAACAGTCAAAATTTCATTCAAAATATATTTCAAATGAGTACTTGCATGTCAAGGTTGATCAACTAGGGCCTAAGTTACAGCTATTTGAAGAAAGCAGTTTTGCCAAAAAACTCGCTTTTCACGAATTTTGACCGGCTTGAACGTTTTTCTCTATTAATCGAAATTAACAAAACTTTATGAGAAGATAGTACTGTAACTCTTCTATCACCCAAAAAAATTTGGGGCAAAATAATAGATTGGTCTAGGCACAGTGAATTTTCAAATATTGCCAAAAATCGGTTTGCCTTTTTCTGTGTTATTAACTAAAACTCATTTCAGATGCCGCAAAATTAACAAATTATAATATGAATCATTATTATTTGATGATTTTGTTACGTATTATTTCACATAGTCATTTGTAACCTCTGGCAAGGTTGGTTTATAATCCAGGCTGTGAACCGGGATTTTAGCTATAATAAAAAAAAAACATGTAAATTCGGATCAAAATATTTTTTTTGCATTAGCTTTAGGAGGTTCTCAGGATCATTCATACACCTTAAAACCTCTTGGGAATCCCAATCCCACCCATTGGCGGTGAAAATGGCCAGAAATCTCCCCCAAATTTGCAACATGCCAAGTCTTGAATTGTGTTTTCTACAAAAAAAGGTATTTTGGAATTTCGAGTGCACCTAGGAGGTTTTTGGGTCGCTGAACATGAATCCGGTGACAGATTTACTTAAAATTCATCGTTGGTGTGATGAAATCGACAAAATTGGCAAATGTTGCTCCCCTAATATGTTATTTTGCAATTTTGTCTGGTTTTGTCATTTCGAGTGCATCAAGGAGGTTTTTTGGGTCGCTGAACACGAATCCGAAGCCAGATTTACTTGCAATCCATCTTTTGGGGCGACAAAATTGGCCATTTCCGCCCCCAATGGGTGGCGTTGGGGTTCCCAAGAGGTTTTAAGGTGTATGAATGATCCTGAGAATCTCCTGAAGCTAATGCGAAAAAAATTTAGATTCGAACTTACATTTTTTTTTCCGGTTCATAGCCTGGACTATTAAGATAATTTAAAAAATGTGCTAATATTGAGAGAATTGTGCGACATCTATGAGTGAAATTGTAAGTTGCTGTTGCAATACGGGATGCAGCAGCTGTTCATAGAGAAAAAAGTTCAAGGCGGTCAAAATTCGTGAAAACCGAGTTTTTTTGGTTTTCTTTAAATAGCTGTAACTTAAGCCCAAGTTGACCAATTTTGACATGCAAGTGCTCATTTGAAAGGTCAAAGGCAGACAAACAAAATGAGACTTGTGAAATATATTTTAAATGAAATTTTGACTGTTGGCGCCAGCTAGAAGACAGTCAATTTTTCGAAATTTGGGTTCCACTTTAACAGTTAGCGATCTAACTGGAGGCCCTTAGTGTGGGGGTCCAAATTTTGTTTTGTAAGTACTGGAAGACATTACAAGAATAATGAGCGCCCGCGAAAGCTTTTTGGTTGAAAGGGAGCTGAGAACCAGCATATCAAAGATAGTCTAGAGAGGGCTATATTTCGGCCTAAAAAGGGCCCGTTCCCTGACCCCTCGAAGTCTGAAATTTTGGAAAAGAGCTCTGTGTCGAAGGTGCATCAATTTGAAGAAATTCCAGCCAATTTGCTGACTCACGCGCGCAACGATTTCTAAATAATCCATGGATCACTTCATAAGCTCTTGAATAAATACAATGAGAAAAAAAGAAATAAAAACTACACTATTAATAGGACTTCAGAGATCATTTCTTCATTTGCAGGCATCGTATAGGTTATTAAACATGTTAATAGATGTAGCACTAACAATTTGAGGAGGTAAATCATTCCAGCCTTCAAAAACTCTGTTTGGTAAAACTGATTTGCGTGGAGTCGTTTGAGTTTTCCTTGTTTAGCTCGTGGTGATGTTCACGAAGCCTGAGTTTTGTCCTGAATTGGTATGATCATAGCTGTGAGCTATACCATTCCGAGCACCATTAGGAAAATGAGCATGAGCGTCATCTGCTTTTCGTATTTTTTCGAAGGACTAATTTACGATCGTGGCTTCATCTGTTCTTTGATTTACTCAAAGGAGGAACATATTAGAGCACTTGATCCTTCTATAAGCTGTTGTTCTTTCTTTGAAAAACACCTCAAAAGAATAGATAATGAACTAGGAGGTCGGTCAGTACACTGGGCATATTCCCAAAAGGTTGAAACGGAGTGGATTAGTGAGTCAAAAAGAGGAAAGACTTTGATCGCTACGCTCACTCGTCACGAACTCTAGAAAACTCATATGTTCTTATAATTGTATATTCTGTGTTATTACAAAAAAAAAATGTTATACCTTGACTACACGAGAGTGAAACCTCTTCTCTTCCAAGAACATCGTCTGAGACAGCGGTGGAGTATTAACATTAATGATAAATACAATGTAAAAAAGAGGGTGGTGAAGTTTAGCTTATGCTACTCATACTTAACCTCTAACAACAATAAAAGAAAGAGCAGGACTTAAAACTCACTTATCGAATTTTAGACTACCAAGAAAAAAAGGGAAAATAATATTCTAATAATCTGAAGTTTGTTATAGGGAAAACAAATATATTCATGCAATAGTAAATAAAATACTTCACAAACTGCAATATATAGACAACTGTTCTTTTTGTAAGTCTAGTAGCAAGTCTAAATTGTAAGTATGACGTATGCAGCGGTCATGCAAACTTCCTCTATATATTAGTCTACTTTTAAGGTACGGGGGAGTGGAAGAGGAAAGTACAAGGATCACCAACGAGCTCGTACGATATCTGAACAAATTTTCGATCCTAATCTAGCCTAGATTGTTGATTTTAGCTGATATTTACGGAGACCAAAAACAAATTTACAACAATAATTTTGGATTTTTTGAAGGCGATGTTTAGTAGTTTGAAGCAAACAAGGGAAATACACAACCAAGTCGTAATTAAGGTTAGATAACACCAAGCATTCACATAGTTTTCTCCTCATAAAACTTATTAATTTCCTATACCTATATATCTGTCTTAAGACAAGGTATCACTTTTCAACCAATAATGTCATATACTCCTCGAAGCGTAGTTTGCAATCAGATATCACTCCAAGATTCCTCACGCTATTCGAAGCTCTCAAAACCTGGCTCCGAATCTTAAGCCGCATATCAGTATCTTCCTCCGTATCAGATAATATGGCAGCATTTGTCCGGGTTCGAAGTCAGATTGTGAGCATTTAAGTACTTTTCTGATGACATGAGATCGTCATTAATAAGATCAGATGCATCCTCAGATTTAGATGGGTCATATGAAAGGTGCAGCTGAGTGTCATCTGCAAAAGACTGCATATTGACATATTTAACAGAAGACATGTATGAGATATAGAGTTGGGCCTAATACAGGTTCTTGTGGCACCCCGGATGTTACCTCTGAAGCGTCCGATAACTCACCGTTGAGCTCAACCCTCTACCATCGATTATTTAAATAAGAGCGGAAGAATCCTACCGCCGCATGATCTAAGCCGAGAAATGCAAGTTTGGGAATCATAAGATCGTGGTCAATACTGCCAAAAGCCTTTCAGTAATCAAGGAGGACTAGAGAAGTAACCCAACCCTTGTCCAGTGAATTTATGATATCGTCAGTAAGTTTGAGAAGTGCCGTAATGGGAAACCTTCACGAAAATTGATTGATGATTAGGGATAATTATCATTTTGGAAAACATAATCATAAACTTGTTTCGCTACAACTTTTTCAAGAATTTTTCACATAACTGGTGAGATGCTAATGGGCCGCAGATTATTTAAAGACTCAGGAATGTTGGGAGAGGAGATAGGCATTCGAATTTTTCTTGAACGTTTGGAGGTTATAGCTATAGGGTAAGACATCACTAGGTTAAGAGTTCCACATCTTCGCTGTTGAATAGAAAAATTAAGTCTAGTAGGAAGAAGTTCGGCAGCTTGACAAGGAAGGGATGAGTAGGTTGCAACCTCTCGTGGTGCAATAACAGACGAGATTTCTGATCAACACCTACCATAGAAATATACTGTTATACCATAGAAATATACTGTTAAGATACTCTCTACTGAGTTTATTTAATTTTTTATGAATTATATTTTCATTATAATTTTCTTTTCCTCCGGCTAGCACTTTTTTTTATGAATTCATTAAACTCTGATTGAATTGATATAATATGGAACCTTATCTAAAATGTTGAAACTTTGATCATCTATTTATTTATGTAACCTTATATCTTATTAAAATCTTCCTATGTTTACAATTTAACCTCAATTTCCTTAATCTAACATACAACTACTAAGTGAATGTTTATTTTACTTGCTTACTTTTAATATTCAGATGCTCCTACACAATGATGAATTATAAATGGACTCACTTGCTATATCCTATTAAATATTGGGATAAATGTTGGTAATATTTCGTTGGTTTTGATATCCTCTTCTATTACTTGAGATTTCACATTTAAAACATTTACTCTGCTATAAACTATGTGCGTACACATTCACAGGTAACACTTGTCGATATTCCTCTTCTATTTTAGGAATTTGTTGATATTTTTGTTGATAATGGTTTCTATTCCTTTTAAGATATAAAAACTTTGTTGGTTATTATTAACTGGAACTGCAATCGGGATTTGGCTTCTTCGATGCTACTTTATTAAATAACTTTGGTTATGTTAACCTTTATTGAAGTTGAACTGGAAAATTCACGAACACTTTAACTGCCTCGTAGAAAGTACTAATAAAACTTTAGTTATGTTGTTGCGGTCGAGGTTAGGTTCAACTCGGATGTTTAATTTAAGTTGCACAGAGAGATGCTCTTATCTGATGTTGATGGCAAACTTGGGTTATGTTAAACTTTTGACTTATTGAGTTGCCAGAGAAGCACAGCCTGTTTCTAGATGTTGATGCAAACTAACTAGCTTTCCTTTGATTTGCCTTTTATAGGACCCACAAAAGGAAGCTTGTTTTCATTTCATCGACCAATGAGGTATGGTTTTCTGAATATCTAGTCAGCTATTCTCATTGTTGGGCCTGACAGTTGTCTTACATTATTGTATTGACACATCTTAATTATTGTATTGACCAATAGGAATTTAGTATTCTAAATATTTGATATATTGAAGATTTTCTAATTGATCAAAGTTATTATTCATTCTACTTTTTGAATTCATGTTACCAACATTTTTATATATAATAACCTATGATTAGGTTCCAATTAACCTAATAATTTCCATTATTAAATCTTATTTGACAGTTGTCTTTTCTAAATTTAGTACATGATTTTTTCAAATATGAATAAAACTTATACAATTTTGTATAACTGAAATGTCTCAATACTAGCTTACATCTATTACATATTCTCAATCTGGTCTAATAGTTTGCTATCTACAGATAGTCTCTAAATCATTTGAATTATGATTTTCTCACTTCGTAGCACTGTACGTTTATCCACTTTTCACTATTTCTTCTTTACACTCTTACTAACTACATTACAAATTGGTTTTATTTATATTACAATCTTTTATCTCTTATTCCAATTACATATTTAATTTTTAAATAATGTTTTGAATTCCCTATCATATACCTATTTAACTTTTCTTTTAGTGTCTCGGTAAATCCTAATTTCATCATTTTATTTTATATTGGAAATGAAATCATAACAATACATAGAAAAGGGAGAGATCTTCCACCTTTCTACGATGTTCTAGAGAGGTCAATGAACTCGTAAGTGTCATCATCAATCAGACGAATAAGTCTCTTCTGGATAGGATTCAAGAGCTTCGACGTATTTTGGGAGCCGAACTCCAAACATGTCAACAGCACTCCAGGACAGGTAGAATCTGTGCTTTGTAGGAGCTGCTGGGATGTAAAGTAGGTCTTGGCACAGAATAGAAAACCAAGTTTAGGTTTTCGCAATGGACCTCACATGATCATCCCAAGAGAGGGTGCTGTTGGTGGTGATCCCGAGCATGAATATGTAAGACTCCATTGGAATAGTTAGTTGTACATGATTTCATCATATAAGGGATTGTGGGATCCGCTTTTCTGGAGAAAACGCAAGCTTGAGTTTTGGTTGCATTAAACTCTACTAGATTATCAGATCCCTATCTCAAAATATTTGCCAGATCTCCATTCATTGGGTCAACCTGTCCCTATCTCGCTCCTCTGGCTTCATTGGATGGTATAGAGGCTCCAGATGAGAAAGCGGTATGAAGAGTACCATCATATGCAAAGCTGTGAACGGGACAGGTGATTACTTCGAGCAGATCGTTTATATGGAGCACAAACAAAGTTGGTGCCAAGACAATTCCTGTGGAACGCCATCACTAATAGTCATTGTATCCCTCAACCACCACTTGAAGTGATCTATATGAGAAAAAACTCGTTAGTCAGCGATAAAGTTGAGCCGGAAAATCATAGAATGAAGGTTTCTCAAGAAGGCTTTGATGCCAAATCCTTTGGAGATATCCAATGCTACAGATATAGATTCTCAAGTCTTTCAATAGATTCCTGCCATACATATGTAACGCAGGCAAATATTAAAAGATATAACATACGATAAACCGAATCTCAGTTATACGGATTCGCGATTATCAGGATTGAGAGTACTGAATCAAGAAACGACTTCGTTCGTTCTTAATGACACAATAATTAAAACTGACTAACTATTCACATAGTCAATTACATGAATTTACATATAAATCAGAGTCGAATAATAATTGGCTAAGAATTGATCTAAGATAGCGTTCCAATTTTACAATTTACTCACTTGTTTCACAGGTTTACAATAATTGCTTAGGGTAAACAATTGGTTCTGCAATATGTTACATAACGTATAGAGCGATTGCTTTCTGGAAACATGAACATTACTCAATATTTAATGAAATGTCTTCTATTTTTTACGAAACACTATAATAGTTATATTGTTATTCACTATAAAATAACGTGAACAATCTCCCGTCGTAACGTTCTAATTCAAAATCAATCTCTATTGACATCTGGGGCAGAAACAGTGAACCTTCTCAATATCATTCCAAGTAATATTCAAGTAATATTCAAAGAATCTCACAGATCGACTTTTCGCTCTCATGTAGATCTCGAGATACAGACTCCGCAAATTTTTAATTTTTTGACTGCAAGTTAACCCTTTTGAAGTTGCGGTTACTTGAAAAGCATGTCGTTCGTGTCCCTTTATCGTGCTGACCAGTTAAAATGGGACCAAAAATGGACTGCGAGGTAACCCTCCCAAACCTGTTGGAAAATGTTCATTATGTGTGTTGCCAATTGTTAAAATATCATATGTCCAAGTCAGAGTAATTAGCCATTATTTGGCCAGAAAATGAACATGTACGCCATTTTGTGGCATGAAGTCAAATAATGATATAATATGAGTGCCAGTCGTGAATTTTTGAGAGAGGAGGCTGGACATAAAATGTTTTTGTAAAAATATGCTCTATTCACAGCCTTTTAACCTTTGCATAGAGACCGTACCAGCTACTTCAGTGACAAAATTAATTGTTACCCAGCAAGAACCAACGTGGAGGTATAGAGTTTCTCTTGGCAACAAATTTTTTTGTTCGTTTTTCGTCTTTTATTTTTTTTGGATTTTTAATATTTTTCCTTATTTTTGGAATTTTTCATATTTTTTTTTTTTATTCATTTTAATAACTTTTTTTATATATTAACGGAATTCTACGGTCTTTAGTTTGCGAAAAATGATCAATAATATTATCATAAAATGTATCATTTTGTTTTAAGTGTTTTACTAAATCTTTTTCAATAGATATCAAACTAACATTGTATAAACGATTTTGGCCCATTGTATTTGGCATGTAAGTTTTAATTCGTTTGAGAGTAGAAAATGATCTCTCCACCGATGCCGACGTGACAGGATTGGTGACTGTCAAACAAAGTAGTTTATGAAACTGAGGTAAAACTTGTTGCAAATCATTGTCTATCATATATTTTATCATATCGGCGTGAATGTCGTATTGGCCTAAAATATCTTCATCCGAGTATATAACGCATAATTCATTGTGCAGTGCTATTTATCAAAATAATTATATTTTAGAACTAAGTTATACAAAAAACTTCAATTCATGTAAATCGGAAAATCGAATCTCAATTTGACCTTTAATAGTACCTATCTAAAATTTCATAAAAAAGTGTTTATAATGTAGTTTCTTGTCTACCAAATTATATGTTTTCCTCCCTTAACAATATTCTGTTTACGGGTTAATTTAAACTTAATACTCGATGTAATATGTTCCTGCGATTTTTCATGTCTGTCTATACCACGAGCTAAATTTTCCAAATCATCATAACCCGAGTGCCCCCAACATGAAGTTGTATCAGATGTAGTTAGCAAGCAATACCAGCAATATAATTTATTGTGTACCTCAGATCCCGTTAACCATAAATATTTTTGACAATTATCTTATCAGCATCAAATGATCGATTTTGAAACATACCTGTCATAACTAATCTTTTCAGCAACTAAAGCACTAATCATTTTAACGTTTAATAACCAAAGAACTCTTTGTTAATAACTCACCGAACAGATAAATTATAACTTAACCTTACATCGCTTCGCGAAACAAAAACAACAACTGACAGAGCACGTTTGCAGCGGCAAGTAATCGTATTTCATACGACCGCCGGGTGCGTACGAGAAGCTAGCCTACATAGGGTGTTGCCATATTCGCTGTTTTACCCTATTTGTGAATTGAACTGATTGGGAAAACTGCAACTGTGTTGACCACACGTATTTAGCGTTTGAGATTTATGGAGAATCTAGTCTCTGGCCACTGTTGCCAGATTAAAAATAACTACTGAGAACGGGGAATTAATTATAAAATTTAAAGAATTATCAGAGAAACAGGAAATAAAATGGAGAATGATCATTAAGATAAGTTGGTGAGGAGGCTGAGCCTCCTTAGCCTCTTTCGAGGAGCCGCCACTGATGAGTGCCATCATTTTTGCCCATTTCAACTCTCCCCCCACAACCCAAAATCGCCACCAACAACAACAATAATTGTAATTTACATACCAAGGAAGGAAAGTGCTTATTTTCCTCTCGCGGATTTTTCTTATCAATAGTGTTATAATATGTCCTCAGTGTGAACACTTTTATAGTTTAATATTATGGTACATTGTTTGATTTCCTAATAGGATATCTATTCATAGATGGCGTGAGATACGTTTGGTCTATATACCATGTTTTTGGCCGGTTGGTAAGTAGTATTTATCCACTACTTCACGAGAGCACTGAATTTAATGGACGCACTGTATACAAACCCTATGTGTGATATATTTTTGAATTCAACTTTCCATGGAGATTCCGAAAATTGAATAATATACAGGGTGAGTCAGTTTTTTGTATACAAACTTCAACAGGAGATAGAACAAGTGTTTTTAAGAAGAAAAGTAGTCATAAACATATGTCGTAGAAGGCTTCGATTTCGAGATACAGGGTGTTGAAATTGAGAAAAAAATGTCGTTTTTTGCAAATATCTCCGGAACCGTTCATCGTAAAGAAAACAGCTTTTGTGAACATTTTCTACTCATAGTAAGCTATGTTCTGTGCTATAAAAAAAATTTTTTTAGTCATAATTGGTGAAGATTTTGAAGGGGTAGTGGGTGTTTTTCTTTCCAACTTCTACGCCACTGAAAAAAGTACAGTTTTGAAACAACCATTTGAACCGCCAATGTTTTCTACACAAAAAAGGTAATCTTGGTCATAAGCTCTAAAGTTGACCGTTTTCGAGAAAAATCAACTTTTATGTTGAAAAACATGGTCAATCCTTTGGGTTTGTTACTTCTAACGTTTGAATAAATTTTGTTTAATTAGTAAGAATTGACCATGTTTTCCAACATAAAAGTTGATTTTTCTCGAAAACGGTCAACTTAGGAGCTCATGGCCAGGAGTACTTCTTTTGTGTAGAAAACATTGGCGGTTCAAATGTTTGTCTCAAAATCGTACATTTTCCAGTGGCGTAGAAGTTGGGGAGAAAAACACCCACTACCCCTTCAAAATCTTCACCAATTGAGAGTAAAAACATTTTTTTTATCGCACAGAACATAGCTTACTATGAGTAGAGAATGCTCACGAAAGCTGTTTTTTGTACGATAAACGGTTCCGGAGATATTCGCAAAAAACGATTTTTTTTTTCAATTTCAACACCCTGTATCTCGAAAACGAAGCCTTCTACGACATATGTTTATAGGAACTTTTCTTGTTAAAAACACTTGTTCTATCTCTTGTTGCAGTTTGTCTACAAAAACTGACTCACCCCGTATAACAGGGTGTTCCATTTGAAAAAATTAAAGCGGACGACATTACTCAAACGTGGATCACCCTATAAATATAAATTTTCCTTATAAATATGGCAAATTGAGATTAAAAATCGACCAGTTTCATAAGATTCCTCAGAAATGCATAGTTTGGCTAAAAATGGATTTATTCAGTATTTTACGAAAGCACTGTATTGTACATCAAGGATCTACTTTCTTCGTAGGTTCGCAAATCTACGTCGCCATAGTATGGTTAATTGGGAACTAATTGAGCAATTTAGCCTAAAAATTGAAGGAAAAATTTTTGGAAAGAACGCTCTAACTCGTCGAATTCTATTTTCATTTGGGCATTCTTTCAAATTCAATTAAGACATACCGAATGATAAGTGTAGGGGAAACGACGTCATCCGTCTTTTTTTATGGCAACCCTATTTTATTTTCATGTGACCCATACTCAAGGTACCTTAGCGGATGTCAAAGAAGTTCCCTTTCACATTCCCCCATGGAAAATGGGGGACCGCAATACCCCTCTTGATTAATAAATTTTAAAAAATACCTATGATGACTGCTGACAGTGACAACTTTTGTAATTGATTACAAGTTGTCAGTTTAAAATTTTGATATTACTTGTTTGTAAAATACTCGCCAGTAATATTTGAAATAAAAACAAATTTAATTCGATCGTAAACAAAAAGGTTGTGGCACTCATCATGATTGTCTAGAGCTTCAAACTTCTTGTGAGATATCTCAGCTACTCATTAATAGTCCAGGCATTTAAGGAGGAAAATCGACGATTTTTGTTCGAATTTCCGCGAGGTCTAATTTTGACCTATTCTCATGTATTTTGACACTCTGAACACGATAGCTTAAATTACCCTGTGCTTGGAAAACTATGGCCATTTTTTGAACCCGTTATTTTGCGTTTTGAGACGAAACTATGGGTTGTATGTGGAAATTTTTTAACAAAATTTGTTTTGGAAAAATTGGTACGCGATTTTTGGCCCCGGTCCCAAGTCGATTTGAGGTCGTGGGTCCAAGGTAAGGCCTACTTAGTGTGACGAAAACTTATTTGTGAATAATTAGACATATAGATAATGTTTTAGTTAACATGAAATGGAAAAAACAAAAAAAACTATAAATGTGGAAAAAACAAAATTATTTACGAATTTTATTCTTTTTGTTTAAATATTGAAATTTGTTATGTAACACTCTATAAAAACATCATGTCACGGTCACATATACACGTTCACACGTCTGCATATACTCAAACAGATAAAACGATTATAAGTATTCATTAAGAAAATTGTAATTTCGCGTGCAGAACCTATATATACCGACGCTCGCTTATTGCCGCTAAATGAAATTCCGCGCTAGTTTATTATGATGAAATTCGTTATAACTCAAATTTATGAACGAATCTCTGTACCCTATCTCAAACTTAAATAGCCGATGTATTTCTCTGTAATTTGCTCTAAGGTTTTTGTTGGTAGACGCAAAATTGGGTCCTCTAGAGGCTCAAGCACATTTATTAGGATAGCTTCATTTCTACTCAACCCAAATCGATCTGCTTGAATGTAAAATACTCGGCAAAACCTCTAATAGAACCTAGAATTTGGATTCCGTGAAAAATTTTCAACCTCAAAGAATTCCAATTTTTCGGTAGTCCAAAATTTCAAAATGGCGCCAAAGTTATGTCTTTGGACCGAAATGCTTGAATTTTGGATATTAGGTGCAGAACAATGAAATCTTTCAAATGAATTTGGTGTTAGATCGATAACATAAGTATTTCATCTGAAATTCGTAAAATACGAATTTTTCAAAATGACCGATTTTAGCGCTAAAAAATGAGGTAGTTCAAAATACCAGGAACCAGAAGAGAAATAAAAGTACTATCTTTTCACAGAGACAGAATATGAAAAAAAACTGTTTGACATGTACTCAATTTTTCAATGTGCTAAAAAAACACACTGAATGGGCCCTGCCCTATCTTGGGTCGCCAATCTCGAATCGACCTCGGACCAGAGCCAAAAATCGCATATCAATTTTTCCAACGCCTTCTGTTTGAACATGTTTTCATACAACCAATAGTTTTGTCCCAAAACGCAAAAGACCGAAAAATAGCCATTTTTGGGTTCCAAAAATAACCATGGTTTTTCAAGCACAGGGTTAATTCAAATTTAAATTACACCATCGTGTTCAGCGTGTCAACATACATGAGGATAGACTAAAATAAGGCCTCGCGAAAATTCGGACAAAAAATTCCTCAATAGGTTTTTCAAAACCTGAAAACACTTGAATTTCGAGTGAATTTCAAGCTTTCTCGCCTTATTTTCGCTTGGATGCCATCGTTTTCTATTTTCCAAAAAAATAAAAAAATCGTTTTGAGTAACTATTATAAATTATTTAAGCAGCAAAGTCACCAAATGAAAGGGGGAGGAAAAAACGAACAGTACAGGAATGTTTTACGAAGCAATTTCGAATGGAGTTTGTTTTCCCCGAACCCATCCCATCTCCCGGAAAATCGCGAAAAACTCGTTGTGGTGCTGAGATATCGTTAGCTCAGCACAGTGCGACTTGAACCGGATCCACTCGAAAAAAATGAATAGCAAAATGGATGGATTTGAATGAAACCTTTTGCATTCGCTTCATTTTTGGACCAATAAACTTTGTTAACCTTTAGAATTTGACGGTCGCACCCCCTCTTTTTGCTAGAAGGATTGTTAGCAACCCCATTTTCTGTCTCGCTGAGTTCTTAACCAAATTCCTTCAAATTTACATACAGGGGTTTTGAGGGGTCGGTGATTACAAATCTGGCGAGAAAATTTGAAAATTCAGAATGGCGGGTCAAAATATAAAAATGCATTTTGTAGCCTAACTGATGATTTTAGAGAAAAATACCAAAGTGTTCAGATTTCAATTTTGCAAAATCATACCTCATATTTATGACCCATATATCACCACTCATCAACCACCTCTTAGCCGACCTCATAGTTACCCCCACGCTGCAAATCTAAAATTACCATTTGCAGCCATGATTTTGATTTTAGAGAAAAATATCAAGATACAAAAAATGTTCTAAATCAAGGTTTTTGTAGGAATTGGCCAATTTTAAAGTCATTTACCACCCCACTCCTTTTTCCCCCACCCCTAAAACTTTAAGAGACAAAAAGTGTTTAGAATTCAATTTCACGTAATAAAAGTATATTCATATGTTCACTTACATACCCCTCAACACATGATGTACAAAATATCATGAAGTATGTATTTTAAAGATGTAAAAAATTTTTAAATTCACTTACCTTCGTGAATAGCAACCCGGCTTATGAATACGTAAATGATGACTCCTTCCACACCCAATCTCCTCAGATGCAGAGAGAAGAAATATTTTTGAAAAATATTAGTCATATGTTTTTATATAACATTTTCCTATTTTCATGCAGATATACGGCTTATGAACCTACGAAACAGGGATGTTCACCCTTTAAGGGTGAAAAAGGGTTGAAAAGTAACCATACAAATATACTTTTATTGTGTAAAATTTAATTCTAAACACTTTTGTATCTTGATAGTATTTATTTTAATTACAATATCTACACCCCCCCCCCCCTATGCAAAAATCCTACTATTACAGAGATGTTCACCCCCTTAGTGTATTAAGGGGTATGTAAGTGACCATATAAAATTATTTATATTTTACAAATAACTCGAAACACAATAATTTCTATTATATATGAACTTTATAGTTTTTGATGATTTGTTCGTGATAAAATATGACAAAAATAGGCATTTTATTTCGTCTTGTATATAGCGATGCAGCATGTGACTTCACCCCCATCCCTTGGAGTTCTATCTGATAGGGTGCAGAATGAAGGAATATTCTTCAAATATAATTTTCACGTGTTCTTATATAACATTCCCCTATTTACATGCAAAAATCCGGCTCTTGTACGAAATAAGTAGGGATGTTCATCCTTTCAAGGTAAAAAGGGGTTCAAAGTGAACGTATGAATATACTTTTATTACGTAAAATTGAATTATAAACCCTTTTTGGGTCTTGTAAATTTTGCCTAAAACCAATAAAATGCATTTAAAATATAGGGATGGGGGAAAGTGGAGGGGGGTAGTAAATGACATCAAAATTGGCCAATTCCCACAAAAACCCTAAACTAGAACATTTTTTTGTATCTTGAAATTTTTCTCTGAAATCGAAATCATGGCTGCAACTGGCAATTTTAGATTTGCAGAGGTCGGCTAAGAGGTGGTTGATGGGTGGTGATATATGAGTCATAAAAATAAAGTATTCGTATGCAAAATTGATAATAATAATCGCTGACTTCTCAAAACCACTGTATATAAATTTGAAGGCATTCGTTTGAGATTAACAAAGTTTATTGGTCCAAAAATGAAGCAAATGCAAAAGGTTTAATTCAAATCCATCCCATTACAAAAGAAAAAAGAGATAAGGGTCTTTTTATGCATTCGTTTCCTCTACTATTAATTACGTGTAAATAACAAATTATTTTTAATAATCAAAATATGTTGATTGTTTTTATTTGGAATTCAAAGTATATGTGTTATTTTCCTTTTCCTTTTCCTTTTTTTTTAAATAAGGGAATGGGCGCAAAGAGTTAATATGCGGGGGGCGGAGCGGGAATTAACTACGCTACTGTCATGCATCATGGTGCAACAATTATATACTTTTTGCATCAGTTAAATAGCCATTGGAGGTCCGAATTCGTTGCTTTATATGAGTGTTTCTCATAAGTTGTGTGGTAATTTTCAGGCGGAGCTGCTTAAACAGTGTATGGAAGAGAATGATCTTCAACCGGAAGATATTCAGGACATTTCGGTCAATGCAACTATTGAAACAGTCAACACACAGAGGACAAAAAGTTTCTTATATATGAGATGCGGCTATGTTAAAATGGGAATGTTAGGCTCCGATGGTGAACTATTCATAGAAAAATTAATAGAAGGTAAAGAGACATTCTTCGGAAGAAAATTCGATAATACGGAAGCGATCAAGTGCTTGCAGACTATCCACAAGGTAGTAACAATTGAAGAAACTAAACACCTTGCAATGTGTTTAATGTTGTAGTCTTATAATGAGTATTAAATGTGAAATATATTGAGTAATATCATTACATATTTCGAGGTATTTTTCCCCGTGTTTCAACCATTTATCACAGTACCCGGCTAACTAGCGCAAATAATGAGTCAGAGAAAAGAAAAATGATATATTTAACAAAATTAGTTATATAATATAATCTATAATGAGATAGAATGAATAAAGAGGAAAATATATATATTTGAATTTATATGAAGATAAATTCTGTTCAGTTCAACAAAAGATGAATCAATTGTTCAGTTATATACATAATAAAATTTAAAGACTAAGTAATGATATCAAAATTACAGAGTGACACAAATAAATTGAATACAACCTTGTAGTACAGGCTATGAACCGGAAAAAAAATGTAAGTTCGAATCAAAACAATTTTTTCGCATTAGCTTCAGGAGGTTCTCAGAATCATTCATACAACTTAAAACCTCTTGGGAACCCCAACCCCACCCATTGAGGGCGAAGATGGCCCGAAATCTCCAAATCCTGAATTGTATTTTCTACAAAAATAATAATTTTGGCATTTCGAGTGCACCTAGGGGATCTTTTGGGTCGCTGAACACGAATTCGTAGCCAGATTTACTTGAAATCCTTCGTAGGGGTGGTCAAATCGACAAAATTGGTCAATTTCGCATCGCTATATGTTATTTTGCAATTTACGTGTTTTTGGCATTTCGAATGCACCAAGGTTTTTTTTTGGGTCGCTGAATACTATTCCGAAGCCAGATTTACTCCGAAGTAATTTTAAAATGCAAAAATTATAAAAATTTTGAAGCGTGTCAAATTAGCCATTTTCGTAAATTTCCCACCCCTACGATGATATTCGAGTAAATCTGGCTTCGGAATCGTATTCAGCGACCCAAAAAACTTACTTGGTGCATTCGAAATGCCTAAAACACGTAAATTGCAAAATAATATTGTTACGTCGATAAAGAAAAGTATCCGGAGCACTGAACATAGTAGGGCATCCTGTAATAATTAGAACGGAGGTTCAGTGTTCCGGAATGAAGGGGAGTTGATTGACGTTAATAATTAAAAGAGGTTTTCGAAAATATCTGATACTGGTGTATTGTAATAATTGAATTAAGAATCAATAAAGAAGGTTACAATAGTAAAAGTGTTACAATATATAGGGGTGCGAAATTTGCCAATTTTGTCGATTTGACCACACCTACGATGGATTGGAAGTAAATCCGGCTACGGATTCGTGTTCAGCGACCCAAAAAACCACCTAGGTGCACTCGAAATGCCAAAATACAATTGTAGAAAATACAATTCAAGACTTGGAGATTTTGGGCCATTTTAGCCCCAATGGGTGAGGTTGGGGTTCCCAAGAGGTTTTAAGGTGCATGAATGATCCTGAGAACCTCCTGAAGCTAATGCAAAAAAAATTGTTTGATTCGAACTTACTTGTTTTTTTTTCATTATAGCTAAAATCCCGGTTCACAGCCTGGACTATTAGTTATTAAGAGTGCAGATCTCGTTTATATCGATGAAACGGTGACTGGCATAGGCTTCAATTTGCAGTCCTAGCAGATGTCCAGCTATTCGATATAACCTTCAAAATCCAAGTTCAGGATGAATGTAGTATTCCAATTGATAGTTCAGGTTCAAAAGTTCGTGTTCAGATAAGGAAAGATAATAATGTAGTTAATAAAATTGAGGTTAATCAATCCAAAGCTAAAGCAGAAAAACCACAGCTAAGCATAAAAACCTAGAATAAGAGAAAGACAGGGATTAGCTTGAATAACGTCCTCTTAATTAATATGTTCAGATCTTGAACTTGTCTCAAGTCTTTAGGAGAAAATCACTAGCTCAAACTAGTAAGTGGAAAGATAATGATAGGGCGCCAGACAAATTATAATCATTTTCTCCTATTAGAAAAGTGAACCCTAACCAAACTTGTCAAAGTTGAAATTCAACAATCTGACAAAGTTGAACAATTATTAATTCTGAATAGAATGATCATCTCAATTGATTTCACTTACCCAGATAGACGGGTTTTCCGTATGAAAGAAGTTTTTTGTCAGTTACACAAGGTTTCCAATTATATCCCACACAACGTGGTTCTCGTAAATATCATAAATAATTCGTATACCAACGAAACTATATCCCAATGATGAATTACGATTTAATTCAGTAGGAAATGCTTTCAATCCGATATGAAATCGAAGGATCAAACAATTAGATCCAGATGCACAGTTACTGCGTAATAACTTATGACCGACACGTACGGAAGCTGGGTTGCAAAAAGAAGAAGACAATGAATAATGAACTTGACCTAATTTAAGATACATCAAAAGATAGGAGGAACGAATTGAATTCTATGACAGTACCATTCTGGAACATAGAGTTATGGTTATACAGTATATGTTATACAAACTAACTATGGTACAATATAGTATGGGATTCTATGTAATACACAGTTGAATGAAACAAGTTGATATTATTATTGTAACAAATTAGTAACTATAACCAAACGTTCCCTAAATCAATAAAATTGCAATGCACCAACATACAGAGATAATTGAAATATTAAATAAAGTTTGAAACAAACTGACGAAATCAGGTAATGACCCTTAGTGTCATTTCGACCCGTGACACATTAAAATTCTTTTTGAACAGTCGTTAGAAAATAATAAGTTGACCTTAAGTACTGCATATTTGCTTCTTTATATACATTAAGTTTCTAAAATTCTTTGTAATGTATGTGACCATATAATACAGTCATTTTAGGACGAGAAAACGGGAACTGTGGTAATATCTTTGTACAGTTGATCTTTGTTTGAAATTTGTTACAAAATGTTTTTGATGTCATAAGAATCATTGCTCATCCAGTCTTACCATGGGAAATTGACACAATAATTGTTTGATTGACAAATTGACCGTTTATGAGCAATTCAATTTAACAAATTTTCCAGATACCAAAAAAATTGTTATTTTGAGACAGAAACACCCAATCGGGTCTTTTTTGTGGACTCTAATTAAAATTTCGAAGTCAAAATAACAGAAATATTCATCATCACCTGGAAATTGGCCAATTGGCACCGGAAGTTGATGATATTTAACATAATTTATACCTTTTACTTGCAAAAAATGAACTCAATTAATTTTTTTGAGCTAGCAATCACTATACCCAATCCAAAGATGACAAGGTCATTCATAATCGCCCGGAAGTTGGCCAACTGGAACCGGAAGTTGATGGAATTCATCATAATTTTACCTTCGAATCTGCTATTCGTTTTCTTCGTCCATATTTGTTACAGTGCTTCTAGGAGTTTCATGGTCCTGTAGAAAACTCATCAATTCATAGTACCATAATGTGGAACGCATATATCGTCAGCACCGGCAACCGATCCTCAGAATCAAGAACCTTTTTTAATTCTTCTCTATATGTCGTTCTCATGGAATTTATTTTCTTCACCACCGTTTCTCTATTTGCACTTTTGTCCACAGTATGAATTTTCTCAACAAGAATATCATAAGCCTGTGATTTAGCATTTGTATCGCTGTATTCTTGGGATGATTTTTCAAAGACAAGGAAAAGATTTATACAGCTCAATAAATTCTGTAATGAATTCTTTTTCTTTTTTTAACATTGTTCAATAACCAACATACAACACAGACAAAATAATTATGTAGACTAATTATGTAGACAACAGCACTAGTCACAGAACATCGAAAATACAAAAGCCACGTGCAGGGTGCAGGTCAGGACAAGAATACGCTACTACTGAGCATGCGTCGAGTTGGAGTGTCGTTTACACGTTCATGCATTCATGCCAACCACATGCAAATTATCTGACCGGCCAGATTTTACTCAAGTCAAACAATTTTGTTTGTACAAGTGAACGATTTTGGTTTTCATGCAACAATTTACTTGTGCCAATTGGCTTGCACGAATCAATTTGCGCAAATTGCATGAGCGTGAAAACGGACCTTGATGCTATAAATTATTATTGTTATTATTGGGTATATTCACACTATACAAACTTCGTAATTCTGACACTAACCATGTTTTAGAACAGATAGGTAGTCACTAGGTTTTGCCCATATAAAGAAAAATAATGGTGAAAAATCAGCAGTAACCGAACATATTTTGAATACAGGAACAGGTCACACCATTTCTCAAGAAAATTTATCACTTCTAAAACACAGTACAGACAAATATGTAGGTAATTTAGAAAGGATGGTGATGTATTAACGAAAAAGCAATTTATTAAATTGCGATTTATCTTCAGCTGTGTGTAACCCATTGTTTACATTATTATCCACAGATAATATTTAAACAGGCACATTTTGATTCATAATTTAGTTTACTCTGATGATGACTACTTGGTAGCCAGAAGGTCCTCAGTACTTTAATAGTTTTTTAGTGGATAATATCAATCAATAGTAATATACGCCTGCTATGACGAAGATAGTCCGACACTTACTTGAATTGTTTGAAAAAGTAACTAAGACTGACGTCATCATTATTATCGTAAAAATACTATATGTAATATGTTAGTACCATAAACAGTAACCGAGACCAGGGCTGAAGCCTTTGAGAATGGTAAAAAGTAAAAAAAAATAATAGTAGGATGAAACCCATTGAAAAAAGAAGAGAATATAACAAAAATGAAAGGAAAAATGATTTACGGGTGATCTGAGGTCGGGAAGTGGAAAGGGGCGAGTTTTTAAGAGTAAAAAACGGTTTATCTCGATTTCCGGCAAAACTACAAGTCCTATGGAAAAAAGTTGTTGGTAATAAAAAGATCTACAACTTTTGTACACTTTTTTCACATAACTTCAAAATTTATGTGAAAAATTCAAATAACCAAGTTTTTGGTTTTTCATTTTTATCTCTTACAAAAAAGAATTTTTCTCCACGAAATTTAGTGAAAGCTCACCTCTTTATGTCCTTAACAAACAGTGATTTTTTTGATTTAAAATATCTCATTTTTCACCTTATTTCGAATTAATATCGAAAAAACACCCTAATTTTAAATCGAAAATTCTCAAGTCAAGGTATCTCCTTTTTTTAAAAAGTCGGTAAGCTTTTTGTTCGTTGAAATCTCTATTTTCTGATGGTGTTAAAAAAAATATAAATTACTATGGTAAATGTTCTCAAAAAATGCAAAGAAACGAAACAAACTCGAATCCGAAAATCATTATGTACAATTTTGAGCTATTTATTAAGAATTATATTTTAATCACTCGAAAAGCTTCAAACTTGGCTGGGTAATGAACTGACAGCAACAGATTGAGGCTGGAAGCAACATCAACGTGGCATTATGCCCAAATTTACAGAAAAGGAATTAATTCCGGAAATATTGCTCTGAAGTATTTGCTGCAGCTGTGAAACTGGATGTAACAGTTTAAAATGTTTCTGCCGAAAACATTGTTTAAAATGCACAAATATATGCTCAAAATGTCATGGTTCTGAAAAATGCTCCAATGTGAAAGAAAAAAGCTAAGAGGAAGTTAATGATCCAGATGAAATTGTGAATGAAGAACCAATGCAGACTGGAAATAATATTGGAGACGAAGACGGTGATGATCTTGAAGATTTCGAAGATCTACTAGCATCGGGAAGGTTTTTCGAATCTAATGATGAAGAAATGCCATCAAAGAGACAAAAACTAATAGATAAGTGATTATAAATCAAGATTAGGTATTTATAAATAACAAGATTAATGTTTTTAAAAATATTATAATGAATAACGTAATCAATGTAAAGTATCTAAATTCAATAGTACGATTTATTATGAGATTTTCTATGACATAAATGTAATTAGAATTTAATAAATCAACTTTTTCACTGAAAAAAATAGCAGCTGTCACATTTTTAGATGAAATCCCCTATAAATCCTACCTACAAAATTGTACATAATGGTTTTCGTATTCGAGTTTTTTTCGTTTCTTTGCATTTTTTGCCATAGTAATTTATATTTTTTTACACCATCAGAAAGCAGAGATTTCAACGAACAAAAAGCTCACCCACTTTTTTAAACAAGCAGATATTTTGACGCGAGAATTTTCGATTGAAAATTAGGGTGCTTTTTCGATATTAAGTCAAAATAAGGTGAAAAAATTAATATTTTAAATCAAAAAAATTACAGTGTGTTTGGGACATAAAAAGATAAGCTTTCACCAAATTTAGTAAGAATTTTTTTTTTTGTAAAAGATAAAAATAAAAAATCAAAAACTTGGTTATTTGAATTTTTCACATAAATTTTGAGGTCATGTGAAAAAAGTGTGAATACAAAAGTTGTACATCTTTTTATTACCTACAACTTTGCCATTCAAATTTTTTCCATAGGACTTTTTTACCCTCAAGAACTCACCCCCTCCCACTTCCCGACCTCAGATCGCCCGTAAATTATTTTTCCTTTCATTTTTGTTATATTCTCTTCCATTTCCAATGGGTTTCATCCTACTATTTTTTTTTTGGTTTCAAAAATTATCGACCCTGGTCCATATTAAATATATGACACACCCGTGTCAGTGAATATTTTATAACATTCTTTGAATGTGTGCTTTTCATCAATATTTGTTGGTATTATCGATTACTATAATATAAGACTCACTGATGTTATATAATTATTTATATTTATAATGGAAATGATGCAACATGTCTCGTCCAAGATGCCTGATGACATACGTCCTCATTAAATAATCGCAAGATTACACACTGTGTATGCTCTTGCATTCAAAATGAGTAACATGGAAAACATTTAAACACCAATAGGCAAATCAAAAAGCTGTTAATAAAATTATTTGTCGAAGATTGAAAAATAATTATTTAATTGTACTTTTAAGTTAATGATTGACATGGATCAATGAAGACAATGTAAAAGTAGACATTCTAAACCAGCAATTCAATGTTATGGTTTGCTGGATATATTTCCTTTTTTCTGGTTTAAACGTACTCACGATAATCTTCGGAAAAAATCAGAAATACGGTTATTACCATCGTAAAGTAGTTCAAACTGAGTGTGCTTAAATTATAGTTATCTAAGACTACTGGTTCAACTTAAGTAACATATACTGCAACATATACTTATTCGTAAAGAAATCATTACTATTGGCTCAGTTTGCACAAGTTATTTATATATGAAATAGCTCTACATCTAAGTAAATAGAACTCTCCAGCAGCTGAAATTATCATCATGGGGAATTTCAACGGCAATAACTCCTCTTGGCCCAAGTTCTTAAACAAGACGGATGACGCAGGGTAACAGGCTGAGGCCTTCGCCATTACCTATGGTCTCGAACAGTTAATTAATGTACCAACACAGATCCCTAATAACAACTATCATATGCTAATATGTTTGATTTATTCCTCACTAACAACCCTGATCCCTATGAAGTAAATGTCCTTGTACCATTGCATTGGGAAACTCTGACCATTCACTCATCACTACGACCTGTTTCTATATTGCTCCACGAACCAATACAACACCTCCAGGTATAGTTTGGCATTGCAACTCAGCCGACTGGGACGATCTTGGAGAAGCGTATGTTAGGAATCTGATGACCCAACGCAATGTGCCACAGAGATCTCGGATATTATCAGGTCGGGAATGAAAACTTGCATCCCCATACCAACAAACCTCTATCATCTGGTGAACGATGGTTCAATAAAATCTGATCTAGGTTCATCGCTTCAAAACAAACAGCATATCGTCGTTGGCGAAGTAGCCCATGTCCCATTTCCATGAACCGAACACTTCGGAAGAGGCATATGATGCCAAAATAAGATGAGGTGGTAATTTCACTTCCAGTTCATTCCATCTCCTAACCAAGGATGATGGCATACTGGTTCTACAATACAAGAGAAAGCAAACCTTTTTACTGGAATGTTTGCAGCAAATTCCACTTTAAATCCACAAGGGAAGAATATCGATCGTCGTGTACCTGAAATTGTCTTTCGTCAGAGCACAATTTGGCGCATTCTGCTCTCTCATCACAATACCAAAATGTCTATGGGGCTAGATGGAATGTCAACTGCCATTCTCAAGGAATGTGCGCCTGAATTAACACCAGTTATTTACAGGTTGTTCTCCCTTTCTTACAAACTTGGTGTGTCTTTTTTTTCCAACTCAACCCCTTCCACAACCTCGAAAACCACCCTCCAAATCAGAAATTTTGATAATTAAGCTCTTTTGGAGGCCCAATAATTGTTTAATTTCTCAAAATATTATCGAAATTCCAGATTTCTTTGTAGGGGTTGTTGTGTACAGGGTGTCCCATTTTGGGTACTTTTGCGGGGTATCTCCTTTATTTTTAAAGATAGAGAGTTGCGGTTTTCGCGACACTGTGCTACTTTTTCGTAAAACTCAAGATGCCGTCAACAGGATTTTCATAGCCCTTTTAGTTTTTAAGATACAGGGCATTTCTGAAAATGTTGCATTTTGTGACCCCCCTCGTATCTCCGTTATCCTTCAACTTATCGAAAAGGTAAAATAACATTCTAATAGTTTTTTTTCCGTAGAATGCAGTGGTGTAGATAACTTTTGTTACATATTTACTGTTTTTGAGTTATATAGCAAACTTATGTTTTTTTAAATGGAACACCCTGTATATTTATAGACTATAAAATTTGTCTTTTTTTTCCTTTTCAAAAATATATGATAGTATAAACTTTTTTTCAGAAACACGCAAATAATTGACAATTTTTAGAAATTAAATACATATTTTAATTGTAGGCCATTGATATTGTTTATGACAAGAAACAGAAATAAACATCAAATCTCTATCGCATTTAAGCTGTTTATTTTCGTTCTTTTGGTATCATTATTCAATAGATATTTATCAATTTTTTCGAATAATGGCAGTTTACGAAAATTATGAGAAATATGATATGATGGTATGTTTTATACAGAGTAATGAAAATTCTGAAGAAGCTTCGGAATTATATTTCCAAAGGTGAGTAAGCTATTATGGCTATGAAAATCTCTATTATCATTTTAATTTTTGCTTGCTAGATATCCAGAAAGAAGGCAACCGTTTTTTGGGATATTTGCCCGTTTAAAAGCAAATTTAGTTGAGCACGGATCATTTGTTCACCCGCGCCCTAAAACATACAACAAAGAGAACAGGGAAAGAAAAGAGATAGATACTTTAGGATATATAGAAGCAACGTCTTCGTCCTCATGTAGAAAAATTTAGAAGGAAATTGGTGTGCGAAAAACTAAAGCTCAGAGGATCTTGAAGAAATATAAGTATCATCCATACAAATTTAATATACTACAACATTTGCATCCTGGCGATGCCGAGCGCCGGGCACTGTTTTGCCAGTGGTATTTGCAACAAATCGATGCTAACGATTTATTTGGCAGACTTGTTTTTTGGTCAGACGAATGCTTTATTTCAAGTGCTGGCATTTTCAATCGTCACAATACCAGGAACTGGCGTAGTGAAAATCTGCATTTAATGTTTGAAAGGGCACAACAAGGACGCTTTGGAGTTGAGGTTTCATGTTTTATTTTGGGTAGACATATAGTTTATAGGATTTTTGGAGGAGGTCTTACAGCACGTAGATACCTAGAAATTCTTGAGGAAGTTATTCCAGAACTGCTCGAAAACATTCCATTAGCCCAGTATAATGATGTTTACCTACAGCAAGATGGTGCCCCAAGTCATAACTCTAAGCTCTTAAGGGCCTTTCTAAATAATAACTTTCCTCAAAGATGGATATGTACCAACGGACCTGTTAGATGGCCTCCACGATCACCAGATCTCTCAATTTTAGATTTTTTTTTATGGGGTTATATACAAAATGAAGTATATATAACTCGATATGACGGCATTGCAAAACTTCGAGAGGCAATTCATTTAGCTTTTCGAAATCTGCGAATGAGAACAATGGTTCTTTTGAACGCTATTCAAAGAATCTCAAAGATGTGCCAATTTTGCATTAGAGAAAATGGTGGTCAATTTGAACATCACATTTAATTTTTTTTAATAATGTTATTTTTTTGTGTTTTTGTTATATTGTCACTTTACGCCACAAAACTGTTGTTACAAACTTACTGTTAGAAAAAAGATCTATGGGAATTTTTCTTAATAGATACCTATATACAAGGTATCCAATTATTTGTTAGTAATATGTAAGTTGTACTTGTTTATTATTGTTATCCATAGCCTACTATTAAAATATGTATTTAATTTTCTGAAAATTGTCAATTATTTGCGTGTTTCTGAAAAAAAGTTTATACTATCATATATTTTTGAAAAGGTAAAAAAAAGACAAATTTTATAGTCTATAAATATACAGGATGTTCCATTTTAAAAAACATAATTTTACTTTATAACTCAAAAACAGTGAATATGTAACAAAAGTTATCTACACCACTGCATTCTACGGAAAAAAATCTATTAGAATGTTATTTTACCTTTTCGATAAGTTGAAGGATAACGGAGATACGAGGGGGGGTCACAAAATGCAACATTTTCAGAAATGCCCTGTATCTTAAAAACTAAAAGGGCTATGAAAATTCTGTTGACGGCATCTTGAGTGTTACGACACGTAGCACAGTGTCGCGAAAACCGCAACTCTCTATCTTTAAAAATAAAGGAGATACCCCGCAAAAGTACCCAAAATGGGACACCCTGTACAGCTAATTGTCCATTCTTGTCAAAATAGTGGATTGTATGATAATTACTCCTTTTAATAGATATTTCTTTCATTCGTTAATTACCTATACAATCCTAATGTCAATCTGACAAAACTACCAACTTCATTTATTATTAATTTTTATTGTAATTATAACAATAACAGGGGAACGGAATCGAGTTACAGATCAAGGAAAGGTATATCTCACTATTTGATTCCAACAGGGGTTGTTTTTAGGATTGTGGAAGGGGCTGAATTAGAAAAAAAAGATGGTACTCCTATATAATATCCTTTGACCTCAAATTGAGATATTTGATATGGTGCCATCATGTTGTCTTGTAATCCGCCAGTTTCAGCAATAAAATGGTGAAAATGCCTATTTTCTGGCCGAGTAATGGCCAATTAATCGAAAACGCCTTGGTAACTTAAGATCGTATTTCGACAATTGCCAATAGCAATGAATACTTTCCACCATGTCTGGAAGCGTTGTCACGAAATCCATTTTAACTCCCATTTAATCTGGTTATCCAAAAAAAAATGACCTCGATAAAAAATGATGGCATAGGATGAAAGAGTATAAAATAACATTTAGTCACACGAATAGATGGTGCTATGGTCCCAGAGGAACACGCCCTGGGAGTATTTATGGACATCGAAGGGGCATTTGATAACACGTCCGTCGAGTCTGCTCAGCCGCTGAGAAGCATGTAATCCGTCTACCATTAGTCCAATCGATTGAAGCCAGGCTATCTATGTGTGCGATAAAGGCGCAACATAACGAATGCGTTGTAAAAACCACCGCAACAAAATGCTGTTCACAGGGAGATGTCCTATTTCCGCTTCTGTGGTGTCTCGTAGTCGATGAACTCTTGGAGGAATTGGAAGGTGCTGGGTTTTATGCTCAAGCCTATGCCGATAACTTGGTTGGCGTCACCTTCGGGACGCACTTGGTGACACTGTGCTAGCTGCAAAACATGCGGCTTATCGTAGTTGATGGCTGGTGCCGCACGGAAGGGCTCAGGGTCAACCCTGACAAAACGGAAATTGTACTGTTCACCAGAAAATGTAAGCTGGGCATACTGCCAGAGATTACCTTCTCTGGCAAGGTTATGTAACTCAAAGGGTCGGTGAAGTTTCTGGGAGTAAGCCCAGACTCTAAACTAACCTGATGCGAACACTTAGAATATCGAGTGAGGAATGCCTCTGCGTCCTTTTGGGCGTGCAGAAAAGCTTTCAGCAGCACGTTGGAATCACAGTCGAAGATTCTTTATTGAATCTATACCGCTGTGATAAGGCCTATGGTCACATATGCTGCGGTAGTGTGATGGTCGGAGACAAGAACCCAGCGCCCCTTGGACCGACTGCAGCGGCTTGCATGCGTGGATATATTGGGCGGCAATGTCGGCTCGAACGAGGGCCCTTGTATCTCTCGCCAGATTACCACCTGTACACTTATATATAAAAAATGAGGCCGTAAGGGAGCTAGGTCACTTGTAAGACATTTGTAGATGTTGTAGAACATATTTATGGTCAATCTGTTTTTGTCTATCGATAAAATTGAATGTAATGCTATAAATTGTTATTGTTATTGGGTATATTCACACAGTACAAACTTCGAAATTCTTGCACGAACCATGTTTTAGAACAGGTGAGTAGTTCACTAGATATTATTTATATCAACCTTGAATCATTTAATCTCTATTGATATTGAATTGAAAGTGTAATAATGTAAACCATTCATTGCTTAGGAAAAGTAATGTTACATGCACCATGATTTTTACCACTAGTTTCTCAACCTGGTTAAAATTAATTAACTGTTATTGCACAGTTATTGGTAAATTGCAATAAATTTGGTGACTTTTGATCTTGAGTTGACCAGTAAGATGTAACTTCACCACAAGTAGAAGAATTGTTAAAGCTACTGAGATCCGCTGAAGCAAATCTGTTCCTTGTGAGCCATCTATAGGACCAATCACGAATCGGGTAAGTACTAAAAAAATCTTATGATTTAAATTTAGAATTTTACAACAATATTTGAATCTGTATTGCAGATTAAGTTCAATGAATTCATAAAAAATCACAATTATTGAATGACAAGCAATACGGGTTTCAAGAAAATAAAAATACAGAACTTGCAATATTAAAAATCACTGACCAAATTTAAGACGCTATAGACCATGGATTACCATGTGTAACTGTTTTCCTTGATCTGGCGAATGCATTTGATATACTTATGTGTAAACTAAAAAGAATGGGCTTTAGGGGTACAGGAGGAAATCTAATAGGAAGCTATTAAGAAGACAGAAAACAAGTTATAGAAATTAATGAAAGTATTAGCTCTGGACAAATTTTGAGATGTGGAGTTCCCCAGGAAACAATCCTGGGTCCACTTTTGTTTATGCTATATATGAATGATATGAACTAAATGAGGGGTAGATAATAGCCTTAGCGGATGATACGGCGATAGTTATACGTGGGAAAACATAGTCTAGTGTATTGCAGGTGTCAGAAGATTATATGATTCAGTTGGCAAAATGGTTCACAATAAATCACTTGACACTGAATGTAGATAACCCATTTTTTCTAACATGGAAATTACGCTAATAGCTCACCACAAAAATATACTGTCAAAATACATAATATATGCTTTTGAATAGTAGACTTCCGCGGATAGCTGATTTTGGACAATCTTGGCTTCCAGATGGATTCCGCGTCACAATAGCTCGACATGATGACGACGTTTCGACAACCATTACAGGTGGCATTTTCAGGGCAGACTTGAGGCTTGAACTTAAACTGGTTCTACTGGTTTCTGTAGCCGTATTTATTGCCTTTATTCCGGCACCTGACCCTGCCGTTCTGTGATCATGTGCGGAGTGGAATTTTCGAGGATAGGTTTCCAAATGTTGGGAAGGTAATATACTGAGTCACGGTTCAGATTATTTGGATGTTTTGGGATTTCTATAGCTTCAAGGACTTTTCGGTGATGGGAGTTTGAGGCTCGGGCTAGGATTTTAGTATCTTCGAAAAGGATTTGATGATTAGTGTCAAGCTTGTGTTCCGCAAGTGCAGATCTACTGGTGTCACGAAGCCTTGTACAGCGCTCATGTTCTTTCACACGAGTAGCTACTGTACGACCTGTTTTACCAATGTAGACTTTATTGCAATAACAGGGAATGCTATAAACACCTTCTAACTGAAGAGGAGGAAATGGATCTTTGATAGGTTTGTAAAACTGAGATCATTTTTTGGCAAAGTGTGGAAAAACGGGTAGAAATATTATGTTTCTTGAAGATTTTGGAAATTCGATCTTTTATATTTTCGATATATGGGAGATAGGCAGTGGATAAAACAGGCGGGGAAGTTTGTGGCTCAGGTCGATTTGAAATTTAAGGCGAAGTGTATTTCTTCATGGCTTTTTGAATGTTGTAAAGGGAGAAATTGTTTGATAATAAAGCAGATGGAAGATGTTTTAATTCTGATTCTGAGGTTTGAGGTTGAGATAAGTTGACAGCTCTGTGGACCAAGGAGTTTTATGACAGATTGCTTTTGGGAAGGGTGGTGGTGGGAAAGACCATTGAGGTATCTATCGGTATGACTAGGTTTTCGATACACAGAATGTCCTTAAGTACCTCTTAGTCATATAAGAACTTTCGAGATTTGACTTCCATGGTGAAAAGAATATTGGGACGTAATGAATTTAAATGATTGAGGAAGGGAACAAGCTTTCCTCGACCATGTTGCCAAATAACAAAAGTGTCGTCGACATATCTAAACCAACATTTCGGCTTGAGAACAGATGAGTCAATGGCATCTTGTTCAAAAAATTCCATGAAGATATTAGCTATGATCGGAGAAAGTGGAAAACCCATGGCAACTCCCGAGGACTGCTCGTAAAACTGAAACGTCGGCATCAAGTCGAGCTGTTGTGACACGGAATTCATCCGGAAGTCAAGATTTTTCATAATATATGCTGCTCTAGGATAACTTGAAGTGGATTGAGCATGTCAAACAAATCAATAAAAAAACTAGGTATTTTATGTATTTATTCAACAAATTAGGCTCCGTATTAAATGAACGCCAACTTTTAATGACTAATTATACACTATTCTCGTCAGTCTCAACATAAGGTATCATAGCTTGGGGGGAACCTACAATATAGCACAAAAACCGATATATAATATACAGAAAAGAATAATAAAGATAATATATAAAGAACCAAAGTACTACCCATCTGATCAATTATTTATGGAAAAGAACATCTTGAGCATTAGAAAATATTCCATAGACAAGTTCAGTAATTGCAAACTACAAAACATTAAAAACACAATACAACATAAAACTAGTATCTAAAAGAATATATCAGTTACAAAGTTTTTTACAACCTTGCGGAAGACTTAAAATTGCTAAATGTTAACAAAAATTCGAAAACAAAAGAAAAAAATTGATTAGGGAATGGTTGTGCTCTACTCCAAACCGGAAAATTAATCAAATGATTAAAACATTAGTATGATTTTCTGATTTAGTGTTATCGTCTTCATGTGTCAGTTGAAATCAAATTCAAATTCAATTATTTATTACAAAGATGTTCGAGACTATAAATACTCACATATATTCGTTTCTAATTTAATTTTTCAAAAATCCTCTTCTCATATTATTATTCATAATTATTGTAATGATTCAACTAAAATCCAATTTACTACCTGGCTGAAAACACAAATATTCGTTGTTATCATCAACTATTAGATTAATATGTTGAAAAGTCGAATGTATTTTCTTTTATTTAATCATTATTCCTTTTTTACTTTTTTCTTTTTCTGTTTATTTTCATTTTCGGGCCTGCACACAGATACTTAGTGTCTCTTGCAGGATAATATGTATGTAGCACTTATGTTTTCATTACTGTATAACACTGTATTACCACACCTGAATAAATATTATTATTAATATTATTATTATAAAATGCAAATATTGTAATCGCGCTAATCTCAACGTTCTCTTAATAACCAATAATAGGCGAGGAAATAAAGCACAAAAAAGGCTAAAGTAAAAAAAAAATCGAATGAACCGATTTTGATAAAAAAATTTCAAATCGATTCAGGAAGTCATTTAGAAAAAATTTTACCATTTTTTTTGTTCTAATGTACATTTTAGCATTTCTACAGAGGAAAATGCATCTCTTCGAATGCGCTTTCAGAAGATAATATTAAAAATGTTGAAAACATGTTCAAATATAGCCAAAATTTCTCACCTGGGGGTTTTTGGGGTCGCTGATCACGATTCCGGTGCCAGGTTTCATCTTCAGGACACCTGGGGCTCAGTACATTCGGGTAATATCGTCGTCTCCAGAGAATTCGGAGAAATCTCTTTTGCAATGGAGTGATAGTTGGTGGGAAGGTTCTCTTGTGGTTGCCGGCTGTGACCAAGACTTTCAGTAATCACCTGGTGCTTAGGATACCCTGACTATCTAGGTCATTTCCATGAATTGATTTTTAATATGCTTTGAAACGCAACCAAATTCGTATCTCGGAGGTTTTTGGGGTCGCTGAAAACGATTCCGTGCCGAATTTGAACTACGGCGCACCTGGGGATCAGGACATCATGGTCCTATTGTCGTCTCCAGGGAATTCGTGAAATTATCTTTTGGAATGGGTTGAAACCTGCTAGGGAGGTTCTCTTGAGCATACGGGTCGTGACCAAGACTTCCAATAGTCACCTGGTGCTCAGGATACCCTGATGACCTAGGTCATCTCCATGGATTGTTTTTTAATATGCTTTGAAACGCAACCAAATTCGTATCTCGGAGGTTTTTGGGGCCGCTGAACACGATTCTGCAGTCGGAATCGATGTGTTGTCGGTAACACAGAATTCAAAAAATATCTTTTGCACAGTAATCAACTTGATTGAATTTTTCAAGTGCGAAAAAAATAATAGTGGAAAATTTTTGATTTTAAATGTTGTAAATGTTAATAATTAGGTTTGATTTTTTAAGAATCAATCTACAACAGATAAGTTTACAGGAAAAAACAACAAAAACGATATCGTAAAACAGGAACTTCAACTTCAACTTTTTGAATTATTTATTTAAAATATTGTATAAGTTAAAATCACGTAGTCCAAAAGATGATTTCACGAATTCCCTGGAGACAACAATAGTACCAGGATGTCCTGATCCCCAGGTGCGCCTTAGTTCAAATTCGGCACCGGAATCGTGATCAGCGACCCCAAAAACCCCCAGGTGAGAAATTTTGGCTATATTTGGACATGTTTTCAACATTTTTAATATTATCTCCTGAAAGTGCATTCAAAGAGATGCATTTTCCTCTTTAGAAATGGTAAAATGCACATTAGAAGAAAAAAAAATGCTAATATGTTTTCTAAATGATTTCCTGAATAGATTTTAAAAAAATTATCAAAATCGGTTCATCCGATTTCTTTTTCGACCTTTTCTGCTTCATTTCCTCGCCTATAATGATTGTTTATTTCACCCCTTTCGTTCGTAACAGTGTGTCATTTTGACATTGAAAATTAAGTTTATAACGATGCCATTATGAGACGTTAGATAAAATATAATTTCACGTTTTTCCACGCCTTTAGCTGTTTCCACTCATCTGTCTAGAAATTTGGGGAATATTATTGGGGCGACGAGCCGACGCCTTAATTGTATCTACGGGTATTTGCAGCTTATGGGTACAAGAACTAGTTATTAATAAAATAGAACACTTCCAGGGCATTCAAGAAATGGCTCTCTTCAATAGTTTCATTCTTGTTACTCGTTACATTTACAATTTAAGGTATGAATATGAAGGTTACATTACCTATTGCATAGTTTAAAATGCCGAAATTCAATCAATGGGCATTGATGTTAATTGACATTCACATAACAAACAGTTAATAGAGGCATATCATCAATTTCGTGCCACTATAGTAATCTCAAACCAATCAGTAATAATTCTACAACAGTTGTAATATATGAAAGTTCAATTATTATATAAGGAATTGACCAAGAATTTTGAATGTAAGCGAGCTAATTCTGCGTCCCAATTCCTTTATTTACTGAATAAAAACAACTTGTTTTATAATATGATAGATGTTAATGTGGTTTTTGTTTCTAACGGATTTCAGATGTTATATAACCACTATTTGATAAACCCAATGTGGTTGATATATCTTACCATAATAATATTCAAATACAGATTTATCATAAATTCTAACGCTTACCCAATGTTATACAGTACCTACTGTGTTGAGAAATTATCTGCGTTAAAGCATACGTTAAACAACTATACAGATAAATTGAAGAATTAGATTATTTGCTAGTTTACTCTCAAGATGGCTACTTGGTGACTTTCAAAGGTCCTCAGAACTTAATTAGTTATTTCAGTGGATGAGAGTGGTTATTTCTGAAAACTTTTTTTCAACTCAAATTCATACGTTAACATTGCAAAGACACCCGCAATCACACAAATAAGAAACATAACTATATGATATATAGATTATTAGTTAATTATATATTAAATTTTAACCTTAGTGTATAATATACAATTTGGGTAGCTTCCATCATATCATTACTATTAATTATTTATCAAAATCTATCAACAATATAGTAGGAAAAATTAATTATGTGAAACCTCATGGCAGTTTAATGAATTTATAAAAAATCAATTCGTACTCGTAGATCATCTATTAATTTCTTTGGACATTGTTTCTTTATAAACAAATATAGCAGTCGTTTTGGCATTGAGTAGCATCAAAAAACGTTGGGCAGAGATTGAAAACACACCTCTAGATCAATCTGAATTTATAAATGTAGTAAAGTTTTGTTTAGAATGCACTTATTCTCAATACGGTGAGCAATATTATGGGCAAATTTTCGGCACAGCAATGGAATCTTCTATTTCAGCTACTATTGCTAACCTAGTTATGGAATGTCTAGAGGAATCTGTAATAAATTCATTAGATATTCAACCCGTTTTCTTCAAATGGTATGTAGATGATTTCCTAATGTGTGTTCCCAATGATAACATTCAGTAAGTGATTAATAAATTTAACAATTTCCACTGTAAACTTCAATTTACTTGTGAAATAGAAGTGAACAAAAACATAAATTTCCTTAATATGAACATTAGGCATGATACAGATGAAAAAATAAAAACTTCGTGGTCTCAACGTTATCTTCATTTCAATTCCGTTGCACCAACAAGTTATAAAATAGAAAAAATTGTTATAAACAGCCATACAGATCGCGCGGTTAGATTGCCCCTTCCCACAGAGGACCGTCCCAAAATTTTAAAAATTGTTCGTAATACACTGGAAATGAATGGCTACCCAAAAACATTTTTCAATCCCATCATTAAATAAAGTATAAACAAAATCTATAATGGAACGTCATATATAAATAACAAACACTGTAATACAGATAATTTTATAACATTAGCATACATTCCGGAGACCTTAGAGAAAATTAAGAAATGTTTAAAAAAGTATGATATAAATGTTGCGCATAAACCTACTAACTGTGTTGGGAAATTTTCTTCAAATCTAAAATCTTTTACACCTAAAGATAAACAAACCCACACATTATACAAATTTAATTGTTTAGATTGCGATAGGAATCTGTAAACAATATTTACAATAAGTGCAGTACAAGAAACAAATATTGGAAAATTCAACGGTCTTTCCTAAACATTTCTCTGATTATAACCATCAATTCGATTACAAAAATATTAATATTTCAACTAAGGAAATCAATTATTATGGAAGATCTATTCTTCAGATGATTCACATAAATCGGGACTCAAAGTCTGTAAATCATAGAAGAGATATACTGTCATTAAGTCAGATGTGTTATAATTTGATTAACTGAAACTCTTTCCAATTCCTAACTGCGTATTTATAATGTTAAAGTATATTTTAGGTAGAATGCTCAAATAGCAATATTTCTAATAAGGTCTGACAACCTTTTTATATTACCTCATAAATCTTTAACATCTGGTTCGATAGATACTTGAGCGTTATATTTTTTGGTTTCAATGTTATACAGACTTTGTTTGACATGTGTTTGTATATTATAAGAGAATTGCTAAGCAGTGGATTCTTGATACATATACATATACTCAAAACATTAATGTTACAGTTTCAATCATTCGTTTTTCGGTTTTGATTCACATAGAACGAGATAATAAGTCACTGAATAATAGAACCGATGTACAATCAATGAGTTAAATTTATACAAATTTTAATAATTAAGCACTTGCAAATTTCTACGTACTTCCTTATAATGTTTAAAATTGTCTATATGTATAAAGCTGATACAATAAATTAATAATATTGGTACAGCAAAGACATAAATTTTAAGCACATCGACTTAACATTGTAGGTACTTTGACGTAAAGGAATTTTGGTATCACACTACTTATCCTCAGCGCCGAGATATATATATATATTCAACCATAATCAATAAAGTGATGGAGAATCTCAAAATCATCTTTGAAATGATGTTTTCATTAATATGGTTCACAACTTTTGAATCTCCTTTGTTCAAATAGAAATATTCTTTTAATTCTAGTTTTGAGATATTCCTGTCTGACCTATATAGAATTTATTACAATCTCCACACTCTACCTTATATACTCCTGATTCTTGACCTTTTTTTATTCTTATCTTTGTTGTTTTTAATATATTTGCCTACCGTATTATTCGTTCTAATAAAAGATGTGGTAACATTGTGTTTTTTAAGTAAATTGCATACATTATCAGAAAGTTCACCTACGTACATTATTGATCTATAATTATGAGTCTTAACTATACTAGGGTCAACTAATTTCATTGCTTCATTATAATCTGTTTTCTTAAGTAAATCAATCACAGTTTTTTCCCTACAGCCATTATTAGTTGCTATCTGTTTTATAATTGAGAATTTCTTATGATAATTTAATTCTGACATGGGGATAGTAACAAGTCTATGTATCATGCTTTGAAGAGCAGCCAGTTCATGTTGTATGGGATGGTTTGTCCAAAAAGTTAAAAGTTTGATCAACTTCTACTTCAACCGTGATTTAAATTTTGGTGTGTAGATTTTTTAAATGTTGGATGAAAGAGTCTAATTGTCTTTGTGTCAATATATCGTCAACATACTGATACTAATTCATTCATAAATATTTCCGTGTGGTGAAACATGTCACGTTTTGTTTAATAAAAACGAAGTTTGTGAAAATTTGTGTGTATTTTTCAATAAAACTATAGCTTAGTACTTAGTTCAAGTAATTCAAGGAATCCCGCGCTTTAGTTGATGTAAATCAGTTTTGAAACGTCTGTTGATGATGGTCGTGATACCGAAACGTACGTAAAGACAAAAATATAATAGATATAAGTGTTGATGCGACCTATTTCCCAGGAATTTACATATAATTCATACCTGGATCAAGAATCATTATTATATTCATAACAATCAAATTTACGACAAAGTGTATAATCTCGAGTGAACAAATAAAGTTTCCAAAGTTTATTTCAAATTATTTTCAAATTACATTAACAATTTTTACATGTATCTGTGGCACTTGAGAAAATCTCGTGCTGTGCCAGCATTTGATTCTATACTAAGACCTTTTAGATATGTCTTGTTTCCAATCGTAGTAGGTGTACATACTATGTGAAAAAAAATTTAGGTTGAAAGATAAAAGATAAAATATAGAATACAAAATATAAAAATACAAAATATGGTGGAATGATGTCGGGTTTTATTTGAGTAATGAGCTTAATAAATCGTAATTTTGTACATTGTATAAAATTTGTATGTATCTGAATTTTAAATCGTGTTTTAGTAGTGCTCTTTATTTTGACAGGTAGTGAATTGAACAATCTTATACCAATAAAGTCTTTTCTTTTCTGACAAACAGTTTTCTCAAATTGTTGGTATTTATATTCCTTATTCTGTATGGCTCTAGTTGTGTAGAGATGATTTACTCTTGCAGTATTATTTTGTTTATGTATTGACTGGATTATTAAGAAGATAAATAGACTTTTGATATTTAGTAATAATTCTTGCATGAATATAGGTTTAATGCTTGTCCTTGCGGGGATCGAAAAAATTATTCTAATGACATAGTTTTGTATAATTTGTAATGGTTTCACGCAGTAACAGAGCCCCAAATATCCACACCGTAATATAAGATTGATACAACCACACTGTTATAGATAAATAAAGTTAACTTACTTTAGAACTGGCTATGTCATTGTCTGTAGAAGAACCTGAACGTAAGTACAGATAAACAAATTGAAATAACAACACTGGAACTTGAATTATAGAGCACGTGTAAATATTATATCGAACGCGTCTTGTGGACGACCGGGTTTACTGAGTGAAAGTACGTAAAAGACTGCTTCAATTCCAAGAGTAGGTGAGACTGATAAAGGGGATACTAAGTTATGGCAGATATTTCCCAATTGTTGCTCAAGTATTTATTCAAATTACTCAGACTAAAGAGGTGAATAATTATTAGGTGCATACAAGAAAAATTCAATTAACAATTTCTAAACAGTGAACACTGAAACCTTCAATCCACAGACAATTCTCACCTAATTCTAAATTCATGGGAATCAACAATAATTCGAGGCATAATCTCTTTCCAAATATCTGTTTTTTACCATGAATTATGAATAGAAGTCATCAGCTTATGAAAGTATGTAATTTCAGCAAGTTCTACGAGGGCAAGCTGAAAAGTATCTGAAAATGAAACACGTCCAACGTTTGCTAATTTTTCGATCCCTTCCAATTAATACGAATTCGGCAATCCTTCGAAATAGGCGTTTTTTCCAACGTTGAGGTCGTTTGAGCCAAATCTCTTTTCGCCAAGCCGTTTCTTCAAGTTTAGAAATAGATAAGAATCGCCAGAGAACAAATCTGGAAAATATGGTGGATGACGAACAAAATCGTAGCGCAATTCATGCAAGTTTGCCATTGAGACTGCAAATCTGTGCGCCGGTGCGTTATCTTGGTGGAAGAGCACTTTTATTCTTTGCCAAATGCGGCCGTTTTTGCTTCAAACCGGCGTCGAATCGATTCAACAGCTCTGCATAATATACGCCGGTGATCGTTTTGCCCTCTTCAAGGTAATCGATATGGACGATACCGTGTGCATCCCAAAAAACTGTCGCCATGACTTTGGCCTGTTTGGCTTTGATTCGCGAGGACAAGTCCACTGTTTCGACTGTCCTTTAGTCTCTGATGTCTTGCGATAGATCCTTGTATACAGGTGGATTCAAAAGTGAGGTTCAAATTTGAAGGAGAGTGTTTTCTTCTGAGAATAAAAGCTACTATAGACATGTCTCCTAAACAGCATACTGCTATTCAAATACAGGGTGTAAAAATTGAAAGGAAAGAAAATTTTCAAGCGTTCCAACCTTTTTCAATAAAATTGGTTCCTTTAATAGTCCAAGAGAAAATTTTTGGTATGATTAGATTTAGTTGGTTCTCATCAGTGGCGTCCTTCGAAACAATACTGATGATATTATTGGAAAAGTATGATACGCCACTGTGGTTTTGTCAATTTAATTGTTCATTGAGTTAAACATGTTTCCTATTATCTCTATTAATTTCTAGAATTCCTATTAATTTTATTATTATTATTATTATTAATGTGGGGGAAACCGGTAAGGTTCCTTGATGTCTAGGCTGAAGCCCTTCGTATCCCGTATCACCAAGTGGAGCGGTTCCTACACGAGAGTGTTCACCAAAAGCCAGAGGTGAACGGGAGTGGTTCCCACTCAAGAAAGTTCACCAAGCTCCCTAAGTGAACAACCAATCAAAACTGCGTGAAGAAGACGTTTAACACTATTCTTAGTGTAGCATAGCTCTACAGAGTTGTATGCGTCGTTTCGGGATATATTCAAAGTTTATTCACCTGCAACCTTAATTATAGCATTTTAAGTAGATAGAAATAGACAGTTCAGGGTATCATATGTCTAATAATAAAAAATAAATATGAAATTGAAATTTTCATTCTCAGTTCTCATTGGTTTTCTGGCAAAGGATTTTTGTTATACTACTACTTGTATTAGAATGTGGTGTCCTTGGTCTTGTGCTGGTAGTGAGGCATCTTGTACAGGGCCGGATTTATATATTACGGGTCCTTTAAGCACAACATCGTGATGGGGCCTATCTCTCGAAAAACCACTCAGCCAACAACACAAAAAGGTATCTTAATGAGGAAAAAATGAAGTACTTACAATTGGAACATAAATATTATTCAAATAAACTGTAACCTGTATAATTAATTAATTTACGAATTGCGATATTTCTAGTTACATTTAGTTTTACCTTTACGTTATTCTTTTACCCTCACAGCTATGACGGTTGTACATATGATTCGCGGAAGAATACTGTATTATGCGAACATTAAACCAACCAAAAAAAAAGGCGCTGGGCCTCCTGAAGGTGCGGGCCTACAAGCAGTTGCTTGATTTGCTTGTTGGTAAATCCGGCTCTATTATCTCTTTATAGAACATGTAAATGAGGTGGAAAACTCTTATATTGTGTGGTTACTGATGTTCAACCCTTAATAATAAGTTTAGGTTTAGATGTAGATAATAGTGATAGTGACAGAACTAAATTTAATGTAAAATAGAATTAAGTTGTTAAAATTGATTGTTGTAAAACTTTTACGTGTATCCACATTAATTTTTATTGTACGTATTATATTTTTAGTAATAAAATAAAATATTACTAATATTCAACCACTAATAATAAGGTTAGGTTTGGATGAAGATAATAGTCATAATGACATAGAACTAAATTTAATGTAAAATAGAATTAAGTAGTTAAAATTGATTGTTCTAAAACTTTTCCGTGTACCCACAATAATTTTCATTGTACGTATTATATTTTTAGTAATAAAATAAAATATTACTAATATTCAACCACTAATAATAAGGTTAGGTTTGGATGAAGATAATAGTCATAATGACATAGAACTAAATTTAATGTGAAATAGAATTAAGTTGTCAAAATTGATTATTGTTAAACTTCTCTGTGTATCCACATTAATTTTTATTGTACTTATTATATTTTTTCAGTTAATCATTATTTTCCTTTAGTGTAATATACCTTTTCAACTCAAAATAAAAATAAATCAATATGTAGGTACATTTTCGAGCTGACCCTACACCCATTTCTTGTGGCTTGGAGATGTTGGGACCAATACAATGAGGTTCAATCAGCTAGTTGGTTTATTTCAGTAAATTTCAACAATTAAATAGAAATGACACCAGAAGAAATATTTATCTTCTCTCTTCCTGATGTTCGAAAACAATTCGAAATATTCAAGAATATTTTCATTTTCAAAGCGAAAGCCAACTCTTTTCAAAACAGTCGGATTCTTTCGAAAATGGCTAGACTTACGTATCGGGAAAGCTCGTGGAGATCATCTCAAAGAATCATGAGGAAGCTAAACAAGCAATAAAAAAATATAACTTTTCGTTTGAAAAAAACATGTTGGGGTCCACTTCCGGCATAACCGGAAGGGTCGCCACCTTGAGAATATTTTCCTTTGAGCAGCAAATAATCGATTATGGGATTATAGCTGTATAAAAATATTGAGGTATTAGGAAAAAAATTGCGTTTCGAACGGAAATGATTGTATATTCCTGTATTTCTCCCTTGTATACAACTTTAATATTTGACAATGTTTCTCTTTTTCAGGTATGTGGCACATTCAAAGCATCTGGTTGAGGAGAAATCATCTCCAATGAGGTAGATGGGAAGAAAAATTACTATGTATGAAATTGTAAGGTATGCTAGTCAAAGATCCTGTAACATTAAACGGTGCGTGTTCATTACTAGAGACGATTCCCCCATAAAACAAAGGTTTATAGTTACCTCGCAACCATATAATATTCTCCGAAGTGATGTATTGAAGAATATTTCCAATTTTCAGCTTTGGGAATGATAACATTGGACAGGGAAAAAATGAGAGTATCACTGCTCACCCACTGAGGGGTTGTGGCCAGGAATGGTTTTCTTTTTGTTTTATATTTTAACTACACGAGAGGGAAACCTATAACGTTCGAAGAGCATCGTGTTAACCAGCGGTGGAATGTTGGGAGAGGAAATAGACATTCGAATTTTTCTTGAAGGTTTGGAGGTTACAGCCATATGGAAAGACCTCACTAGGCAACTAGTTCAATAAATTGGCTGTTCGCTTGAAAAAAATCAGGTAGGAAGAAGTTCGGTAGGTATCGAACTTGACAATAAAGGGCTGACTAGTTTGAGCTCGTCTAGCCCGCCTATCTGCAATCTCTCATGGTGGAACAATAGACGAGATTTCTGATGAACACCGACCATGAAACTATCTATAGAAATGTGGCAGACTTCATAATAATAGTTGTACCTGACATCATCATATTAGGGATTGTGGGTTCCGCCTTCTTGAAGAAGACGCAAGCTTGAGTTTTGGTTACATTATCAGATCCTCACTTCAAAAGCTTTGCCAGATCTCCATTAATTGCGTTCATCTGTCTCTGTCTCGCTTCACTAGCTTCATTGGATGGTATAGAGGCTCTAGATGAGAAAGCGGTATGAAGTGAACCATCATCTTTAAAACTGTGGACGGGACAGGTGGTCACTTCCAGCAGATCGTTCATATGGATCAGAAACACAGTTGTGGCCAAGACAGATCCCTGGGGAACACCAGTGTTTATAGCCATTTTATCGAGAAATTCTCCGTTACCCACCACATGGGGTGATCTATCTGAGAAAACACTCGATAGTAAGCGACTAACTTGAGGCCATATAACGGAAATTTCCCAAGAAGACTTTGGTGCCAGACTCTGTCAAATTCTTCAGAAATATCCAATGCTACAGCTACAGATTACCCATGTTTTTAAATAAATTTTTGCCATACATGTGTTACGTAGGCAAGCAGGTCTTCTATTGATCTCTGCTGACGAAAGCCATATTGCCGGTCCTTCACGATTTCGGAGCTCTCCAGGTTTTGGATGAGCTCGATGTTGGTTGTTGTCTCCATCACTTTAGAGATCACAATTAATCGTCTAATAAGTCTATCATAATTTGGAAGGGTCTTCTTTCCTTTTGTGGGAATTGGTTGGGCTCTAGCTGTATTCCAGCTGGAAGGGAATATACCAAGTAGGTATGAAAGGACAAGCAACCTGTAGAAAACTGGTGTTTTTTCAGGCGCACAATCATTGAGAACGACAGGAAGAATTCCGTCTGGCCCAATATATTTTGGTTTTGAGATCAAGCAGAATGCGTCTAATTGTGCTCTGACGGAAGATAATTTCAGGCATATGGCTATCGATGGCAGCAATATTAGAAGGGTCCTTCCCTAGTGGATGCAGAGTAGAATTTGCTACAAACATTGTAGCAACAAGGTTAGCTTTTTCTTGTGGTGTAGTAGACAGTGTGTCATCATCTTTGGTTAGGAGAGAGAATGAACTGGAAGGGAACTTTTTACCAATTTCTTTGTGGAAGTCCAAACTGAATGAGTGCTAGACGAAGTGTTGAAGTGTACATTAAACAATTTTTAATAGAGCATAAAATACTATCGTACAAACAGTATGCGTTCAAAGAGTCCAAATCAACACAAGATGCTATTGCATGTTGCATATTTATATAGGGCCTTAGATGAAAATATTCCGTTTGACACAGTTAGTCACAGTATTTTGCTAAAGAAATTGGAAAACAACGATATCAGAGGTCCAGCTCATGATCTATTTCGAAGTTATTTAAGCAATCGGAAACAATATGTTCAAATAAGAACCTCCCTAAGTACATCAAAAATCGTTCAATGTGGCGTACTACAAGGGACTGTTTCGGGTTCAATACTTTTTACAATATATATTAATGATTCACTAATGTTACCAATTAAAGGAGAAGTCATAAGCTTTGCCCATGATACAGTTTTTTTATCGGTCATCCACTTGAAACACCAGAACGATTAGCTGAAACCAAGTTTTTTATCATAAAATGGCTTGACAATAATCGATAACCCTAAACATTGATAGAACCATGTATCTTTAATTTTCCTTTTAAATTAGTCAACCAAATTATCATGACCTTTCGATAAATGAAGATTTTGAAATTAAATCAATCAAATATTTAGGAATAATTATAGATGAACATTTAAGATGAAACTTACAACAAACAAAATGAGAGATTTATTATATAAAGTATATTACAAATTAGTTGAATCACTTATAACATATGGAATAATTGGTTAGGGCGGGGCCAATGGAAGTTGTTTGGGAAATCTTGAAATAATACAAAAATGGGTATTGAAAATTATATTCAATAAAAATAAATTATATTCCACTGATAATCTTCATGATGAAGCACAAGTGTTATATATAAAGCAGCTTTGTTGCAAATACGTTTTAATATATAACTTTAAAACAAGCAACATGATTTCATATAATAAACACACTCACAACACAAGTTTCGAAAATATAATATGCAAAAAAGAAAAAAAGAAAATAAGTTAGTAGAAAGCACTTTACCTACCTCTTACATAAAATTCATGACCATATTCCTTTTGAAATAAAAAAAAAATAAAATCAATGAATACTTACAAAATGAAAATAATAATAATAGTGACACCAAAAACATTAAGACTAATATACTGATACCGATATCTACATTCCCCCGAAAATTACGAAACTACAATGATAACTAGAACCATAATTAACACATGCACAATAAAAACTTATGCGGATGGGATAAAAATGAATAAATGAAAATATATACCAACATCACATACCTGTACCTTGGTACTTCAGTGAGGTAACCTCTGTTTGTTTGTTTACAACTTCAAACATATTCAAATATATTCTAACTTACTGTAATTAAATTTTATTGAAAAAAATATGTAATGTTACTTGGAGAGAAAAAAATAAACTATTATTATTATTATTTTATTTAATCGTAATGATAAATTACCATAGAGTAATTTTTGCCAACATATAAATCAATTATATTAATACAAGCCGTAAAAATGAAGAAAGAATTACCTCACCTCAGTAGATTCAACCTATATCTGTTATATGTGAATGGGAAATCCCTGCCATTAAAATAGGATTAAGTTGATAGCTACTAAACTAAATTTTAATCAATCTGTTGGTGAAATTGTGCCCATTAGGTTAAACGATAATAAAACTATGTAATTATAGTGCATAGCTTAATTGAAGAGAAATATAGATATGATATCTGAATCATTGGAATATTACACATTACTTAACATTACGTTAAAAGTAATAAAATTGAACCGAGGTCAGATTCATTTGAATAGTACACAACGAGTGTAAAGAGTATTGCAGCAATGCAACATTTGTAAAGATAATTTTCCAGAAAAATTCTTTATTATATCATACTTTTTCAAACATTTCTCCATCTCCGGATTGTATGGTAATGTTATAAAATTATCTGTATTACCTTTTGTGTTATTTCTATATGACGTACCATTATATATTTCATCTTATTCTTTCTTTAATGATGGGGTAATTCTTGGGACGGTCTTCTGATGGGTGAGACAATTTACCAGCGCGATATGTAAGGCTGCTTATAATACATGTTTTATAACTTGTTGGTCTAACTGAATTAAAGTGAAGATATCGTTAAGATCCAACTTCTTTCAAAAACCACTAAGTTTTTATTTTTCCATCTGAATCATGCCTAAGTTCATTGCTAGCAAATACAAATTAAACTGTTTAGATTGCGATGGAACTTGTACAGGAATCTCTAAACAATATGTACAAGAAAGAATGTATGGTCATAAGTATAGTACTAGGAACAGAAAAAATCCTCCTAAATAATGTTTTGATTATAACCATCAATTCGATTACAAAAATGTTATTATTTTAACTAAAAAAACAATTATCATAAAAGATCTATTCTGGAAAGATTCACATAAAACGTGACTCCAAGTCTGTAAATCATAGAGCAGACATCCAATCATTAAGTCAGATTTATACTAATTTAATTATTTAAAACACTTGCAAATCGTACATGCGCCTTTATAATGTTGAAAGTATATTTTACGTAGAATGCCCAAATAGCAATATTTTTAATAAGATCTGACAACCTTTTTCTATTACTTCATAAATCTTTAACATCTGGTTCGAAAGTGGATACTTGAGCGTTGTTTTTTTTTTGTTTTAGTCGTATTCAAAGATTGCTAGAAATGACTTCGAATATTATAAGAAATTGCTAAGCAGTAGATTCTTGATACATATTCATATACTCAAAACATTAATGTGTTACATTTTCGACTAATCGTGTTTCTGTTCGTTTCGGTGACGAGGGCATTTTTAACTGAAATTAGTGCCATAAGGACGCTTTTTGCTTGATACAATTAGTTCTAAGAAATTCCGTTTTAGACATTAATACGTCTTTTGATGATGATCGTAAGACCGAAACGTACGTAAAGACGAAAATAATGAGCATATGTGTTAGTGTGACCTATTTCCCAAGAATTTATATGTAATTCATACCTGGGTCAAGAATCATTATTAGTTAAATATACGTGTGATGCATATTTATAACCTGAAAAAGACGGTTGTCATTATGGTTAAATAAAATACTTTAATTTCGTTTGAAAAAATTAAGATGGATGTCAAAAATACCACTCGAAACGACGCTACCACGCTCAAAAACTATATGATTTCTATTTTCACCAATTTAGAGCGATCTGCAGAGTTTCAAATCCACACGACCAATAGGAACGACGCAATCATCTCCACAGTAGTTTTTTTCTGGGCGGAAGTGAAGAAAACCCTTTATGGGGAGGCTATGAGACTTTGGGTCTCATGGTCTACTGTGAGAGTCACCATTCCAGGCATACTCTCTAAAAGTTTCACCCTTTTTGTACCCTGTACAAATCTCTTACTGGGTGGGGTCTGTATAATTCAGGTTCATTAGACTTTCCAAAAATTGATTGTCTTTTTCGATCCAGTGCCTCGCATTTACACAGTATGTGTATCACTGTTTCTGCATCCTTACCGCAAAGTCTGTATGTCAGGTAGCCATTGTACAGTCCCATTTTGTTTAGGTGCCCTTTTTTTTCTTTTGTTACACGTGGCTTCGATGTATTTCTTCCCATGTTCGTTTCCTGGGTTCTCTTTCCCAGTATTCGTTGTGATTTTCCATGATCCAGTTTTCTACAAACCTTCGTGCTGTACGTTTTGGTACTCCTGTCGTCTGTTCTGGAGCTGGAGTGTTCTCCGACCCTCTTCTTCAAGTTCGTTGGCTTTTTCATTGCCTGTCGTTCCCTGATGTCCCGGCACCCAAATCAGCTTAACGCGGTTTCGGTCTGCCAGTATTCCAAGTTCTCCTTTGCATGTCTATACCAGACGGGATGTCCGTTCCTGATTTCTCTTTGCCTTAAGTGCAGCCTCACTGTCTGTCAATATGTGAATTTGCTCATCTTCGATGGCTCTCCGATTGTTCTCCTTCACACAACGGAGGATTGCATATACCTCTGCTTAGAAGGCAGAGATATGCTTATCCAATGAATAGCTGAAGGCAGTCTTTGAGTTTCTCAAGTATACTCATGCACCTGCACCTTTTTCAATCTTAGACCCGTCTGTATACCAGATCTTTTCCTGTAGAATGCCTTCCAGGTTTGTATGTTCCCATTCAGTTCTTTCTGGTATTGATACCCTGAATGTGTTGTTAAAAAAGTATCGCTTTAGATCTATTCTCATGCCTAACTCGTCCCTGGTCACGATTTTTACGATACTCTTGTGTCCTGGCCCAATGTGGAGGGGAGGTAGTCTCAGTAGTGTCCCCACTGCTGCAGTGGGCGTAGATTGCATAGCCCCTGTGATCCCAAGACATGCAAGTCTCTGGACCTTGATAAGTCTTGTCGTGGTCCCTATTTGTTGTGTTTTAGGCCACCATAACAAAGAGGCGTATGTTATTGCGGGCTTAACCACCATGTTGTACAACCAGTAGAGCATGTTCAGTCGTAGCGCCAATTATTTCCCGAACGAGCGTCTGACCACAAATAATGAGGTCTCCGCTTTTTTAATTACTTTTCCCAGACATTGGTTCCAAGTCAGTTTCGAGTCTATTGTCACCCCGAGATATATGACTTCCCCTTTTATCTGTACAGTTTCTCCTCGAATCTTCAGAGGTCCCAAGCCCTCTAATTTGCGTTTACGAGTGAATGTTACTATGGTGGGTTACGCAAATAAGGTGTATCATCATCACGATATCATCCCTCTGTATCTGAATAATTTCTTGTTGATGAGTTTTATGAAAAACGTCTTATTGTATTGATGAAATTCAACAATTTTATCGCATTTACATAAAGTAACATCAGGTAGGCTTTGAAAAGTATGAATATATTTATAATAATCTACTGGCAGTTAATTGGCTTAAATTGAGGATGTAGTTAAAATAATCATCAACATACACTTTCTTCCCTGCCCGCTTCCACATCAGTTATGTAATTTTCCGACGTAAAGTCCTATGAATATAATCTAAAACTTTTTAGATATCGCGATATTGCGTAATAATAATAATTCGGTATGGTAAACAGATCAATTCTTCACGAATTGAATAATGAATTAGATGTTCGTCGATATCCACATGAGTTACATGTTTCACTAATTTATTTATAGATGCATATCCGGTAAAAGAAAGCATTCACGATATGAATATGAAAAATTGCTTTGTCAACTACCACGAAGAGAAAATTAATTGAAAAAGTTTATCTCGAACATTATAGAGGTTGTCTTACGACGCGAACGATAATTTGAAAATTTGAAATTTTGGGTATCTATTGAAGTTGATAGGTGCTCTTTAAGTAAAATATTTTCAAGCATCTAGCATGTCAGGCTATACCGGGAGTGACAATCAACTTGTTTATTTGGAATAGAACACCCTTTATATTATTATATTTCTAGGTGTATTTCATTGAGTTGTTGTGCATATAGATCCAACCGTTTTCGAGTCATTAGCATATTTATGTCAAAATTGACAGAAGCAGACCGACCGCAACATAATTTATTGTTCCATATGCATGTACATATAGTGGCTTTATCAATTTCGAATTCACTACTGAATTATCCAAATAAAAATTAGTTTATTAACTTTTCAAATTATAGTTTTAGAGGATATTAGGATGTTAGTTAATCGTTTGAATTTAATGAATTAATTTATATTTGAAACTGTTGTTAAAAAGAAAATGAATATTTGATATAAATATAAAAATTAATTTCGATTATATGAAAGAAAAACTACTATGTTTTACACCACTTTTATTAATAATAACGGGAAAACGTAACAATAGGTTCAACACCGAAGTGCCATTATCAAATATAAATAATAAAATTATAAATATAAATATAAATATAAATTATAAAATTTATCCGCGTATAAAACACATAGATGTATCCAATAAATTTATCTCTTTGACATATTTTGGTCCAATAAGGGAACATATTGCTAACATTTTATCACGCCATAATTTCAAAATCAGTTTCAAACCTCAAAATAAACTTTGCCATCTTATATACAACGCCAAAGACAAAACCAATAAATATAGTAAGCCTGGAGTTTATAAGATAATTTGCCCAGACTGTGATGACTTTTATATAGGTAGAACTTCAAATTAAGATACGAAGAACATTTTCGCTCGTTTAGACTCAACAAAACTGACTCAATCTTTGCTAATCATTTTTTACAAACTGGTCATAATTTCCCTAATTTAGATAGCCTAAGTATCTCCCTTATAAAACCAGAAGCTTTGAATTGAATACATTAGAATCAATAGAGATTTATAAAGGTGTCAAAAACTCTAATAAAAATATCCTCAATGACCAGTTAAACCTATATCAAAGTGATCTTTTCATGTGTCTTTCAAACCGCTCTTAAAATAATTCTTGGAATATTAAATTAAAATAACACTAATTCTCAAATTGTTCACTATGTAATGTTGTACTTTCCTAGTATCTACCTGTTTTGGAATTTCCGTTGATCCCTTAACCTCAGCCCTACTTTACTCTAATCTATTTATACTTGAACTGTTTCATTGATTTCTTCATAATTTTCTATTTGTTTGATAATGGCACTTCGGTGTTGAAACTATAGTTACGTTTTCACGTTATTATTAATAAAAGTGGTATTAAAACATAGTAGTTTTTCTTTCATATAATCAAAATGATAAATTACCATAAAGTAACGGCTTCCACCATCGATTTTTTTGAATAAAAATTAATATTTGAATATAATAACCATAGAATAAAATGAATTTTTTATTCCGCATACATACATATGAATGTACATATACATATTTTTTATACCTCAACTGAGCGAGAGGGAAACTTATAATGTTTGAAGAACATCGTGTGAACCAGTAGTGGAATGTAAGGAGAGGAGGGGAGAGGAGATAGGCATTCGTAGTTGGCTTGGAGTTCATAGGCATAGTGAAACACCTCACTACGTAAGGAGTTCCCCAACTTCGCCGATCGATAAAAAAATTAAGACTGGTAGGAAGAAGGTCGGCAGGTTTTGAGCTTGACAGTGAAGAGGTAACTAGTTTGAGCTTGTCTAGTCCGGCTATCTGGAATCTCTCGGAATGAAACAACATACGAGATTTCTGATGAACACCGACCATGGAAATATCTGTAGAAAAGGGAGAGATCACCCACCTTTCTATCATGTTCTAGAAGAACAATCAAGTCGTAAGTCATACGAATAACTCTCTTCTGGATAGAATCCAAGAGCTTCAGCCTATGTATGGGAGCTGAACTCCAAATATGTAAATAGTACTCCAGGTAGAATCTGTGCTTTGTAGATTATGAGGAGCTGCTGGGATGTGAATTCTTGGCACGGAAAAGAAAACCAAATTTTCGTGAAACGGATTTCGCAATAAACCTCACATGATCGTCTCATGAGGGGATGTTGTTGGTGGTGATCACGAACATGAATATGAAAGACTCCATAGGAAAGTTGTGCCTGACATCATCATATTAGGGGTTGTGGGATTCGCCTTCCTGGAGAAGACGTAAGCTTGAGTTTTGGTTGTATTAAACTCTACTAGATTATCAGATCCCCATTTCAAAATTTTTCCCAGTTCTTCATTAATAGCATTCACTTGTCCCGCTCCTTTGGTTTCATTGGATGGTATAGGAGTTCTAGATGAGAAAGCGGTATGAAGTGTACCATCATCTGCAAAGCTGAAGACGGGACAGGTGGTTACTTCCAGCAGTTCGTTTATTTGCAGCAAAAACAAAGTTGGTGCCAAGACAGACCCTGTGTAACACCGCCGTTGACAGTCATTGTATCAGAGGATACTCCGTCAAACACCACATTGAGTGACCTATCTGAGAGAAAACTCAAATGCTTTGGAGATATCCACTGATACAGCTAGAGATTCCCCATATTCTTCAGCAGATTCCTACCACATGTGTGTTACGTAGTCAAACAGGTCTCCTGTTGATCTCTGCTGACGAAAGCTATATTGCCGGTCATTCACAATTTTGTAGCTCTCTAGTTATTTGATGAGCTCTATGTTGATTGATTTCTCCACCACTTTGGAGATCACAGATAATAGTGGAATTTGCTGCAAACATTTTAGCATAACGTTAGGGGAGGGAATGAACTGGAAGTGCAATTTTTACCAATAGCTTTGACTCCAAAACGAACGTGAGCCATTCGGGCATTCGATAAGCTTTGATCTCATTTCGGTATTATATGCCTCTTTCGAAGCGTTTATTGTTTCATTGCACATATTTCTGGCTTCAACATATTCTGTTCTGGTCTCCAGACATGGTTTACCGCGCCAACCACGGTAGGCTGTTTGTTTTGGAGCGACGGCCGTCCCAGTCGACTAAGTTGTAATGCCAAATTGTGCGTGGAGGTGTTGGATTGCTTCGTGGAGGGACAGGTCGTAGTGATGAGTGAATGGTCAGAGTTTCCTAATGGTGCACGAACCTTTGTTTCATAGGAATCTAAATTGTTAGTGAGGAATAAGTCAAGCGTATTGGCATAATGATAGTTGTTATCAGGGATCCGTGTTTGTCCATAGACTAAATGCTCGAAACCATAGGTAATGGCGAATGTCTCAGCCTGTTGCCCTGTGTCATCCGTGTTGGTTGAGAACTTGAGCCAAGCGGAGTTGTGAACGTTGAAATTCTCCATGATATAATTTCAGCTGATGGATAGTTCTGCTGAATGAGGTCAAGTTTCAGAGAAAGAAATTCAAAGAGTTTACCATGTGCTGGTTCATTTGATAATAAATAAAGGCAACCACATTATATTGAATTCTTGTAGTTCTAGATTCTCCTCTCGATGGCATGAAAGATCATTTCTAGAATATAAACAAATACCTTCTTTAAATCAGAAATAGTGTGGACCTCATAGCCAGGGCAGAGCATATAGATCTTGTTGGTGGATGGATTGATCTGCTTCTTAGTTAAGAGCATTATTATATCTGGTTTATCTGGTTCAATTGCTTCAAAGATAGTTGTTCGTCGATTGCAGTTCAATAGTCAGGCGGTACGTAGACATTAATAATATATAAGCAATAGGATGGTGATGACATTTATACAATTATGATATTGTTAAAGTTTAGTTTTTCGAAGATGTGATGGCACCACTTATTGTTCATGGACAGCAACTAATATTCCTCCCCCACTTCTAGATTGATCAACGAGATCATATTTATAGACACAGTATTTATCAGAGAATAATTCAAAGTTGCTAAAAGAGGAATTCAGCCAAGTTTTTGTTTAAGAATATTCAACTCAGCTATGAGTCTGAAAAACTCAAACTCAGTAGGTCTCGATAACAAAAGCAGTAATATGTTAAAGTGTGTGGTCGAGTTCATAGTGTCCATTACTTATCTGGTAAACGTATCCATGATGCGTGAAGGAATTTTTTCAGATTTTTTAAAAACGGCATAAAAAAAGGGAAGTATGGAACAAGTGGAAAATTTCCGTCCTATTTCCCTGTTATCCATTTTGTTCAAGGTACTAGAAAAAAAATTATAGCTTCTAGAATATTGACCTTCATAAATCGCTATGAAATAATGTTAGGTGTTCAACGCGGTTTTCCGAAGAATAGATCTACGCAATCCGCCATAGTCAATTTAATGGAAAAGTTATATGAGGAACTTGATGATAACAAAAAAGCTGTGAAGTGTTCATGGATCCAAGCAAGGCATTTGACCTTGTAGACCCTTGCTAAATTGTCTGGATCAGGTTGTAGGGGGAAGTTGTATCAGTGGATTTTATCATATTTGTCTGATCGTTATCACGTTGTTGATACTGCTGGTATAAAATCTAACCGAATTAAGGTTGTGAATGGTGTACCTCAAGGGCCTGAGACCTCTTTTTTCTTATTTGTTAATGATTTGCCAATGGTACTGAAGCAAGGGATTCTAACGATCTTTGTGAATGATAATTCAATGTTATGCACCGCATCTGATACTCGCGTGCTGGTGAAAAATACCCAAAATAGTCTGAATGTTTGCGTAGAATGGTTTGCTGCGAATCAACTCAACTTCTGAATACCTCAAAAACAGTTTTCATTTATTTTACACCTCGCGCAATAAACTACAATGAGAGTTTCCTCTTAAAAATTGTCGGACATTCTTTGAGGCAAGTTCAGACTGTACGTTTTCTGGGGCTATGTATAGATAACGCTTTGAACTGGGATGCTCACATTGACATCTTCTGTAGCAAATTATCAACTGTGTACTATGCTTTGAGGAGGCTGCACAGTCTCACAAGTAGATGTATACTCCTATCCTATTATTATGCACAGTTCTATTCAAGATGTTCTTATGGCATTATATCCTGGGGATCTGCATCTAAATCGGACCAAGTCTTCCTAATGCAGAAGCTTGCATTAAGAAGTATGATAGGAGTAAATAGAACAACCTCATGTAGAAACATCTTCCGACAATTTCAAATACTACCCCTTTCACGTATATACAAAGCAACTTTTGATGTATGTCAAAATAAATGTTGGTTCTTTTCCCCGCAATGATTTCAATCATACTTATCCTACTAGAGGCCTGTTAATACCTCAGCATAAGATGTTTCTGTATGAAGAAAGTCCACGATATATGAGCATAAAGATGTTCAACAATCTTTCGCAGTCGCTGAAAGATAATGCTAACTTAAAACAATTTAGGAAGGGAGTTCATAAACTTTTGCAAGAGCATGTATTTTACAGTTCTTCTGAGTACTTGGCATCTATAATAACAAATGATCCATAAAGTTTTGCTCGTTTCCTTTAATTTCAATCCTAATTTAATATTCATAAATGAGTATAGTAGATACTGGGCTATTATTATAATTATTATTTGTAACTTTTCGAACAGTTACTTAACGCATTCCAAAGGAAGTATTATCTTTGTATTTCTTTATCATTTTTTCTTTTTTGTTTTCCTTTTCTATCTTATTTGTTGTAGGCCAGTCACCAGACGAAAAATTAGGGGAAAAAAATAGGAGGTGTGAATTTGCAGTGTTTTTATAGGTATTTCGGTGTGCTGAAAACGGGAAAAATTTAAAAAAAAATTCCTACAAGTTAGCTTCAAAAGTTACGGGCATGTTTTGGCGCGAAAAAAGACGATTTTCATGTTTTTTGCGTTTTAAAATAAAACGGTGACCCAAAAAAAGCATGTCGGTAGATAAATTGTACAAAAAGTGAAAACGCATCGTTTGAGCAGAAATATAAGTCATTTCGATGTTACAGTCTTGAGATATGAGCAAAATAGTGTTTTTTTAGGGGAATACAAATGTTTTTTTTTCTCATTCGAATATTGACCAAAAAAATATTCTATTCAAACTGAAATACATTTTTTCATAAACTTTCTTGTATTTTTTTTATCTTTCATTTTGGCTCCACAATCAGCCATTTCCAAAAATCCCTAAAACTGAGATTGCTAGCCGAAAAATGGACTTATCGACAAGAAAAAAAAATCTCTTGTAGATCTCAACAAATGTAATACAACACATCCTCCAATACTGTTTTTAGGGCTTAAAAAATGTAGGACAACTTTGAAAATTTCGGACCTAGGAAAATGCGCAAATTTCTCAGGTTAGAAATTTTTTAGGATGATCAAATTTCAGGTTCTGTTATAGTATTTCACGACGCGTATTTTACGCTAAAGAAAACTTCTCTAGATTGAGAAGAAGTTGAGATATTGATATAAATGTGTTTGGGCCTCCCCAGAACCCAATTTTAGGCCTATAGAAAAAAATTGGAGATGGTTGGAAAGTAGATAAATTTTCTGATCTAAATTCAAAAATAAGACCTCGTAGCTTTCACCATCTCGAATTTAGAGCGCGTTGACATAAAAAAAATCACCTGTAAAATAATGCAGCGGCTTAAATTTCTATACCACTTATCTGCCGTAATAGTAGATTTCAACTAGTAAATTGAAATTAAAATTTTTTTTTGAATTTTTACAACTTGATTAGAATCAAAATAACTAAAAAATGATAACATCAATCTAAAATATTATTATTGCACATTGAATAATGAATAATTTGTTTTAACCTTTCCTTTCAACGCTTTAAAACATTAACTTTAAGTCATTATAAGTTTATACACATATACAATAGCCAGTACAGGTTCAGAAAAAATAAGAAATTTCGAGCCAATAAATTAATATATGTAGTATGATGAGTCATCGATTAGTTTTCCTATTCTTTTGAATATATTATTAATTTGAAGTTTATGGCGGTCACATGAAAATGCGTTTACATTTGTTAAATATGATTCTTGACAAGAAAAATAATTTAAATTGAATATGACAATGTGCAATAATAGTATTTTAAATTGAAGTGATCAATTTTAGTTTTTTTGATACTAATCAAGTTTTAAGTATTCAAAATTTTAAATACTTAATTAATAAAAATTTTGAATACTTAAAACTTGATTAGTATCAAAATAACTAAAAAATGATCACTTCAATTTAAAATATTATTATTGCACATTGTTATATTCAATTTAAATTATTTTTCTTGTCAAGAATCATATTTAACAAATGTAAACGCATTTTCATGTGACCGCCATAAACTTCAAATTAATAGTATATTCAAAAGAATCGGAAAACTAATCGATGACTCATCATACTTCCGTATATTAATTTATTGGCTCGAAATTTCTTATTTTTTCTGAACCTGTAACGGTTATTGCATATTTGTATAAACTTATAATGACTTAAAATTGATGTTTTAAAGCATTGAAAGGAAAGGTTAAAACAAATTATTCATTGTTCAATGTGCAATAATAATATTTTGGATTGATGTGATCTTTTTTTAGTCATTTTGATTCTAATCAAGTTGTGAAAATTCAAAAAAAAATTAAATTTCAATTTACTAGTTCAAATCTACAATTACGTCAGATAAGCGGTATATAAATTTAAGCCGCTGCATTATTTTACACGTGACTTTTTTATGTCAACGCGCTCTAAATTCGAGATGATAATAGCTAAAAGGTCTCATTTTTGGACTTAGATTAGAAAAGTTGTCTACTTTCTATCGATTTCCAATTTTTTTCTTTAGGCCCAAAATTGGGTTCTGGGGAGGCCCAAACACATTTATATTAATATCTCAAGTTCTACTCCTCCTAGAAGAGTTTTCTTTAGCGTAAAATACTCATCGTGAAATACTATAACAGAACCTGAGATTTAATCATCCTAAAAAATTTGTAACCTAAAAAATTTGCACATTTTCCGAGGTTCAAAATTTTTCAAAGTTGTCCTACATTTTTTTTTGAGCCCCAAAAACAGTATTGAAGGATGTTTTGTATCACATTTGTCGATAAGTTCATTTTTCGGCTGACAATCTCAGTTTTAGGGATTTTTGGAAATGGCCGATTGTAGAGCCAAAATGAAAGATAAAGAAAAAAACAAAACATCGTAGAAAGTTTATAAAAAAATATATTTCAATTTGAATGGAATATTTTTTTGGTCAATATTCGAATGAGAAAAAAAACATTTGTATTCCCCTAAGAAAACAATATTTTGCTCATATTTCAAGACTGTAACATCGAAATGACTTATATTTCTGCTCAAACGATGCGTTTTCACTTTTTGCACAATTTGTTTCCAAACATGTTTTTCCATTTGGGCCACCGTTTTCTTTTTAAACGCACAAAATATGAAAATCGTCTTTTTTCGCGTCAAAAAATGGCCGTAACTTTTGAATCTAACTCGTAGGCATTTTTCCTTTATTTTTCCCGTTTTCAGCTTATCAAAATCATATAATAGCATACAAAATTTACACCTACATTTTTCAAGCGATATGCGCTAGATTTCGTTCCTCTAGCGACTGTACTATTGTACCAAAATATCTGTTTATTTATCTATTTAATTATTTGTTTACTTACATACCTGTATGTTCTCGACTTGTCTTATACCATGTTATATCATTGGTCTTATGGACAATAAAAATTATTATTATTATAAAGCCACAATTGAATATTCACCTTCAGCAACCGAATTCAGGAACCTAAATGAAATGAAACACATATTCCCGACGACATTGTTTTAATATTTTGAAAATCAGTTTTATAAAAATACGATAAAATTATGTTACAATATTAAGCGCCACTTCTTTCTTCCTATAAGGAGATAAATATTTTTTAGCCCATCTTATTCTCAACAGATCAGCAAGTCGTTCACCGAGAAGAGCATCAGTCGATACCATATTTGACGTTCCTATAAATGGAGCCACACTCTTATCTCCTATTCGCAAACATCTCACCTTATATACCTCTAGATCAGCGTTAACCACTGAAGTATTCTGACATTCCAAACCCATTTTGGTGGTACCAGCGACGGTAGAAGTGGGCCCTCCCAAATTATAAATCATACACTTGAAGTAGTACTCGCTGCAAAATTTCAAATTCCTACAATTCGGTATGTCTACGTTCAAAAACTTGGCCTTGTAACGTTGCATTGCCAGACTGTCAGTCAAACTCACGATCATCGTTACTGCGGAGTACATTCCGCTGAAATCGTTGCCGTCTTCATCTGACATATAGTTGGGATGCACTACCGGAGGTCCCTGAAGATAAGACGAATTGAGGTAAACTTCGCCTCTCGATTCGGGATTCAGCAAAGTGGGCGTAAAGACCATGATGTTGCGCAGCTTATTATGCTTCAGAACGGAAGCGACCACTGCGGGATGATAGTGAAGATTCTCCAGGAAAGTTTTCAAGTAGAAATCGTTCCTCTTGAAGTACTGATGATAAATGGCAATGTTGGGATACTCGCGATTCTTGTGATGCGTCGCGATGAACGCGACGAAATCGTTGATGCCCGTAGAAGTGTAGTACCCGATGCGATCCATGAGGAAGTCCCACGTCGACTGGTAAAACTCGGCGAAATCGAAATAGTCGTTTTGACAGTCGACGGTCGTGCAATTCAAACACTGACCGCAACATTTGTCTATTGCCACGAAGATTGGCACGCTGAAATGCGATTGAAAATTTTTTCCTACGGCCAAGTTGGCAATGACGGGAATCCTGTTCTTCTCCAGTTGTTGGGACGGGCCTATTCCGCTCATCAATAGCAGTTTGGCGTTGTTTATCGGACCTCCCGTCAGAATGACTTCCTTCTTCACGCGAATGTACTTTTTATGTTTACCTATCGACACTTCGAGTCCCTGGACTCGACCATCCTGCGGACTGGTAAAAACGACTCTCGTGGCTGTCGTTCTAGTCAACAGATCGAAGTTCTTACGGTCGCCTATGGGAGATAGGAAAATTTTCCCCATATTCATTCTGAGACTCTTGATACTCATGACCAACATCTCCAAGTAACCTACGTATTTTCCGGGCGATAACGGCTTATATCCAGCAGTTTTGTACATTTTAGACAGAGGTAGTTTCAAGAAGTGCTCGGTTTTGAAGTAACTCAATGTAATATTTCCCAGGTAACCCACGGCGAATGGTGTACGCGTTTTTCCACCGTATCTCTCCAAATTGGCGAAATATTGCGGTATCTTTGCGGAACTCCATTCGTCGAATTGCCACGAATCGTAATCCCTCGTCGTTCCGCGATAATAGTGCAAATTGTTGATGGTGCTGGTACCTCCAAGGACTTTTCCGCGAGATACGATGCAACGTTCGCCCATCATACCCTTACATCCATACTTCTCTTTGGTTGTCATGAATCGCCAGTCTTCATCGGTGTACTGCAACGCGAAGAACAAAAAGGGAACTTCGGATGTTGCCGACGGACAATCGCCAGCTTCCACAAGGAGAACCTTGAATTCTGGGGTATCGGTGAGACGATTGGCCAACAACGAACCCGAGCTACCGGCTCCAACTATGACGAAATCATAATCTGGTTCATCTATCTGGAAACAAAAATGATCTTCAATCGTACAGTCAATAGAAGTTTCCAAACGTTAAATAACACAAGTCAGCTCAGTCATGTCCTCTTAGTCCATAGAAATTCGAATTTTTCCCAGAAATCGAGGAAACATTTTTCATTTATACTGGGTGTCCCTTTTTAATCCGCCAGTAGCGATAATTCTGAAGCAGTACATTGAAGCAAAAAGTATTCCGAATAAAAAGTTAACGGTTATCTGATGCCGTCGACTTTGCGCCCCCCCCCCTGGTCCCCGGGGGCGGCGGGAACAGGGGGCAACTTTCAAATCTTAAATGGAAACCCCTATTTTGTATTGCAGATTCGGATAGTGTTAAAGAGTAGGTCAATTTTATTCGGGGTGTTTTTAAAATTTGGTAATAGATAGCGCTGCAAACGTCAAAATCTGTTTGTGTGTCTGTGTGGTTGTTCGTGTGTTGCATGGGCATGTGAGTGTGCGTGTTGCGTGTGTGTGAGTCCGTCGCCATTGCAATTCACATGTAGTGCTCAAAATTGTGTCCATGATGGTCTCGACACAATCGTACACGTTTAGCGGAATTCTCCACGCACGCCCGCAACGTGTTTGGAGAAATTTCATGACAGGCATTAGTTATTCGCTCCATCATGTTCTCGCGCGTGGTTGGAGGATCGCGGAAGACGACGTCTTTCAGGTAACCCCAAAGGAAAAAATCTTGCTATTTAATTGATAAAAAAAACACATTTTCACGTTTGCAGTGCCATCTATCATCAATTGTGGAAAACAACTCGGATAAAATTCACCTACTTTTAGCTCCTGTGCAGTTAAAGATATTCCGTTGAAATCTGGTACTCGAGTATTTCAGAGGACGCCGAATAAGATGGTTCAATTAGTTTCAGATTATGCGGTAGAGGACGACTTTTCGGCGTTTCCTTTAGCCTTAACTTTTTTGAGACAAATTTTTTCTTTGCACGTTTTTCTGGTTCACAATTCTATTCCGAACAAATAATGTACTCTTGTTGAGGGTCTCAAAATTTCACCGTTTTCGAGAAAAACGCGTTTAAATGAACATAACAAAAACTCATTAACGAATTTACTTCATTTGAACGCGTTTTTCTCGAACTGCGGTTAGCAGTTTTTTTCGAAAATTTAATCTAATTTCCGATTATCATGTCATAGCTATACCGTATAATTTAAGTTTTTGGGATAAAATCAATAAAACCGTTATCATTACAAATTACGCCCTCTACCAATTGCATTAGAAACTATCGTGTACCAATAGATACGACAAATGAAAGTAAGTATCTTTTCTTCTATACAAACTGAAATTTACTAAAATCGAATAAGTTGTTTAGAAACTACATCGATTTAAATTATTACACTTTCGAAAGCTTCCCCCACTCTTATCAAGGGCGGTATGCCAAAGAGCTTTGAACCAAAATGATGTAAAATTATCTATCCTTTCTAATGATGTTAACAAAGATATACCTTAATGTGAGAATTTCCGGAGAAACGCGTTTAAATGAACATAACAAAAACTCATTATCAAATTTACTTACTACCGAATCATTTAAACGCGTTTTTCTAGAAAACGGTGAGATTTTGAGAACCTCAACAAGAGTACATTATTTGTTCAAAATGATATTGTAAACCAGAAAAATGTACAAAGAAAACAAAAATTTCATTCTCAAAAAATTTAAGGCTGAAAGAAACGCCGAAAAGTCGCGCACCCAGCGCCCTCTACCACATAATCTAAAAATTACTAGACCGTCCTATTTGGCGTCTTCTGAAACCCCCGAGTACCAGATTTCAACGGAATATCTGTAACTGCAGAGGAGCTACAGCAAAATTACGTTTAAAAAAAATTAAATTCAACTTCTATCTCTGAAACGAAAGAAGATAGGACCATAGTTTATATGAAAAATGATGATTATTTTTGTAAAATCTACCGTCCCTGCATACACGGCAGGTCTTTCTGAAACACCCTGTATATGTATACAAATATAAAAATGTGGTTTTTTCGCAATATCTCTTTTCCTTTGCGTTTTTGGAAATAATTACAAGAATGAAAAAGGGTTTAGAACGTCGATTTACAAGAACCCAATTGTGAAAAAATGAAAAAGCGCATAAGGTTTTCCGAATTTCGCGAAAAATCTCAAATATATACAGGATGTTCCAGGTTTTAGTAGCGGAACTTTAACAGTTGATAGAAAATTTGATTTTGAGACAAAAACTTCCTAGTATCATATATGCACAGACGCTTCATTTTTGGGATACAGGGTGCTGAATTTTATTAAAAAATTCTTAATTTTGTTTGTATCTCCGAAGATAATTAGGATGACACAAGGAAATTTGGTACCGGTATTACATCCAGTGGCGTAGATTTAGGTATTAAATAACGATAAATTGACCCGAAAAGTGTTATGACCCTGTGAAGGCTACTTTTTAGAAACAAACTTGACAGCCAGCCATGTCGATATTAACCGTGGCTATCTTACTTTATATATTGATAATGACTGATTAATGTAGATTTCAATAAAATAGCATTTTAAGTTTAGAGCAGAGTGTAAATTAGATAGTGAAGCAATAATATATTATTGGAAATAGAGGATTAGAAAAGGTCATTTTATTTTTGCCGGTCAACGACGCTTTCTAATTCAAGTTTTTTTTTTTCGAATTTTCACCCGATTTCATGGTGGTGTAACAAGGGTTTAGTACAGGTTATTTCCAATATTTAAAAAAACAAAGTCATTCTTAGTAAATTGAAATTTCATGTAAAATTAAAATATCTAACAGTAAAGAACATCCAGGGGTTGCAGATGTTCAATATTGAATGTAGCTTGAGGAAGTTAAGGAATTTCTAAAATAAATATAAGACAATTCACACTCGTTTCAACGAGGGTGGTATGATACCATAGCTAGGTCAAGAAGGTTGTAAAAGTCCACACAAGTTAGTAATAAAGGATATAATAGACCTGTCGAACCAATACCCGATATACGACGAGAAACTAATGGTTTGCTACAAGATAGATATTGATGTTTTCCATCTGGAGATGTTTTATGTACATTCAAATCAGTTAGGGATATTTAGTAAAGGACAGATAGATTTAGAAATCCCCACATTCTGTACTAAAGACCTCAAGAGAGAAATCTTATTGCTTATTGGTTAAACAATTCAGGGATCCGTTTCCGAATTGTAGATTGGTTCTTGAGGAAAAGGACGCATTATAAATACTAGAGATAATGCCTAAAACCTTCAGTTATGTTTTCTAGCTTGAATTAGTATCTTGAGAAATCACGTGACACTTAATTTCAATTAATTTAACTTGTTAGTTTCTCCAGAGTGTTTTTGGTAAGAAGGGTGGATTTCGCTTAATCAGAATTGTTTTAGATTTTCGATCAAATTTGTTGTTCTCAGTATTTATTCAAGTTAAGTTCAAGAATACTTTCAAATCATTTCATTCATTTTCGATCCCCTAGGTTCATCCTGGTTGGATATCAATTTATTAATCTTAGTTTAATTTCTCTTTTAGTTGATTTAGATTATCTAGGTATTTTATTTGAGTATAGATTTTGATCTTAGTTTTTATTCTTATTAGTAATAAAGTTAATCATAATATTCATTTCTATTATCTTTAATTTTCATACATTCTCTTATTATTATCATTATCATTTAATTGTTATTTTTTTATTATTAAATGTTATTGTTGTTGTTGAGTATGAGTTTATCTGATTGATATTAGCGTTTATCCTTCCTCTTACCTTCCAGTGTGTTAAAATCTTAAGTGTCTTGTGAAAGAAAAGGGTAAGTGTCAATGATATTTTTCACGTTTGTTCTGGCTAATCAATGATTGGAATCAAACTCCAACGTGTCATGGTTCTCTTAATTTAATGGCCACACTGTTAATAAATAAATAGATTGAGGATTAGGAATAATATAAATTCCTTAAGTAAAGTTTTATAGAGTTTTTATTGATAGAGTACCATGTTACAATTGGCAGCAGTCGGTAGGCGAACTTAATGAATATAATACCATTTTACAATTGGCATCAGTCGGTAGTCGAACTTAATACATATAATTCTATGCTACAATTAGATGCAATCGGTAGGCGAATTTATATATAATTCTGTTAGAATTATTTATACACTAGATAGGCGATCTTAATACATAATGTGTTTCCATATTAATTAGTTCCGTAGTTAATTATGTTTACAATTAGCACCAGTCGATAGTCGAATTAAATGCATTATCATGTTTACAATTAACAGCAGTCAGAAGTCGAACTTAATTCATGCGATACATGCTAATAATTGGCAGCAGTATATAGTAGAACTTAATTCATATGACTCAAGTAGAATTTACAGCAATCAATAGTGGTACTTAATCCTTATTTTTCAATGCTTACAATTAGTAGCAGTAGATAAAGGAACCTAATTAATATTATACATTTTACAATTAACTTCAAAATGTAATCGAATTTACAATTTTATTCAAAATTTATATTCATGTTATAAATGGCGCAGTCACTTTAGAATCCATAATTAATATCCATATCACAATTAGCTTCAGTTGATAATTCCAATCTTCCTTGTGTGATTTAATGATAATTATCACAATCGATATTTCAGTTTACAATGAAATAAAGTTATAAATATTAAAAGTTTTCGAGTTTTGTGTATAGTAAAAAAGATGTTTATTTTATAATTGTTGCAACTAGATTTCTATATCTGTTTATTTTTCTTTTTTCTTAATATTATTATGATGAAAATATTATAAAGGACAAGTATATTTTGAAATAATTGAAATCAATATTAAGTATTACAAGAGTCCAGAGGTATTACCTGTAAACAATGATTTGGACAATTTTACAGGGCATTTTATGAAGTATCGTAGTAAAGCGAAGTTGAACGTAAATGATATTATTATTCAATAATAACTGTTGATTTAGATTCTTTGAGAAAGATCAGTAATAATCGTTATGTAAAAAGAAAATTTACCAATTCAAGTAGAACATAATTAATTAATTAGGAATCTGAATGCAATAATTTAGTTACCATCTTACAGAAAAAGGTTATGTTTAATAAGATTGGAGTATCAAATGAGGATTTACATTTTTATTATAAACAATCGAAATTACTTTGCGTAATTTTTATTTTTCCAATTATTTCAATTATGCCAAACATTTAAACCGAAAGATAGAATTGATACGATATCAAGTCTGAAAGTATAGCTCCGGTTCTTTAAAAAGAATCGTGAATTAAGAATACCTTTGATTCAAGTAAATGTAACAAGGGTTTAGTACAGGTTATTTCCAATATTTAAAAAAACAAAGTCATTCTTAGTAAATTGAAATTTCATGTAAAATTAAAATATCTAACAGTAAAGAACATCCAGGGGTTGCAGATGTTCAATATTGAATGTAGCTTGAGGAAGTTAAGGAATTTCTAAAATAAATATAAGACAATTCACACTCGTTTCAACGAGGGTGGTATGATACCATAGCTAGGTCAAGAAGGTTGTAAAAGTCCACACAAGTTAGTAATAAAGGATATAATAGACCTGTCGAACCAATACCCGATATACGACGAGAAACTAATGGTTTGCTACAAGATAGATATTGATGTTTTCCATCTGGAGATGTTTTATGTACATTCAAATCAGTTAGGGATATTTAGTAAAGGACAGATAGATTTAGAAATCCCCACATTCTGTACTAAAGACCTCAAGAGAGGTGCTTATTGGTTAAACAATTCAGGGATCCGTTTCCGAATTGTAGATTGGTTCTTGAGGAAAAGGACGCATTATAAATACTAGAGATAATGCCTAAAACCTTCAGTTATGTTTTCTAGCTTGAATTAGTATCTTGAGAAATCACGTGACACTTAATTTCAATTAATTTAACTTGTTAGTTTCTCCAGAGTGTTTTTGGTAAGAAGGGTGGATTTCGCTTAATCAGAATTGTTTTAGATTTTCGATCAAATTTGTTGTTCTCAGTATTTATTCAAGTTAAGTTCAAGAATACTTTCAAATCATTTCATTCATTTTCGATCCCCTAGGTTCATCCTGGTTGGATATCAATTTATTAATCTTAGTTTAATTTCTCTTTTAGTTGATTTAGATTATCTAGGTATTTTATTTGAGTATAGATTTTGATCTTAGTTTTTATTCTTATTAGTAATAAAGTTAATCATAATATTCATTTCTATTATCTTTAATTTTCATACATTCTCTTATTATTATCATTATCATTTAATTGTTATTTTTTTATTATTAAATGTTATTGTTGTTGTTGAGTATGAGTTTATCTCATTGATATTAGCGTTTATCCTTCCTCTTACCTTCCAGTGTGTTAAAATCTTAAGTGTCTTGTGAAAGAAAAGGGTAAGTGTCAATGATATTTTTCACGTTTGTTCTGGCTAATCAATGATTGGAATCAAACTCCAACGTGTCATGGTTCTCTTAATTTAATGGCCACACTGTTAATAAATAAATAGATTGAGGATTAGGAATAATATAAATTCCTTAAGTAAAGTTTTATAGAGTTTTTATTGATAGAGTACCATGTTACAGTGGTGGTAATTAATCACAAACATTAAATTTGCCGTGAAACGGTCCACGTACAAAGAAATGTCAAGATACCTTATTTGTTCCGATTTAAATTCTGCATCGAAGTTTGTTCCTAAAAAGTAGCCTTTACAGGGTGATAAAACTTTTCGGCCCAATTTATTGGTATTTAATACCTATATCTACGCCACTGGATGTAATACCAGTCTCAAATTATGTGCAAATGTAGTAACTTATCTACGCATCCACGATACCAAATTTCATTGTATCTTCGGAAATACAAACAAAATTAAAACTTTTTTTAGGAATTTCAAAAATTAAACGTCTGTGTATATAACTTTTTTCTCAAAATCAAATTTTCTATCAACTGTTACAGTTCTGCTACTAAAACCTGGGACACCCTGTATATATTTGAATACTTTTTATCACTGATAACGAAATATCTCGTTTCCTTTGCGTTTTTGGAAAAAATCACTAGAATGACAACCGTTTGTGAATTACATTTAAAATCACAAATAAATAGTATTATTTGATATAATGAGTAAAGAACTTCTGAATTTGTTTGTAATACAGTTAACTGCGTTTATTCAAAAATATTGAAAACCTGCACAACCTGACAACAGTGACTAACCCTGAGCCATGACGTCATTTCATTCTTAACATGACCCGCGTTTTAGGTTAGGTACCTGTGCAAAACATTAAGTCAGGGGGTAGGTGGTAGCCGTATATTATACCATCAATTTCAAAATAAGGTATTTTGGTGTATCCCTTTGACGTTCAAAAGTATTAAGTATCTCATATTGAATAACTTTCTATTCATATATCTATGGTTTCGGCGATTACGTAGTGTAAATTCACAATATTTCGGAAGTTGGAGAATAAAACTCAAATTTTACACAAGACTTTTAACATTTAATTTAAAAATGCTGACAAATTGTTTCACCACACTCTGAGTTATCAACTAAAGCTAAATCTAAAAGTATGTCCTTAAATATTAGGGATCAGAATGTGGTACAAATTGAGGGATGGTGTGGATAATAGTGAGAGTGTATTTACAAAATTGTTAACAAGTGTTGAATTATATGTATCGATTTGATCATTTAATATTACATTGTTATTGTTTTTTGAGTGTTTCAATATTTCTATGGATTCTAGTATATTACATTTATGTCCTTTTTCCTGAATATGTAGAATATCGGGATTAAGGGTGAAATTGTGGTTATATTCTAACAGGTGATTCGCGTAATTAGAGTCCTCTTTTTTGAGACGTTACAGGCTCAAAAAAGAAGACTCTAATTACGCGAATCACCTGTTAGAACATAACACAGTTTCACCCTTAATCCCGATATTCTACATATTCAGGAAAAAGGACATAAACTTAATATACTAGAATCCATAGAAATATTGAAACACTCAAAAAACAATAATAATGTAATATTAAATGATCAAATCGATACATATAATTCACCACTTGTTAACAATATTATAAATACACTCCCACCATTATTCACCCCCATTCCTCAATTTGTACCACATTCTGATTCCTAATATTTAAGGACATACTTTTAGATTTAGCTTTAGTTGATAACTCCTTGCTTTGAAAATGCCACAGTGTGGTGAAACAATTTGCCAGCATTTTTAAATTGAATGTTAAAACTCTTGTGTAAAATCTGAGTTTTATTCTCTAACTTCCGAAGAAACTTTTTTTTTCAATCACGGGTGGGAACTTCAATTTTCAACGAAAATCTATAGACCAACCTACAGAGCCATTTTATTGAAATAATGTGAGAGAAATATCGGTTGAATATTTACCTTCAATAACCTAGCAGAGCAGTCTTTGGGATACGGACTTTTATCACTGAAAACTACAACATTGTAGTAAATGGCGGTTACTAACAGGGTGATGGCATGACCCAACGCACCTTTAACTGGATCGATCGTTTTCAAATAAGATAAATCCATAACACTATAATTTAAGACGTTCTACAAATTTTGATTGACGTATCGATGAAGTTTTCGAATCTATATACCTGTCGTATTTTTTCGTTCGAAACGAATAAACCATAGACGTGACCATAGTCTTATACTTTGACTATGGACGTGATTCCATAGTTAAAAATCACATCAATGTCATTGAAAACATAGATAGCAATGATTAAAACATACTCAAACCCGCAGAATTTGAAGAAGGGAGACGCTTGGGTGGGTAATGATTAACAACACCCGACTGTCGGACAGTGTTGCCAGATTACAGGTTTACACCCTAAATTTAAGTTTTTTAAGCTATTGCATAGAATGTATCGCGGGCTTTGAGCGCTGCGACCGAATCAAGAAATTCCGTAACGGAAATAAAACCTAACACCCCCACTCCGCCTACCATGTAGCTCGGCCGAGCGTTTGCTTAACCTGTATGTTTATGGTACGACTGTACGAAGCTCGCACGGATCGAGACGAGCTGCTCCGAAATCGGACGAATACTTAAGCAGCTGTTTGTGAAAAAGTATATAGGTGTATAGGTATCAAAGAGTTCTATAACTAGAGTGGACAAATAAGGCATTTATTCATACGAATCGAGTGGGTATGTCCTTCTCTTTCCACGCGCTCGTACTATAGCGCCACGTCGTATAATACAATATATATAATAAAGGCTAAAAAAAAAGCGATCAATTTGGAATTTGGTGCACTTATTTATATTAGTAATAGCAACATATTCTGAGAAGCTCCTAGGTATTCTAATTGTTGAGATATTGAATTTCTACGCAATTTGCAGGTTAACAATGGCACTTGGGATATCGCACCAGATCTTAGTTTGTAGATAATTGAGAAAGGAACAAAAAACTATATAGTACATAATGCTAATGCATGGAACCAATTCAAGACAATAACATGTAAACCATAATGTTCTAATTCTTGAAGTAAGATATTGTCTCAAAGGCTCGTTCAAGAATAATGTAAATGTACAATTCTTCATCAATCTGCCTGATCCAGTTCCAAACTGTAAGTTGTAAAGCTGTTCCACAGAAATGTTGACTACAAAATCATGACTGGTTACTGAGTATAACACTGTTTCTATTTAAAAACTCCATTAATCGATCGTAAACGGTTAATTCCAGAAGTTTTTCAATGACAGGTAAAGTATTTAATTGTCGAAAATGGCATGCTTCATCAGAATTGTTTATTTTCAGATGGTACAACAGTAGTTATTTTTAACATTGAAGGGAATTTTCCTTCTTGTAGCGATTGGTTAATCAAATTCAATAATGAGGTATAGCAAATGTCAACTTCATTTAATAACTTTTCATTCACGGCTTCTAATGGGTTGCCTCTATTTTTTAGTTTAGATGTATGTAACATCAATTGGTTTAAAAGTTTCAAGTTTAGGTTCAACAAAATTAGGTAACCAATTATAAGAATAGATATTGATATTGTAATGTATATTTCTTACAATCCATTTTTTGTAGATCCGTACTACCAGGTTTCGAGCTGAATTATTACACCTCATCTTGAGGTATATATAAAGAATGGATTCAATATATAAATTTATTTATACATCATATAGTTTCATTTATTGATAATTAAAGTTCATATGTAAAATTTCATTTTTTGATTTACATGTTTCATGTTGAACAGTTGAATTTCAACAAAAATGTATTTTATTTCAACTTTATCATCCTGTATCTCAGAAAGAGGAAACTTAAACCAATTGTTGTTGAATGGAATATTATTATTTTTGCCTTCTAAATGTACAGTTAAAATTTAGGGTATTACTTATAAATCAACCTGTATAAATGATTCATTTAATCCTAAAACATTTTATTTGATTATGCTTACATTCCCTTTACTAAGTTAGAATTGAAAAACATCTTTATAATTTTTATAATTTGTATAGATTTTTAGATTATTTAGGAGTTTGCGGTTTATTTCAATTGTTAGTGGTTTTCTCAACGCCATTTTGACTGCGGATAAGCACTAATAAAGTTCCTATATATTTATAGGAACTTTAACCAGTGGCTCCTCTATGTGAGAAAATTTTAAGGGAGTCCATATCACTAAAAGTATACGTTTTCTACATTTACTGCGTTTTTACAATTCAAGATATCTACTTATTCCTATTCAAAAGAATTGATTTTCAATGCCACATTCCAAATTTTGGATTAGGCATCTTATAAGTATCTATAATCATTTGGGCACCTTTCTGCCCTATCATTATGGCAGCAGCGTTTGTATTTACACTTGTAATTGTGGGCATTACACTTGCATCTATTACTCTCAAATTTTTGATCCCGTGCACTTTCAACTGTGTGTCTACAACAGCTTCACTATCACTTGACGGTCCCATCTTGCACGTCCCAACGGGATGGTACAAAGTTGTACCAACGTGCCGGATCGCGCATCGCCAATAATCATCAGAATCTAATGCAAAGTCTTCACAATCTGGTAAATTTATTTTGATTGGTTCAGCACCAACTTTTTGCAAAGATTCGGTTGCGACCATTTTTTGAGCGTAACGGATGCCCTCGAGGAGAGTTTGGATATCCTTTCCGTCCTCATCCGTGATGTATCCAGAGTAGATCAAGGGCTTGTCAAATGGAGAGTTCGTTTTGAGAAGGATTTTTCCTCTCGATCTCGGTTGGGATAATATTGGTATAATGTTCAACAAGCTGGACAGTTGGTTAGCATCTAACAGTTGCTGGCCTATTTCGTCATCCAGTTGTAATGCTTTGATTTGTCTTTGAAGGGCATGCTCATCATTTTTGCTAGTTGTACCAAAAAGATACTGTATATTGGGATACACTGATTCGTTTCTTGTGTTAATGAAACTAGCAATGTTGATCATACCTGTGTGGGCGAGTGGTCCTTCGCGATTCATGAGGTACTGATAAACGTTAGTTAATTGTTGCTCTGGTTTATATTCACTGATTGCGAACTTGTTAACTTTGACGTAAAATGTGGAGTATATCATATGATCCTGTAAATTTTCTCCTACTTTCAAATCTTGAACAACTTCTATTTCAAGGTTTTCCAGATGATCTTTTGGACCGATTCCACTTAACATCAACAGCTGAGGGGAATTGATAGAACCAGCTGATAGAATCACTTCCTTCTTAGAGAATAATCGCAAATCCTTATTACCTATCCTGACTTCCACCCCTTTGGCTTCTTTAGTCAACTTGTCAATTATTATTCTTTTAACATATACGTTAGTTCCCATAATCAAATTATTTCTATCTTTGCTAGTACCCAGAAATGCTTTGGCTGTATTGACTCTTTCCCCATTGTACATGTTTTGGACGTTATCAAATATACCACGAGGTCCTGCTTCGTGTAAAATTGGATTTCCCAGTTCCGCTGAGGCTCTCAATATGAATTCTCTAACGTGCTCTGGATATTCATATCTGGTAAGTTTCATGGGACCTTCTTCCCCGTAATGATTTCTATTTCTCAAGCCTGATGCCATCAAGTTTTCGGACATTTGAAAGTAAGGCAGAACCTGTTCATAATCCCAACCAGTATTTCCAGCCTCTGCCCAATTGTTGAAATCTCTATCATTGCCACGTATGTACACCATTAGGTTAATTGTACTGGAGCCACCCAATACCTTTCCTCTTGGCCATGAGCACCTTTGATTCTTCATTCCTAAACAAGTGGTGCCTGTGGGTTCTGTTGTATACTGCCAATCTTCTGCTGTCCATCTTGTTTGAAGTGTTAACCCAGGTATCTGTGAAATTAAAAAATATGTAAAATAAACGAAATTCCAATTAACATCAACTGCAAAGTGTAATCGCTGACAATTATTCCGCCACACAGTGTCATTTTCAAAGTAGGTTATGTTTTACTAGCAGTTGTCCCGCAGAAAAGCTAATACCCAGCTTTTTGTTCACTGGTGAGTAGCGCCACCACATATCCGAGCATAGAGGGAACAACCACGACGAAAAGTAGGGGTTAAATCGGCTCGATAACCCCACTCAATACGAAATTCCGAAATTTGCCGATCTCTGGAAAATCAACGATGCTCTCACAATGCCGCAAAGCGACTCGTTCCGGAAGGACAAAGTGGCAGACCGTTCGACCGGATTGAGAAAACGGAGAGGCGTCTACAAAAAGTCGAGGCCAAGATCCAGCGGCAGGGCTTTCAAGCCATAAATTAGGCTTACTTATATATACATTCCAATGCATTATGCTTATCGAATCAAATCATAAGAATATCATAAGTAAAGGGCCGAATATATGCAAAGTGCATATATTTGCATATTTTGCATATTTTTACAAATTTTATAAGAAATTGCATATTTTGGCAAAAATAAAATTTGTGTGCATATTTTTATGTTTTTCGTTTTATCAAAAGATTAAGTGCGACCCTTGCAGATATTTGATATAATTTAAAAGGTGGGTAGGTTTTATTGTTATATGGTTTATGGATCCATTTTAATATTAAATGGTTTATTGCCGGCATTTATTGGATGTTTAGGAATTTCCAAGTAATCATCTTGCTTAATTCACCGAACAGAAACAAGACAAGAAGGATCACTTGAAGCTCCACCCCTAATGTTGTCTATTTCGCTGGCACACTTAAATAATCCCTGGTGGTGCCAAGATGTGTTCGGTGGTAGTAAGTATTGTCACCGAACAGAAACTTCTGTTCGGTGCGCAAATAAATTCATAACAAAACTTTCTATTTTCGGGGTCTAGTTGGAATGCGGCGGCTTGCTTTTATGGTTCGGACTTCACAGTACCGACGCCAAGTGAACCTTCTTGTCTTGTTTCTTTTTGGTGCCTAATTGGAGAGCGAATGTGGTCTCTTCTTTTGTATTTATATTGTATAGTTTAGTTTGTCGATAGATTCCAGTGTGAAAAGAGTGATTTCGAAAATATTTATTTCAAACGCCTAAAATGCCGAAAGCCGCTTCGTGGATTAAAAATTTTCCTGAGTTGGAGTTTAGTGGGGATAAAGTGTTTTGCAAAGTTTGTGCCAAAATCATTGTTTGTGGAAAGAAGTTCCAAATTGATCAACACTTGAAAACAGCTATGCATAAAGCTAAGTTGCAGAAAAATAAATCTGTGCCTGTTCAGCAGTGTGTGCAAACCGCATTTCAAAATGTCAAACCAAAGAGTGAAAAGGAGGTGTTTCATCAAGACTTATGCAAAGCTTTAGTCGCAGCAAATATACCTTTGAAGAAACTGCAAAATACACAATTCAGAGATTTTTTGCAAAAATATTGTGATCAAAACGAATCCACACTTAGAAAGAAGTATGTGCAAACAGTATACGAAACCGTAATGGAAGAAATTAAAGTTTCACTGGGCGATGAACATTTTTATATTATTGTTGATGAAAGCACAGACTCATGTGGTCGATATATCGCACATCTTAATATTGGAGGGCTTCAAATGAGCCAGGGAAGCCATATTTAATATCTTCTAAACAGTTAAACAAAACAAATAATGTGGCCGTAACTCGATTTATTCAGCAGTCTCTATCAAATTTTTTTTTACCAAATCCAGTTCCAGTAGAGAAGTTTTTAGTGTTTTTGTCTGACACAGCGCCGTATATGGTTAAAGTAGGCCAAAACTTAAAAATATTTTATCCCAATATGGTAGATGTCACTTGCCTTTTACACGGGATAAACAGAGTTGCAGAAACTATTAGAACAGCATATCCCTTGGTGAACAAATTAATTTCAAATGTAAAGAAAGTGTTTTTGAAAGCACCTCAAAGAGTGCAGATCTGTAGGGAGAAATTGCCAGGAGTTAGTTTACCTCCAGAGCCCGTAATTACTCGATGGGGAACATGGATTAAGGCCGCGATATTCTACGCAGACCATTTTGAAGCCATTAAAGACATAGTTTTAGATTTAGAAGACAATTCACAGTGTGTAGTGCAAAGTCAAGCAGTATTCAAAAATGTAAATTTAGCTAAGGAACTTGTTTTTATTAAGGTTAATTTTAGTTTTATACCAGATATAATAACTTCGTTAGAAAGTAGGAATATGAGTTTAAGAGAATTAATTAATATTGTTGAAACTTTTTCCGACAAATGCAAAAAAGTTCCTGGTGATGTAGGAAATCAAGTAAGAAGTAAACTCGAAGTTATTGTGGGGAAGAATGAAGGCTTTAAGTATTTAATGGAAGTCAAAAATATTTTTGATACTAAACCATGCAACGAAGTAATACCTTGGCCTTATAACTTACTACCCAAATTAAAATATTGCCAGATCACATCGGTAGATGTTGAAAGATCTTTTTCTTTGTACAAACATATTTTTACAGACAGAAGGCAAACACTTTTATTGGAAAATTTTTAAAAATATATCGTTATAAATGCATTTTATACTATTTCAGGTTAAAAATTTTACCTATTATATTTTTCTTTTAATTTTACTTAAAATAAATAATTTTTGTAAGAGTCGGCGTTTCTTTATTTCCATTTTTCCATGTTATATTCAAGGCATATAATTGCATATTTTGACAAATAAATGCATATTGTTGCATATTTCAAAGAAAAACTAAGCATATATATGCGCATATTTTAACCGAATTGACGTGCATATATTCCGCCCTTTAATCATAAGTCTTTGACATGGAATCCATTTTATCCTATTATATTGTTGATAGATATATAGAAGTTTTGATAATTTGTATGTATGCGGTCCAATATTACTTATAATGGGCCTTAAAGAGATATCACTTTTACGTAGTTTCGAAAGCCCATAGATTTAAGGTGCTTGCCCATTATGACAAATTAATTTATTTTTCAATTCAATAGGAATTATCTTATTTTTATACCATTTATTTATTAATTTATTGATGTCATTTTGTACTGATAATATAGGGTCCGATTTTAATTATTTGCGAGTTGTTTCATCGTTTAATAGATTTTCTATTTTGTTTTCATAGTCATTTCTATGCATTATGACGGTATTATTATTTATACTCGTTCAAAACTGATATTTGAGGGTTACCATCTAAGGTCTTTTTTGTGTGATAGTTAAAACGATTTTTTGCTATGCCTATTTCTGCTTTCTGTTTATACTTTTTATTTGTCAAGATGTTACAAATTTTATTTCTAATTTAATATTTTGTTTTTAATTTCTGGTTCCGCATTCTAAATTAGCAATTATATTATCGATAGGCAATTTTTTATTATCAGGCAATGCAAATTTCGGACTTAAGCTTAACGTGTGCTGCACCTCATCCGGAATTGTGCCTGTTAGGTTTTTCAACCATTGTTTAATGATATGTTGTTTTTCATAAGCTACGCACTTCCTTAAACTATTTATCTTTTTTGATTGAATGGCTTTGATTTTGTTGAATTTTTTTTCGGAATTGTTCGGCTGATTTTGGAAAAATTGGGTGATAAAGTTGCTGTCAAAATTCAGATAACAGAATTGTTTAACGCGTTTAATTTGGTTTTCAATCTCTGCTACATTTGTGCAAGCTTCTTTAATGAACAAATTTAAACAATTTGATGAAGATAATTTAGCTTACGCTTTCTTATTTTGTACCTTGCTAAACATATTATCCTTTGATTTAGATTTAATGGAATTTAGAAATACTTGCAGATTCCTACATCTTGTCAGAAATATACTGCGGTTCTTCACTCTCGCTAATACCTTAATTAACTTTCCCTATTCCTTCGAAACTATAGGATAGGTAGTAGTTCCTTCCATATTATATCCCAGTCGAAAGATTAATAATGATTCTTGACTCAGATGTAAATTATATATAAATTCGGGGGAAATAGGAATGTGCTGATACAATTAGTTATTAAGAAATCCCGTTTTAGGCATAATACGTCTTCTGATGATGATCGTTAGTCCGAAACGTACGTGAAGACGAAAATAATAAGCATATGTGTTAGAGTGACCTATTTTCCGTGAATTCATATATAATTTACATTCGTGAACTTACATCGCTGTTGGCTGATGGGTAATCTCCTGCTTCCAAGACTAAAACTTTCCATTTTCGATTTTCGGACAATCTGCTCGCCACTACCGAGCCAGCAGAACCTGCGCCTACTACAATGAAATCGAATTCCTCGTTATCTTGTAAATCAGGTCCTGAATCCATAGGATACTGATCTTTGTTGCCCAAGATGCATTGTTTGGCAAATAGAGTATTAATCAGTGCCAAGAACATATGTTGAGATACTCCAGCTAAGTTACTTCCACAAGAATTCGATGTGCCATAATCCATGGTGCTAGAAATCTAGAAGTTTCAAGACGAATTAGTTCATAATGACCTGATCATATTTTAACTTTCGTAAATTGAAGAATTAAACTCTACACACAACGTAATATTTAGTTTGCAATTAATGCAGACAAATTCTCAAAGTTAAGTGTTATCAACTAAAGCTTAGTCTGGAACTGTGTCCTCAAATATTAGAAGTGAATCTGAATGATGTATAAATTGAGGGATGGGGGTACACAATGGATTGGGTGAGAGTTTATTCCCAAAATTGTTGACAAATGGTGAATTGTAGGTATCTGTTTGGTCATTCAATACGCGAGCAAGGTGGAAAGTCCCTGAAAAATTAAACAGATGGCGCCACAATCGAAAATCCCATGTGACATTTGTGATGTACCATCTTTAACTAAAACGCATTAAAATTTTCGAACTGATAGGTCATTCGGTTTTGACACCCATCGAAAGCAAACAACCTTGAAGAAAAAGCGAATTTCGCATCTTGTTAAACATTATTTCTTGCGTTGTAAAACATTATGCAAACCAAGGCATCCCTTGTTAAACATTATGGATACTCTTCAATATCGATTGGAACGATTCACAAGTGGTTCACTGATTTTCGTCGAACGTTTTGGTCATTCAATTTAGGTTACAACGCCAGTAATCGTCAATATAATGGTATGATATTGAACAATCGGAGATTGCTGAGGCTATGGGCATCTAAACCGATCGGGATGGAAAATTTTGCATTTTTTTTGCGTAGAGGAGGGGAAATCTTGCATAGACGCCTCCGGTGCCCGTTCCCCGGGGTGTGCCGGATTCCTACCGACTAAAATCCTTCCTCCGTGAGGTTGGTTCTTCATCCTAAGGGGAGCCCCACTGCACTGCAGTCATTATTGTCCTATTGTGCCTTCACATGTTGCTACCTCCTCATCAGTCCGGTGTATTCTATGAATTTCAGTAGCCTTATATAGATGATACTCCTGATTTCCTCAAGTGTAGCTTTATCGTCTCCGAGGTATGTCCGACGACCAACCGCGTATGCCGTGCACTGACACAGCACATGCATAGGTGTCTCATCTTCCACGCCGCAACCTCTGCAAGTGGGCTGGTCATATATACGGGGCAGTTCTCTCCAGTAGGCACAGTGCTCTATCTCGAGCCATTTTTGAATTACAGATTAAGCTGTGGCATGAGAAATGTCACAGGTTGGATCTGGTCCAATCAATGGTTTTTCCGCCCCCACTTTAGCGAGGGCGACGGCAGTTTCTATCCGTTCTCGTTTGGTTTCCTCAGAACCACACACGAGTGTTACTCTATTGGGGTTCATTACTGGTGCCGTTAGTTCTTTAACACAATCAAGTACACATTGTGAGGTGATTGTGTTATCAGAACTTATCACTCCAGTGCCTGAAGCACTGTCAGGTTGCTCACTATGATTGTGATTTGTCTATTCTCATAGGCTCTCTCCCTCATAATTTGAGCACATGTTGTAATTGCACCTATTTTTGCTTGGAATTCTGTCGCAAAAGTCCCTAGGTGTAAAGTCCGTTTTCTCGACTATTCCAGTACCCGTACTTTTTCCGTCTTGGTGCCTTACCGAAGGCATATATTCCATATGGAATCCCGTGGTATCATAAGAGGCCTGCCCCCAGCGTTCTCCCGTGCATTCAAGGTTTGAAAGGCACGAGAGTGCTGTAAACCTTGATCCTGTCGGTTCTCATCCCCCATGGCACAGGTAATCCAAGCAATCCGAGGATGCTTCGGCCTTTTTGGTCAGCCTTTCCTTGGCCGATAAGATCGAAGCGATACGCTCCTCTTATGGCCTCTGCCTGAACGGGCTTCAACCTCAAGAGCTTCTCCATCGCAGCCATTGGGGTGGTAGACATTGCACATGTTACTCTCAAGCATGCCAGCCTTTGAACTCTGTTCCGTGAATGCTGGGATGCTTTGGTTTTTGGCCACCACACGATTGCGGCGTATGTTACAATGAATCTCATTATGGTTGTATACACCCAGTGTACCATCAGTGGAGTGAGTCCCCAGGTTCTCCCGACTGTACGACGACAGGTCCACAGGGCCCTTATCGCTTTGTTAACGGTTTTCTCCAGATGCTTCTCAAAGGTCAGCCTTTTATGTAAGCTCACCCCAAGGTACTTGACCGTATCCGTCATCTGTATATTTTTTCCATACAAAACTGAGTCTTGTATGTTTCCAATGTTCTTTCTCTTTGTGAAGGGTACAATGGTTATTTTCGAAGGTATCACTTTGAGTCCTTCCTTGTTGCACCATTTTTCCAAGGTGTTCAGTGCGTGCTACATCAGAGATGCTATTGAACTATCGAACTTCCCTTGTACTACAAGGTGGGCCAAAAGAAGTCATCCGATGTTGTTTGGCTCTAATTTTTTTTCTAAATGAAAAACTCCGATTCTGTTTTTTGATTATGTCTATTTGAACCCTTAGAATTTTATTGGTCGAGTCGAGAAGATGATATCGGCCAAATGGGTGCCGCCACAATTGATTGCTATACGGGCTCGTTTTATGGCATTTTTCATCACTTCGGCGAGCACTTCGGGCGACAGATTCTCGCACTCGTGTCGAATGTTGTCCTTGAGGGCTTCCAGGGTCTCGAGCTTGTTCACGTAAACATGGGACTTCAAAAAACCCCACAAAAAAAAGTCTGGAACGGTTAAATCGGGCGATCTTGCGCCGCCTTCAGAATATCGGTTGTGGCTCGCGCAGTGTGTGCCGTTGCTCCGTCCTGTTGGAACCACATGTCCCCCAGTCCTAATTCGTTCAATTGCGGCAGAAAAAACTCGGTTAACATGGCCCTATAGCGCGCACCGTCCACTGTTGTCGTTTGACCAGCGGCGTCCTCGAAAAATAGGCCCGATGACTCCTCCAGCGTGAACAGCGCACCATGCAGTCACTTTGAGCGGGTGTAATGGCTCCTCGTGGATTTTCGGTGCCCCAGAAGCGATAGTTTTGTGGTCCCATACTCTTCAAGGTTGGTGACCAAACGGCGCAGTGTTTGCGCTGTCGGTGCCGGACGACCGAGGAATCGGCGACGGAATTCGCGCTGCGCCAACACCACAGACGAATTGTTACGCAAAAAAATAGACACGATTATTCCGCGTTCTTGGGGAGTGTATCGCTCCATGGCTTGTTCACTTGTATTCTACATCTGTCTAGTTCACAAATGTCAAAAGAGATTTGAAATTGGCCGCTATTTGCAAAAATAAGAGCATCTTCCAATAGGGTGATTTCTTTTGGCCCACCTTGTATAATGACGATGTCATCCGCATATCCGATTACGCAGAATCCTTTGCTCTCAAGAAGTATCAGAAGTTCGTCCACCACCAGACTCCACAGCAGAGGGGACAGTACACCTCCCTGCAGACATCCCCCAGTGACCCCCACCTCCTTTTCAATCTCATTGAGAGTTCCTATGACTGTCCTGCATCGGAGCATGTTGTGGATCCATCTGCACAGCAGATCTTCCATCCCTCGCTCTCGCGTTGCTCCGGCAATTGATTCGAATGAGGAGTTGTCAAAAGCTCCCTCTATGTCCAGAAAGCTTGCTGGCTCAATTTCTTTGCATTCCAGCGATTTTTCTGCTCTCTGTATTAACTCGTTTACTTCCATTTCACAGGATTTCCCGGTTTGGTAAGCATACTGATTGCGATGTAGGGGATTTCTCATAAGAGTTCCATCTCTAACATGCCTGTCGATCAGTTTCTCTAGGGTTTTCAGGAGAAACGATGTAAGACTGATCGGACGGTAAGATTTTGGCTGAGGTAAGACTCTCGCCCTGGCTTTGGTATAAATACCACCTTTGCCGCCCTCCACTCTTCCGGTATGTAGCTCAGTGCCAGGCTGGCTCTCAGCATTTCCCACAGGATAGGGGCCAGTATATCCATTGCCTGCTGCAGTAAAACTGGCAGTATCCTATCGGTTCCTGGCGACTTATATGGTTTGAATGAATTTATTGCCCATTTGATTTTTGATTTGTTAATGATACTCGCAGCCAGAGCCCAGTTTTCTTTTCGCCCTCTCTTTTGAGGTATGGGGTCTTCTGGTTCTGTTAAACTACGGTCGTTTTCACACCGTGATCCAGTGAGTCTGGAGCAACATTTTGCATACATTTTTGAATATGAGAAAGCTATCTGCCAGTTGGGAGCCGCATTTGCTCTGTGCTGACAACAAGCTCACAACTTGTGACAACTTCAAAGAAGTGTATGGCGATATTCAAGGACGATAAGAAGGATTTTTTGCGCCGTTTCTTAACTGCGGATGAAACATGGATTCATCAAAACACACCAGAAACCAAAGAACAGTTGAAACAGTGGACTAGTCTTGGCCAATCGAAGCGGAAAAAAGGCCAAAGTGGGTTTATCGGCCAACAAAGTCAAGGCGAATGTTTTTTGGGATGTACACGATATCGTCCATATCGATTACCTTGGAAAGGGCGAAACGATCTCCGGCGTATATTATGCAAAATTAACTTTATATACAGATGCCCTAATTAATAATAATAACCAAACAAATGTCGCATGTCTAACATATTTATAACATACATTCTTAAAAACTAGAATTAAATCGTCGCTTTTTAAGCAACAAATAATCTATATTCAAATATTAATAATTCAAAATGTAACACAAATTAAAGAAATCTGGAGTTTATAGGCTAACGTGTGATGACTGGATATAGAACAAACTGGACACAGATTGAGTGATCTGCCTACCCTATGTGATATTCAAGCACATATTTACCTGGTAAAGTTTGATAATTATTCTCCTTTATATTTTTCACTCTTTCCAGAACACTCCTTGCAACAATAGGCAAGACCACTAAACGCGCCTCAGTTCTACAAATCACGCTTTGTCGATTGTATTTAACTAAGTGGTCCCGATAATTGTGATAACAACTAATCAACTAGCAAGAGAAACTTAATTTCTCTCTTAATGAAAAACTTGGTAGTAAAATGTGATTTGATTATATAATCTCTCCACATATCCTTATCGTATTGATACTAGAGCTAAATACATTTTCCGTTCAATTATTTAATTGAAATTGATAAATTGCATTTTAAGATTTTTAGAAATTATTTTATTAATAACTAGATAGTCGTGAAAAAATTACAGTAGGACAAATTGTTATACAAAAGTAATGTAACATAAAATAATTGATGAAGGAAACTGTAATTATTAAATGGCTAACTAGTTATAATGAAATAATTTCTAAAACTTCCTTCGTTATTAAACTGGATATATCTCAGGAATCGATAATTTCAGGTAAATGGAGCACTTGATAAAGATGAAAGCACGTGAAGTCTCTTTTGACTTTCTATAATAAAATAAAGAATCATAGATTTTGAGAAAATTTCAAACTCTGGTGTTCAACTATTGGCTCTCCCTCTTTCCAGTTGTTGCAATATTGAAAAAATGTTAATTTGTCATGAAACTCGACCAATGTCAAAAAAAATTAATGTCAGGTTCTTTCGCTTCTTTCCAGTTGCTGCATTATTGAAAAAATGTTAATTTGTCATGGAACTCGACCAATGTCAAAAAAAATTAATGTCAGGTTCTTTCGTTTGGAGATGAACTCGCAATGATTTTCATATATAATTGAAATACCCCATATAATTATATGAAACCTTATATTGAAAGTATGAGAAAGATTAGTCTAATCTGAATTCGAAATAATATATAGGCTGTCCCATTTAAAAAAATGTACCCATTATACAAGGTGTTTCAGAAAGTCCTCCCGTAAATGCAGGGAACGGTAGATTTTACAAAAATAATCAGATTTTTCATATAAACTATGGTCATATTTTCTTTCGTTTCGGAGATACAGGGCGTTGAATTTAATTTTTTTTTACGAAATTTTGCTGTGGCTCCTGTGCAGTTACAGATATTTCGTTGAAATCAGGTACTCGGGGGTTTCAGAGGACGCCAAATAAGATGGTTCAGTTAGTTTCAGAGATTGGGTGACACTTTTTCCACTCCATTTTTTCCACTGGTATATTTTTCCACTAGTTTTTTTTCCAATAACCTTTTTCCTCTAGTAATGATTTTCCACCAATTCGAAAATAGTATAATTGAAATGATTTGAACAAGGTCATAGCAACGACAGTTTGATACGTTGAACTGACAGTTTGACCTAACACATTGGTCTGACAGTTATCCCCCCTCCCTGTGGAACATGTACGAGCCCGTGTTACAAAATCTGTCGAGGACCAACAATGTGTCGGAAGGTTGGCACAACAGATTCCAGGTGGTTGTGGGAAAAAACCACCCTAGTCTTTACGCCTTCCTCCACAAGCTACAGAAAGAACAAGGAGACACCGAGGCCATGATCCGCGAGCTGGATTTAGGTCACAAAATTGAAAAAAAACTACACAGCATTCCAGAGTGAAAAACGAAGAGCGAATAAACAATTTAGTTCGCCAATATGAAGATACGAAAAGTGGAGGCGAAGTTTTGGAATATTTAAAAGCTGTCGGTCATCATATACAATTTTGATATCCTGTTTGATATCCGTTTATAAAACTATTAAAAGTATTAAAAAATAAACTGGAGGAAAAAATAAACTTGTGGAAAAATGTATTAGTGGAAAACTATATTAGTGGAAAAAGCGGAATGGAAAAAGCAGAGTGGAAAAAATGGAGTGGAAAAAATGGGTCCCACCCGTTTCTTCAGATTATGCGGTAGAGGGCACTGGGTGCCCCACTTTTCGGCGTTTCTTTAAGCCTTAACTTTATTGAGAATTTCTTGTTCTCTTTGCACATTTTTCTGGTTAACAATTTTATTTCAAACAAATAATGTACTATCGTTAAGGGTCTCAAAATCTCACCGTTTTCGAGAAAAACGCGTTTAAATGAACATACGCGATTTCGGTAGTAAGTAAATTTGTTAATGGGTTTTTGTTATGTTCATTCAAACGCGTTTCTCCGGAAATTCCCGCATCAAGGTATATCTTTGTTGACATCATTAGAAAGGTTAGACAAGTTTACATTATTTTGATTCCAAGCTCATTGGCATACCGACCTTGATAAGACTGGGGGAAACTATTGAAAGTGTAATAATTTAAATCGATGTAGTTTCTTAACGACTCTTTCGATATTAGTAAACTTTAGTTTGGATAGAAGAGAAGGTACGTACTTTCAATTGTCGTATCTATTGGTACACGATAGTTCCTAATAAAATTACTAGAGGGCGTATTTTGTAATGATAACGGTTTTATTGATTTTATCCCAAAAACTTAAATCATACGGTAAAGCTATGACATGATAATCGAAAATTAGATTAAATTCGCAAAAATAAAATTTAAAACGTAGATCGATATCTATTTTTGTTTCAAAGTTCGAGAAAAACGCAAAATGCTATGTGAGTCAACCTAAAAGGAACATTTTAACTCGTTATAAGGAACATTTTGCCTATATAAAGAAAAAAACGTGTGGCACTCGGGGACTGCCGCGGTGAAGCTATTGCATAGCATTTTTTTTCAACTTATGCATTTATAATTATTTATTTATTTTTAATTTATGCAGTATTTTTTTTTCTTTGATATTTTAATTCAAGTTACTTTTGAGCGTGGTGACCGATAAGAAAACAAATTTTTTTCTTTTATTGAATAAATGAGAAGTTAATATCGTTTAAAATATTTTAATTATCTTACAATACATGTAGGTTATTCAGGAATTTGTTATCATTGAAACTATAGGTTTATGGTAACCGAAATAAGAGACATAAGTTTGAGACTTGATATCCTCTAAATATCTGGAAAATACCGCGTCAATTTTGTTGTGGATTCTTGTGGATCATTATTCATTTTCAAATTCAATTTTTCCCAAAGAAAAGTTGTCAACCGCTCTGATTTTTTATCAGCGAAGTTGATGTTGAAATCGCCAGCCAAGATAAGTGGAAATTTATTACCATTTGTACCAAGTATCTTCGACCCTTCTTCAGTGTACTCCAGTAAAGTGCGATGAATAAAATGCTATACCTCGTCCAATTTTGGATTCGGAGAAATGTAAATTGCTACCATGACTATGTGTAGGCCATTTCTAAGTTTGCATAAGCACGCACAAATATCTCCAAAAAAATGAGCGCCTAACATTAACATCGGTAACGTGTGCAATATTTATTTCAATATTCGGAGTCATAATATTAGTTACATTATTATTATTTTGGTAAATAGCTACCCCAGCTTTTGGAACAGTATCTCGTTTGAATTAAACAATACAATTGAAATTAGATATTTCAATCGGATTATCATGCGCCATGCAAGATTCGATAAGAAGTAACACATTTGTTTGTCTCGTAACTAAATCTTGTAAATCGTATTTGTGACTATTTAGACTTTGGCAATTGAAAGTCATTATTGAAATGCCATTTCTATTACTAAGGAAATCTAAGACACTTTTAGCTGTCGTCTGAACACTATTTAAAGGCAGTCTTTTGAATTCTTGCAACAAAGATGCAGTCGATGCAGCTTGCCTTCGATTATTATAAAACTTGAATGTAGAATTATTGTTTTTTGACGTGATATACAATTTTTCAATATTAGTCACCCGAGAGAGAGCAACATAAACGAGTTCCTGTTATTTTTCGTTACGGAATTTCTTGATTCGGTCGCCGCGCTCAAAGCCCGCGATAAAAGCTATATGCAATATATGCAATAGCTTAATAGAAACAGGTACTCTCAGGTCTCTGCTACGCGCGTCTAACGTATAAACTCTAACTGACGCGTAGCGAGCTCCTAGAGGCATATGTCAAAATGATTTCGTTCGTAGCTAATTACATAGGACGTCTGGAGTTCATGCAATTATGTTTTCAGATAAATCGAACCTTCTAATTTCGATAGGCCACGTGAAAATCCCGGAGTCTAAAGCGCTAGAGTGTTATAACATTCGTATAAAATAGCGAAATTTCTCACTTTTAGAAACTTCAAATGAATTAATTAATTTGACACATGTTAGGTGTTTAGGTCTTACATTATTTTTCGTTACGGAATTTCTTGATTCGGTCGCTGCGCTCAAAGCCCGCGATAAAAGCTATATGCAATAGCTTAGAATAAAGGGAAAAAATCAGCGGTAGCCGAACATATTTGGATCACATGTCACACCAATTCTCAAGAAAGTTTATCACTTTTAAAACACAGGCAAATTTAAATATATAAACGAAAAAGCAATTTATTAAAATTCGATTTATCTGCAAATGAGGGTAACCCATTGTTCACATTATTGTACCCAAATAGTATTTAAACAGTCACATTTTGATTTATAATTTAGTTTACTTTGATGATGGCTACTTGGTAGCCAAAAGGTTCTCAGTATTTTGATAGTATTTTTAGTGGATAAAGGTGATTATTACTAATCAACATTATAACAGTGAAAAACTTCAATGTAAAACGTGGATGAGGTTTTATCGCTACCTGAAATAAGAAATACCAAGCCGACTGTTACAGTATATTATTTAGTTAGAAACAACCTGGTGCTCAAAACTAACATCTTACGACCAATCTCTACTAATAGCTGTATGCAATCAAGTGATAAAATAGAATATTAGTTATCCACAAGTGAGGAAAATTTGAATTTTTATAAATAAGCGCTCCAATGTGTGAAAACCCCTTACAAATTAGCGGTGTATTGTGTTGAATCCTTACACTATTCATAACAGTCTATAATGGAGAATTATAATTCTACGTGTTTCACGCTGTAATCGTCTATGATCATTTGAACACCTTTCTGTCCTATCATAATGGTAGGAGCATTTATATTTCCACTTGTGATTGTGGGCATGATACTTGCGTCTATTACTCTCAAATTTCGGATGCCGTGCACTTTCAACCGTGAATCTACTACCGCTTCACTATCACTAGATGAACCCATCTTGCATGTCCCAACTGGATGGTACACAGTTGTACCAACGTGCCGGATCGCGCATCGCCAATAATCATCAGAATCAGATGCAAACTTTTCACAATCTGGTAAATTTATTTTGATGAACTCAGCACCAACTTGTTGCAAAGATTCGGTTGCGACCATTTTTTGAGCGTAACGGATACCTTCGAGAAGAGTTTGAATATCCTTTCCGTCTTCATCCGTGAGGTATCCAGAGTAGATCAAGGGTTTGTCAAACGTACTGTCCGTTTTGAGAAGGAGTTTTCCTCTCGACCATGGCTTAGCTATTAATGGTATAATATTCAACAGACTCGACTGTTGGCCTACATCCAAAAGTTGTTGAGCTATGTAGTCTTCTAGGAGGAAACCATTCAATAATCTTGGAAGGAAATATTCATCATTTTGACGAGATGTAGTGAAGAGTAGTTCTATATTGGGATAATCTGAATCGTTTCTTGTGTTAACGAAACTGGCAACGTTGATTCCTACTTGAGCGAAAGGACCTTCGCGATTCATGAAATACTGATGGATGTTAGTCAAGTGTTGCTCTGGCTTATGCTCACTGATCGCAAAGTTGTTAACTTTGACGTAAAATGTGGGGTATAGTATGTGATCCTGTAAATTTTCTCCTACTTTCAAATCTTGAACAACTTCTATTCCAAGGTTTTCCAGGTGATGTTTTGGTCCAATTCCACTCAACATCAACAGCTGAGGCGAATTGATAGCTCCAGCTGACAGAATTACTTCCTTCTTAGAGAATAATCGCAAATCCTTGTTACCTATCCTGACTTCCACCCCTTTGGCTCCTTTAGTCAACTTATCAATTATTATTCTTTTAACGTATGCATTAGTTCCCATTATCAAATTATTTCTATCTTTACTACCACCCAGAAATGCTTTGGCTGTATTAAGTCTTTCTCCTTTGTACAAGGTATGGAGGCTAGCGAATATACCTAGTGGTCCTTCTTCTTTCAAAAACGGATTACCTATTTCCTCGGAAGCTCTAAAAAGAGACTCTGTGATGCGCTCTGGGTATTCATATTTGGTTAGTTTCAGGAGTCCTTTCTCTCCGTAACGATTATTATTGTCCAAACTTGGTGCTTTCAGGTTTTCGGACATTTGAAAGTATGGTAAGATTTGTTCATAATCCCAATCTTTATTTCCCGCATCTGCCCAACTGTTGAAATCTCTATCGTTGCCTCGTATGTACATCATAAAATTAATAGAACTGGATCCGCCCAATACTTTTCCTCTTGGCCATGAGCATCTTTGATTTTTCATTCCCAGACAGCTGGTGTCTGTGGGTTCCGTGGTATATTGCCAATCTTCTTTAGTCCATCTCGGCTCCAGCAGCAAACCAGGTATCTGCAAAATTGAACTGTTTTAATTTTCGGAGGCTGGAAAACTAAACTCAAATTTACACAGCACTTGTTTCACCACATTGTGACTTTCTAAGCTTAATGTTATTAACTAAAACTAAATCTGAAATTATGTCCTTAATTGTCAGAAATTAATCTGAATGTGAGTAAAATTGAAAGGTGGTGATAGACTATGGTTTGGGTGAGAGTTTATTGACAAAATTGTTGACAAGTAGTGAATTATGGGTATCGGTTTGGCCATTTAATATGTTAATATTTTTTTACAGTTTTACCATACCCTTGAGGAATCATCCTCAACTTGATAAAATCGCAAGAATAATTCTTCAGTCATCGATGTACTGTGCGTAAACTAAGAGTTTGATTGTTTTTTTTTATGCAATTATTCTTATGCACAGCCCCCCACCTTTCGATTTTTGAGATATACACATACAGAGCGGTTTCCCGATGTGAGGCCCCTTAGTGGCGGGGGCATCTAAACATTGCTCATACCCATTTGAACATATCACCGTCACACAGACAGACACTTTGTATATCTTAAAACAAAAAATCGTAATAATGTAAAAAAATCGTCTGAAAATTCGCATTAGCGCACTCTAGCGGACAAATTGGTATGTAAATGAAAAAAGATTCTTGTAAATGGGAAATTTTACGCTGTACAACTATGGTATCCCGCATTTTTTCTTTAAAATGCGTATTTTCAGAATAAAATGCTAAAATTGTATCAAAACGCATTTTTGAATTTGAATTTTATTTGCTTCCGCGCGCTCTCGTAAAAAAATATTATTATTTTTTTTTATGGAAAATTGAGTCTGACTTTGGATAGAAGACATTTGGGAATTCTCAGATTCGAATTTAGATGGAAAATTTGTCTCTTTTCCGATGGTGCAAATTTTTTCCAAATAGGGCCCAAGTAGGGCCCCCTAAGAGCGGAAAAGCACTTTTATCAATATCTCCGGTTCTACTCAATCAAATTTTCGTCATTCCACACTCAATCAAATTCCAAAATTTGAATTTCCTACAAAATTTTTAATTTCAAAATTTTTTGATTTTTTTTGAGGTTAGAAAAGTTTGAAGTGGGCCCTAGCCGTTGTTTATCAACCAAAACGTTGTGGGTTTATTTCATTGGGTATGTTATGTCAAAATCTACAAAACCCAATTTGATTTTTCCCGAAATTCCTATTTTTCGCGTCGCTATCGTGAATTTACATTTTTCAAAATGGCGGATTTTGGCGCCAAAAAAAATAGTTTCAAAAGAGCATGAGAAATACTATCTTTTCCAGCTATCTAATATTTTTTATCTTCAAATACCGATTTTTAAAATAAAATTTTCTCAACTGCCAAAAAAAGCATTAGGGCCCCTTAGTAGCTAGGGACTCAAAATCAGAACCAAAGTTTTTTCATAGCATCAATACTTTTTTCTACATCAGAAAAAACGAAAAGTTGACACTTTTTGGAATAAAAAATTAGCCATAACTTTAAAAGCACAAGGTGTGGAATTTGTTTACTATTTTTCCATTATCAGCGCGTCAAAATACATAAGACCACTTCGAAAAGTGACTGTCAGTTTTCAGCGATTTTCCGGCGATTTTTCTCCTCCGATGACTGGACTAAGTGAGAAGCCTGAAGTTATAATAGTAGAATTAGAAGGTCGGTTAGTACAGTGCACATATGCCCGAAGGGTTGGGACGGAGTGAGTGGGTGAACCGGAAGATGAAAAGACTCCGTTCGCTACGCTCACTACGTCTTTCGCATAAGTCAATCTTGAGCGCGAGCCGCAGTCTGTCTAGTTGCGCGATACAATCGGGCAGATAGTTATCGCACCTAACAGTGCGCAAAACAAAGCCAATAGCGGCAGTATTTCGATGAACCGCTCTGCCCAATAACTCGAAAACGACTCGAGGTATGACATTAGCTATGCCAGTAGGTTTCGCGAACAAGAGACGACTTTGTTCGCTACGACACTCCGTCTTAATTAGTGGTATAAAATTATCAAAATAAGTGAACTAACATCGCTGTTGGCTGACGGGAATCCTCCTGCTTCCAAAACTAGCACTTTCCAATTTGGATTTTCAGATAATCTGCTCGCCACCACCGACCCCGCAGAACCTGCGCCTACTACAATGAAATCGAATTCGTCGTTATCTTGTAAATCGGATCCTGAATCCATAGGATATTGATTGATGTTGCCCAAGATGCATTGTTTGGCAAAGAGACTATTAATCAGTGCAATGAAGAAATGTTGAGATAGTCCAGCTAAGTTACTTCCACAAGTATTCGATATTCCCGATATGCCATAGTCCATGTTGTTGAAATCTAAAAATCATATCATGAATTAGTTGACCAATACAATTAAATAATTCACGAAGGCCATATTTTTATGTTATGGTTATATAAGATGCAATGGTTGAGTACATCTGTAGTCGAGGAAATAAGAAAAAAAAAGTTCAAAGTGAAACAAAAATCATCAAAACCGAAGTCATTAAAAAAAAATTTTTTCCTGTTTATTTTTTCATGATATGTATTTTAGCATTTTTACACAGGAAAATGCAGCTTTTTGATTGCATTTCCAGGAGATAATGATGGAAATGTTGGAAAAATAATAGCCCAGAAGTTCTTACTAGGGGGTTGCTGATCACGATTGCGGTGCCAAATTCGAACTATGACGCACCTGAGGCTCAGGACATCCTGGTACTATCGGCGCCTCCAGGGAATTCAGGAATTATCTTTTGCGATGGAGTGAAACTCATAGGGAAGGTTCTCTTGAGGTTGCTGGTCATGACCATGACACTCAATAGTAACCTGGTGATCAGGACACCCTGATGACCTAGGTCATCTCCATGGATTGTTTTTTAATATGATCTGAAATGCAACCAAATTCGTACTTCGGTGGTTTTTGGGTCCCCTGAACACGATTCCGGTACCAGATTCGAACTACCACGCACCTGGGGCTCATGGCATCCTGGTGATATCGTCGTCTCGAGGGAGTTCGGGAAAATATCTTTTGCAATGGAGTGAAACTTATTGGGGAGGTTCTCTTGAGGTTGTTGGTCATGATCATAACACTCAACAGTAACCTGGTGGTCAGGATACCCTGATGACCTAGGTCATCTGCCCAAACTATCCCGAAATACGAATTTGATTGCATTTCAGAGCATATTAAAAAACAATCCATGGAGATGACCTACTTCATCAGGATATCCTGACCACCAGGTGACTATTGAGTGACATGATCATGATCGGTAACCTCAAGAGAATCTCCCCAATAAGTTTCATTTCATTACAAAAGATATTTTCCCGAATTCCCTGGAGACGACGATAGTACCAGGATCATACGCAATTCCAAAAACTTCGGAATAAGAAATTCTGGCCTATATTTGGCCATTTTTTCAACATTTTTAATGTTATCTCCTGAAAATGCATTCAAAAAGATGCATTTTCCTCTGTAGAAATGCTAAATTCACATCATAACAAATTTTTTTTTATGAATTCTGGAATCGATTTCAAAAAAGTCGTCAAAATCGGTTCTGGCGATTTTTTTTCTACCTTTTCTGCTTTATTTCCTCGACTACTGTATCTCCTTTCAGTTCCATGATATTCTTACGGTCTCTAATTTTATTTTTTAATGGCAATTAATCATCTAGTTCCAGGCGCATAGCCAAAAGAGGGGCGATTGTCTCTGAAAATATTTCCTTTCGACAAAATTTATGAAATTTATAGTTTCGAATATTTCGTGATGGGTAAGTGGGTCAGTCAGTCAGGCATTGAGCAGTATTTGCCTTATACATGGTGGTTCTGAGATAAAGGGCCAAATTTCACCAGCAGATTCCTAAGGTAAAAATATTTACTTTCGTTTTTGTTTTTGGCCACCATACAATTGCGGCGTATGTTACAATGGGTCTCACTATGGTGGTGTACAGTGCATCATCTGTGGAGTGAGTCCCCAGGTTCTTCCGACTGTACGACGGCAGGTCCACAGGGCCCTTATCGCTTTATTAGTGATTTTCTCCAAATGTTACCCAAAGGTCAGCCTTTTATCTAGACTTACCTCGAGGTATTTGACCTTAGCTCAGTTCAAAAGTTGATAATTAAATAGATGCAGGCAGGGTGTTAAATTTAAAATATAATTTAGGTTTCTTTCCATTTACTTCCACAGGGCTCTTATCGCTTTATTAGTGGTTTCCTCCAGATGTTACCCATAGGGCAGCCTTTTATCTAGGCTCACCCCAGGGTACTTGACCTTACCTCAGTCCAACAGTTGATAATTAAATAGATACAGGGAGGGTGTTAAATTCAAAATATAATTTAAGTTTCTTTCCACTTACTTTTTATAAATGTGAAAACAAAAACAAAATTTTGAGGTGTCATGTTTTTTTCGGTAGAGGAATTGAAATATGTGTACAGTTTGTTTATAGTTCATAGAGGACGCCACTTACAGTAGTTCGAATCTGTTAAAAACTGTACAAATTTGTTATACTTCAAGATATCTCATCTTTGGTAACAAATTCTCATTTCTCAAATTTTTACACAAAAAAAGTTCATATAGAAGTCGCTATCTCATAGTTTGCTTTGAATTATAATTAGGTACCTATTATTCATTTAGCAGGTTTTTAAAATAAGCTTCGGACAAAAATCAAGTATGGCCGTTTACCACTTGTCTTAGTGTTGCCTTTTGTATGCTATTTTGCATTCAGTGTTATTCGTACCAATAAAATTACCTTTCAGCCTATAATTTGAATTGAACATGAAAGTGAGATAGAATGCCTACACATATATACAATTTTAAAGAATCTGCGACTTTCTGATAAAAACGGCAACAGTGTACATTCTAAATTATTCCAAAGAGATACAATACTTATATAGGTACGTAACCAAACATGCTTATGAACAGATTTACTCACATACTTGCAAATTCTGTGGCAAAGCATAAAATAATTCCACTAACTAAAAACTAAAATAATACGCACCTGACTTTACAATTACTGGAAGTTCGTACTTTGCGATGAGGATTAGATGTCGTACAAAGGATAAAACCATACATTATACCAGAACAGATTGTTTATGTTATTGGCTGCTTGTTTGATTCGTTTCAAAACAAAAATTCAAGCCGATATCAATAAATTGTTATCCTAACCGAACATTCAGTAGTAATCAAGAGGATAGTTCTCTTTCTCTTGATAATCTCAGAAACACAAAGGTCAAACATATAATTTAGAAACGGTTATGATAAACAATCGAACAGCACATAATAATCCGCGAAATTTCTGGGTATGCTGTCTAGAAGCGACAGTTTTCATTCGTTCCACAATAATGACATTGATTTATTGGTACAGTAAGTGATGTAAAAAAAAAGGTAAAACCTCTAACCGCTAAGTCGGTAATCGGATTTGGAAGGGTAAATTGTTTGCTAACAATTTAATAAAAATAAATGGACTCGGTGAATATTGGATGGATCATCTTGAAAATGATACCCTCTAAATACACAAGGCACATGCTATGTTGCAGCTGATCACCCATATGTTATGGTACAATGCTGTAATACCAACAGTAAAAAAAAAAGTTTTATGCATTTTCTACTGTTTGAACGGGGTTGGCAGTAGTGAACTGAGTCCTTAGCTGCACCCCATTTGCTTTAGTGAGTGCACCTACAATACAATGGTTTTTTTCTCAAACGATACCCCCAGCAAAAGTAACACATAGAACTCTTCAAAAATTAGTGTTCGTAATAAATCCTATAAAATATATTGTTTTTTTGTTATTTTTTTCAAATATCTTTATTGTTTAAATATTCAAACATGTTGAATTGTTAAAAAAAAATTTAAATTAAATTGGACAAAACAGATTTGGTAGTTTCAAGAATTATAAAGTATATAGTATCGGGATATCAAAAATTATCTTGGTCAAGGGTGGTTGTGGAATCTAAAACGTGTGTCTTACTTTACGTTTGAAATAATTATGTCACTGTCACACTGACATCATCAATAACATACAAATTTCATAAATATAATAATGAACTACAAATTATGAAATAATTATGTGAACTTTGAACCTTTTCAGAGGTCGTGATACCCACAATCCGGGTCAAAAACTGTTTTGAAATAGTTAATTTTCCGTAAATCGAATGACGTTCATGTGAGAAGCCCGTAGCACGCGAGTTAGAAAAGTGCAAACTGGTTGTACCTTATACGGCTTTACGTCGACTTTTCACGTGCCGTTTTCGCTCCATGTAGTTAGATTTAGTATCGGACCGTGCCCGACGGCCCTTCTTCTTTCGATAAATGTCCAATAAATAGAAAAATTTAATTAAAACAGTTTGAGCTATTCTCAGATTTCAGCTACGCGCGTCTAACGTGCGACGTACCAAAGGGAATTTTCTCGCCACTAAAATATACACGAAGCGGGTAAAAGCTAGCGGCCCATAGCCAAAAACACTTTATTACAACTGGCGCCGGTCGCACGGGGTAAGAAACGGCCCGAAATTAACAAGACCGAGGTAAAATGTATAAACTCTAACTTACGCGCAGCGAGTTCCTCGAGGCATATGTCAAAATGATTTTGTTCGTAGCTAATTACATAGGAAGTCTGGCGTTCATGCAATTATGTTTTTAGATAATTTGAACCTTCTAATTTCGATAGCCCCCGTGAAAATCCCGGAGTTAAAAGCGCTAAAGACTTCTGAGTGTTACAATATTCATTTAATATATTGAAATATATTGAAAATAAATACTTCCAATACATCTTGACGTGGTTTTTTGTCCCGATAAGTTATCGCTTTTAAACGACTGTTGTCTTGAAAATATTATTCAATGTTTTCAGTAAAATCGTATTCAAAAATTTTCCCTCTCTGAAAAAAATAAGTCCAAAATAACTAAATAATACTTCTCTTTTCATACATGTTATCCTTAATGTTATCAATACTTCCAATACAATTTCACAGCATCCAGTGGTCTTTCTCTGTCGATAGTATAGAAACGGTTTAACTGTGTTTGCTCGTAGTTGCTTCAATTTCAAGTTATTTCCAAGAAGATGGATGTTGATTATGATAGTGGTAGTGATACCCCATCAGATATATCTGAGAAAGCGAATGCAATAGTATCTAATATGTTACCGGCCAAATCCAAGTTAGTATATGAGAAAACATATGAGGAATTTCGTGAATGGTGCGACAAGAAACATGTAAAAAAGGTTTCTGAAAATGTTCTTATATGCTATTTTGAGGAAAAATCAAAAATTATAAAACCTCCAAAGTTATGGAGTGTTCACTCAATGTTAAAAAGTACATTGAATGTTAAGGAAAAGTAATATTTCATGTTTATTTTGTGAATTATTTTGGTAGTGAAAAAAAGTAAACATTTACGCATCAATAGAGATGCAGAAACGTTTTTTTGACAGTTGTACAAAAAAATATATGTGCCTTCTAAAGCATTCGTAATTAGTTCTCTATTTATATTTACTAGAATATTTTGTTTCATGTTCATATTTAATGTTTCTAGTTCGGAATCCAAGATGCTACAAATAAAAATTATTACAGTATATCAGATCATCATCGACGTAACAAATGAAAAAATTTATAAAAAAAACCATAAAACTTTATATTTATGTTAGATATATGAATTAAATTTCAAAAAGAGTCATGTGACGCCCTCTATTGATTTATTCATGTTTTATAATAAAACTGGTAGGTGAAATGGTAATACGATTAAGAAGAAATCTATGAAACTTGACATTTGGACTCTATATTAATAATAATAATTAATAAATGTTTAAAAGTAAGTATTGTTATATGATTGGATTATAATTTAACAAAATTTGTGTATTGAGAGTGACTATATCTCAATTTTTGTGACTCAAGCAACTCTAGATTATTTAGGTATAAATGATAAATGATTGATTTCAGTTAGATAATTTTCAAAATGGGAAAAACCAGTTTTATGTTCTGCCAATGTAAATTGCTGGGCAAGAATTACAACTAAGGGGTAAATATCATCAACATTAATATTCACTTTGGAAGCCATTTTGCTACGCACTTTATTCAGTCATAAGACTTGTATTTACAGGTAAAACCACTTTTCAATCGCTCAAGGACCCCTACGGATCAGGTGCAACGTATGATTTTCCACAATAAACGTAAATCTTGAATTGTAATATTTATCACCTGTCACACTCAATACTAGACAAGCACCATTAAGGGGCGCAAAGAGTTTCCATTGGAGGGGGGGTACTGATTAGGGCTACCCTCCAAGTGCTGTACTACTGTTCATCCTAAGATGACTGGCCAGCTAGACTGTATCCTACGGAGAGGCTACAATGGGCCTGATGAGGGTTAATTACTGTTAACAATAGGTTACCCTCCTAAATCGATCCAGCAACAAGGAATTGAAGGCCGTGATGATTTAAGGTTGATGATTGATTACGGCAGAAAGTTGGGATTGAGTTTAATGGTAGTTAAATAAAATTCCAAAATTGAAACCTGATTTTAATAATGTAAATTTTTTTTTTATTATTTCTCAAAAGTGGGTTCTGACCCAAAAAAATGTAATAGGTATTTATTGAAGATCCTTGTTGTAGATTAGCAGTTTAAAACATTATCTCATAGAGCTTAATAGAATGTGATAATGCAATGAAGTTACAAGAAAATTCATTAACTATAAACCTTTCCATGTATCCTTGATAAATTGGGCTCCTCTCTGTCCTATCATAATGGAAGGGGCGTTGGTATTTCCACTTGTAATCGTGGGCATGATACTTGCGTCTATAACTCTTAAATGGTCAATTCCGTGAACTTTCAATTGCGAATCTACCACCGCTTCTGTGTCGCTCGAAGGACCCATTTTACAAGTTCCAACCGGATGATAGATTGTAGTACCGGCTTGTCGAATGGCACAACGCCAATATTCGTCGGAACGGTAAGTATGCTGCTTGCAGTTCGTGAATGGGAAGTCGATGAGCTTCGTGTCCACTTCTCTAAAAGCTTTCGTTCGGGTGATGTTTTCAGCGAAACGTATACCTTCTAAGAATGTTTGCATATCTTCACCGTCTCGATCCGAGAGATAGCCAGCGTGTATAGCGGGTTCACGGAATGGATCGTTGCTTTTCAAGAGAATTTTCCCCCTGGATTTCGGGTTCAATAAAGTAGGCACTATTTCTACCAGGTTTGAGTGTTTGTTCTGGTTGTACAGCTCTTGGGCTAACGTTGCGTTCCACTGAAAAGCTTCCACAAGAACGGGTAGCGTGTATATATCTCTTCGAGGGGTCGTGGTGAAGTGGAGTTGTATATTGGGATTCCCCGAATTGTGCTTCGTATTGATAAAACCCACCATATTGGTTGCCCCAATTCCACCAAGGGATCCTTGGCGACTTAGGGAGTATCTATAGATATCGTCCATCATAACGTTCGGCGTGAGTTCTCCCATGGTGGAATCTCTAGTTGTGACGTGGAATAGTGAATATACCAAATGATCCTGTAGATTCTCTCCAACTTTTAGGTCTTTATGGAGTTTTATTCCATGGGTTTCTAAGTGATCTTTGGGTCCAACCCCACTTAACATCAATAGCTGAGGAGAATTGATGGCACCAGCAGACAGAATAACTTCTTTATTGGCATACAGTTTTAGGTCTCTTCCATTGCCTGCACCTATTCGTACTTCAACAGCTAGCGCTGTATTCGTTTTGGGACAGATGAGTACTCGCTTAACGTGTGCATTCGTTGCCAGTACTAAGTTGGATCTCTTGGTGGCACCACGCAAAAAAGCTTTGGCGGCGTTCTGTCTAACGCCAGTATCAATGGTTTGAACTGCATCTAGAAAACCAGCAGTACCTTCTTCCTCCAAGTATGGATATTTCAATTCTTTGAAGGCTTCGATCAAAGTTTCTCTGATCGGTTCTGGATATTCGTACCTATTGAGGATGAGGGGACCGCTTCTGCCGTAGGATTGACTCTTAGATAGACCAGGTACTTGTAGATTTTCGGACATGTGAAAATAGGGTAAAAGTTGCTTGTAATCCCATCCGACGTTGCCATTTTGAGACCAATTATCGTAAATTTGTGGATCACCTCGTATGTATAGCATTCCGTTGATTGAGCTAGTGCCGCCTAAAGCTTTCCCTCTGGGCCATTTGCACGTTTCGTTTCTGAAACCCAAACAATATGAGTCTGTTTTTTCCGTCACGTACTTCCAATCTTCCGCTGTATTCTGGAGTGTAAATAGGAGATTAGGCACCTACAAAAGAAATATGTTACATTTTTATATAAAAATTTTTTGATTAATCGGTGAGTTATAAATATCAAGTAGGTCATTTAATATTGAATTACTATTGTCTTCAATATACATCAAAATTATAATTGATTTCAAAATATTTAGTTTTCAACTTTTCTCCCGACCTGCAAAAGAAATAGTTTATATTTACAAAATGATCAAAATGGTTAATATTCGGTGAGTTATAGATGTCAAATTTTTTTAAACATGAGAACAAACTTAGATTATTTACCATAGTATAAATGATGGGGTTCGAAACCACATTTTCTGGATCTATCACGATATACAGGGTGACCCAGGATTAAACCACCAAACATTTAAGATCGATTTCTTAGGTAAAAATAAGTTTTTTTTCCTATAAGCATGTATTCTAACTTTATTCGTTTTCGAGATACTGGGTGTCAAAGTTTTTACAAAAAAATTAGTTTTTGATTAATTATTCAAAAACTTTTGGCTTCTTTTGATAAAACTTGGCATAGTTAATTGCGATAATGATTCTTTTGATGTAATTGGAATGATATTATTAATTCCAGTGGCGTCCCTTAGGGTAATTGGCAGTGGCGGCTCCTCGAATGAGGCTAAGGAGGTTCAGCCTCCTCACCAATTTATCTTGTTGATATTATTATTATTATTATTATTATTATTATTATTATTATTATATCTCAAACCCTAAACTGTGAACACGTGTTGCTCAACACAGTTGCCGTTTTTCCGACCAGTCCAATTTTAGCATACCGTAAGACATAGCTGAAATGGCAACACTCTCAGTAGGCTAGCCTGCCGCCTGCCTTTAAGTTCAGTACGATCGGTGTGGTACGGAATACGACACATGCGTGTTGCGTCGGTGCTTGTTTTGTTTTACGACTTTATCATCCCAAGATTTGGTTTATAGAGGGCATGATGAAACTGTTAATGAAGGTGATTTTAGAGAATTGGTAGATTTGTTTTGTAAATACAATAGTAAACTTCGCGATTTTATGAGTAACGCGTCAGTATTTGCAGGCACCTCAAAAACAATACAAAACGAAATTCTTGATTCAATAAATTATGTGCTCCGAAATCATATAGAGGATGAATTATTGGACGTCCCTTTTTTTTCGTCGCAGGTTGACGATACAACAGATATAACGTGTAAATCACAATTATCAATAATTTTCAGATTTGTTAAAAATGGACAACTAGTGGAAAGATTCTTAGGGTTTTACGATGTTAGTTCGGGAAGAACAGCGGTCAATTTATTTAATTTTTTAATGGAAACATTTCAACGATTTGACTTTGCGAATAAATTAATTGCTCAGACTTACTATGGCGCATCTGTAATGGCGGGACATTTAAACGGTCTTCAAACAAAAATAAAATCAGTTTCACCTCAGGCTATTTTCACCCATAGTTACGCTCACAACATGAATTTGGTTTTAAGTAATGCATGTAGTTCCGTTAAGGAAGTTAGAATTTTTTTTCCAACTTATCGTCATTTTTAAATTTCAAATCCACGAATCGAACTAAAGTTTTAAATAACATAGTAAGAAACAGAATTCCCTGTAATGCTCAAACTCGATGGAATTTTACATCACGTGCAGTGTTTACCATCCATAAAAATAAAGACAAATTAATTGAAACATTTTACTTTATATTAAACAGCGATGACTTTCCAACAGATCAGGTTTCATTAAATGCTGCTGTTGGTTTAATATCTTATTTAGAAAATGAAGAATTTTTGTTTTATCTTGATACTTTTAAATTAATATTTGAACAAACTGATCACATTTTTCAAATTTTACAACATAAATTCACTGATATAATTTATTCAAGAGATTGATAAAATTTCAAGTTTCCGTAATACAGAATTTCATTTTAATATTTTATTTGAAAATTTTTCAACTGATGAGGCGAAAAGGAGGAAAACATATAATTTGGTAGACAAGAAACTACATTATAAACAACTTTTTCATGAAATTTTAGATACTATTAAAGGTCAAATTGAGATTCGGTTTTCCGATTTACATTTTCCCAAGACATTTTTAGATAACTTGGTTCTAAAATATATATTTTTTTGATAAAATAGCACTGCACAATGAATTATGCGTTGTATACTCGGATAAAGATATTTTAGGCCAGTACGACAGTCACGCCGATATGATAAAATATATGATAGACTATGATTTGCAACAAGTTTTACCTCAGTTTGATAAACTACTTTGTTTGACAGTCACCATTCCTGTCACGTCGGCATCGGTGGAGAGATCATTTTCTACTCTCAAACGAATTAAAACTTTCATGCGAAATACAATGGGATAAAATCGTGTATACAATGTTAGTTTAATAGCTATTGAAAAAGATTTAGTAAAACACTTGAAACAAAATGATACATTTTATGATAATATTATTGATAATTTTTCGCAAACCAAAGACCGCAGAATTCCGTTAATACATAAAAAAAAGTTAATAAAATTAAATAAAAAAAAAAATATGAAAAATTCCAAAAAAAAGAAAAAATATTTTTAAATGATTGTAGGCTGTCACTTGTTAAAAAATCAATACTTTTGATATATACCTTTTTTTAAGTAATTATTTCCCAAGAAATATCATCAAATTCAATGGATAATCAGCACAATAATATGTCAGTTGTAGATGTTTTGAAGTGAATACTATCAAATATATTTAATGTATTATTAGAATAATCGATTAAATAACCTTATCAAGTTCCGTTTTTGTGTTTAAAGTAATCAAGATTATTCCGTAACCTCATAGGTCAACCAACACAATGCGACTATAATAGATACTGTAATTGACAATACTTGATGACTAAATAAATGAAATGTGAACAAAAACATACTTCAATCTTATTTGGAGAATAATAACTTCGTAGCTTCAAAACGTAAAATGGAAACTGGATGTACAACAAAAATTAACTATACATAACTATACTTGGTGCACTATCACGTTTGAAATACTTCGGTAGCGTATATTATCTTCCAAATTGGAAACAAGAAAATAACAACATTTTCATCCTGTAATCTTGAAAAATGAAAACCCCCTTAGAACGATCCCCCCCTCTAGAACGATTTGATTAAACGCATAAAACTATCTCACATTCACTACGAAGTAATTGGAAAATACAGAAATATTTTTCTTTTTCAGGTATGTGGAACACTTACAATACCAGGGGAAATCATATTGTGAGGTATGTGAACTGAATAAAGTTTAAGGAAAAATAGGCAAGCCGTGTTTCGTTGGCAAAAAGCGTATAACCAGACAAAAACGTCCAATAAGAAATATTTCTTGAATAACAGTAATATGAAGGCAAGGTGAAACGTCCCTGAAAAATAAACCAGATGGCGCCATAATCGAAAATCCCATGTAACATTTGTGATGTAGGTACCATCTTTAACTAGAAAGCATTACAATTTTCAGACTGATAAGTTATTCAGTTCTGTTTTGACAACTATCGAAAGCAAGCAACCTTGAAGATTTTTGTAAACATGGAAAAAAGTGAATTTTGCGTCTCGGATTAAACATATTACGCAAACCAAAGCATCAACGATTCAGAAGTGGTTTACTGATTTTCGTTGTGGTAGAATGACCACAAAGGATGCCGAACGTTCTGGTCGTCCAATTGAGGTTACAATGCCAGAAAAGGTTGACAAAATCCATGACATGATATTGGACGTTCGGCGAGTTGGAGTGCACGAGCTTGGTGAGGCTATGGGCATCACAACCAAAAGGGTACGGAACATTTTGCATGCATTTTTGATTATGAGAAAGCAGCTGCCAGATGGGTGCCGCATTCGCTCTCTGTTGACAACAAGCGCGTTGTTCGTGTGACAACTTCAACGGAGTATTTGGCGATGATCAAGCGCGATCCATGACAACACATCAGAGACCAAAGAACATTCGCAACATTGGGCTTGTCCTGGCGAATCGAAACCGAGAAAGTCCAAAGTGGGTTTCTCGGTCAACAAAGTCATGGCGACGGTTTTTTGGGATACACACGGTATCGTCCATATCGATAACCTTGAAAAGGGCAAAAACATTACTGGCGTATATTATGCAGAGCTGTTGGATCTATCCGACGCCGATTTGAAGCGAAAGCGACCGCATTTGGCAAAGAAAAAAGTGCTCTTCCACCAGTACTGCTCACCAGCGCACAGGTCCCCTGCATGAATTGCGCTACGAATTGCTTCGTCATCAACCATATTCTCTAGATTTGGCCCTCTGCGATTTTTCATATATTTCCAAAGTTAAAGAAATGGCTCGGCGGAAAGAGATTTGATGAGAATATATACACCAATATACTGGGTTCCCCATAATAGACAACCCATTATCCTAGGAATATCGAAGGAAAGCTTAGATCGAATTCTTTAAAGGGATTTAAAATGTCATCCCTATAAATACCAAATGACATAGCTCCTTAGCAATCAAAATAAAGAAGCAAGGTTAGCATTTTATCAAGAATTTTTGGATTTACATCAAGGAGCAATTCACAGTCTCCTAATGACCGACGAAGCAAATTTTTATTTGAACGGCATGGTCAATAAACAGAATTTTAGATACTGGTCAAATGAAAATCCTCGTGAAATCTTTACACAGAACCTCCATAATCCAAAAGTTGTTCTGTGGTGTGGAGTAGGATCTTTTGGTATTATTGGCCCTTATTTTTTTGAGGATGAAAATAACCGCGCTGTAACAGTAACATCCGAGCGTTACGTTAATATGCTAGAGACATTTCTCATTCCAGAATCAAATAGACGAGGATTACTAAGCAATGCCTTACTATTCCAACAAGATGAGGCAACAGCTCATACCGCCAGAAACTCAATGAGGGTCCTGCAACAAATGTTCAATGTCCGACTCATTTCGCGATTCGGAGATTTGCCTTGGCCTTCGAGGTGCCCCGACTTAACGGCACCCGATTTTTTACTGTAGGGATATTTAAAAGCCAAAGTGTTTGCGAGTCGTCCAGGTACAATCGAGAAACTGAAAGTCAAAATTCGTGAAGAAGTTGAAGGAATAAACGAAGGTTTGCTACGCCGTGTAATGAACCACTTTTTATCTAATATTGAAAAATGTTTGGTGGAGGTCATTTAGAAGACGTGATTTTTAAAAGTTAGAATTAAATTAGCCAAATATTTATAAGTTATCATAAATCCCAAAGAGTTAGCTGTAATTTAGTAAAATAAAAAGTTTGTTTTGTTAACTGAAAATTTTAATTCAAATATTAAAATGGGTAGTCTATTATGGGGAAACCTGTAAAAATCAAAACGACTGGGTCAATGAGCAAATCAAAATTTATTTATTGTTAAGTTATCTATTACAAAACAAACGGTTACACTATTTTGAAAAATTGCAGTGATGTTTGGTCTAAGTTTTCTAGTTTCATTAGAAAAGCTTGACTCCTCATTTTGATAAAAGCTGAACAGCTCTAAGGCAAGATCAGTTTTATCGTTACGTTAAAACTATGAATAATCTCTTGCTTTAGTGGTTAGCAGAGTTAGGTTAGGTTGTAGGAAACAGGAACACGATGTTTACATTTTGTAATTGCAGTTTGGGATGAGATTTGGCATTATCCAAAAATAATACTACACGTCTACATTCTTTCTTAATATTTTCGTCAACATTTTTTCAACCATGTAGTTATTATGTCTGTCGTCATCCTGGATATTTTATTTGACAACCATTCTAAGGGCAGTTTGTTTATAATATGAACTCTTTTAAAGCAGTGAGGATTTTTCTCAATTATAACCAAGTTTTCTTTTGTAGCTTCCATATTGGCGAAAAATAAAAATGTAACTCGTTGTTTTGCAGTTTAATTATTGATACACTGATCACTTTTTAATGCGAACGTCTTGTTAGGCATTGCAAGGTAAAACAAGCCAGCTTCGTCGTCATTCATCTCGGAAAATAATCCTTTAATATCAACAGCAGTTTTCTTTTCCATCTTCAACGATGTCCATGTCAATATCGACTGATTCACCACAAACTGTTTTGAAACTTATATCGTGTCGTTGACAAAATTTTTCTAGCCATCTTGAAGCTTTAAAGTCTGCAACTTTTAAACTTTTAGCTACTTCCAAAGTTTTTCATACCAACCATGATACTTATGATACTCATTCGGAATCGAACCTTTTTGGCATAATTTGAGAAGATCTGCTTTTTTTGAATAGCTATTAGCAGCATATTCTTGTATAATCTGTTTATTTTCAAGGTACCAAAGTTAAATTTTCCAACAGCTCGGGATTTACCTTCAATACTAATTTTTTTGTATTCACCAAAATATCATTTTCACCTTTCCTTGGTCTTGGTACTTGCGGCTGATCGACGTCAACATTTCTTAAAATAAAATCCATTTTGCACTCGTAAGATTTAAGTCTCCAGTATTCTTTGCAAACATTTTTCTCTCTTCTTCATCAAATATAGTTGTATATTGGAGTCTACATCTCTTTTCCTTCGGTTTTGGTATTTGGTTCTAAATTAGAACCTCCTTCAAAGAGTTTTGAATGATGTTAACTTATGTCCTTCCAACAACACATTCTTCAGTGACTTTTCGCTTCCAACAAAAATGTTTTCTTTTTACCGACATGAACAATATAACTGCATAATTGTTAACCGCTGACTGCAAAAAGGCGACGCGACGGTGTAACAGAAACTAAACAAAAACCAGTATGCTCGAGTCATTTTACAGATAATGATTATGAACGAAATTTGCAACATGAACTATTGAGAAAGTAGGTAGGTATTTATGTTCATATATTGTCTGATTTTATCATCATCATTATTGTTGTATTCTATGAGTGGATAGAAGAAGATTATTGAAGAAGATGGCTGTTCCTTCGTTGAACTTAGGCCCAACTGAGGATCAATGCTATAATAGTTCAAAATATCAGAAAACAGAGGAATATGAATATTTTGAATGTGAAATTCAAAACTTATAGCAAATTAATCAATTTTCTGCACAATCTACTTCACAAAGTACATCTTCCCGTGGAAATGTACACACAACTCTTGACAGCTTATAAAAAGCTGTCTACCATCATCTGCAAAGCTATGGATGCGACAGGTGGTCACTTCCAGCAGATCGTTTATATGGAGCAGAGACAAGGTTGGTGCCAAGACAGATCCCTGTGGAACCCTAGCGTTGATAGTCATTATATCGGAGGACACTCCATCAACCACCATGTGGAGTGATCTATCTGAGAGAAAACTCAATAGTAAGAGACACAGTTGAGGCGGTTAACCTTCCCAAGAAGGCTATTGTGCTAGACTAGGTTGAATGCTTTGGAGATATCCAATGTTATAGCTGGAGATTCCCTATGATTTTCAACAGATTTCTGCCATACATGAGTTACGTAGGCAAGCAGGTCTCCTGCTGATCTCTTCTGACGGAAGCCACATTACCGTCATTCACGATTTTGGAGCTCGATAATGTTGGTTGCTTTCTCCATCACTTTGGAGATCACAGATAATAGTGCAAGGGGTCTTTATGTAGGCTAAATTTAAACGTAAAGTCCTTTTCACGATAAATGGTACCGACTTAATGACAGCAATAATAAAACTATCTGAGTAAATCCCATTTTGTGACAAAAGTTACCGGCCACAACAAAAAAAAAGTCCTTTTATTGTTCTCTGACCGGTAATAGGAGGTGTAATTGCAAGTATTTTTTCTAAGAAATACCGACTTTAGTAACTGATTTCAAGAGGTGGTCGAAAATAGAAGTTTTACTATATAGGGTATTGTTGGATTCACCTCCGTGGAGATGAAGAGCTTTGGTTGCCCTAAACTCCACTAGAGTATCAGATTCCCATGTCAAAATTCTTACCAGATCTTAATTTATGGTATCGACCTGTCTCTGATAAGCACCTCTGGCGTCATTGGATGTTATAGGGGTTCTAGATGAGAAAACAGTATGAAGTATACCATCTGCAAAGCAGTCGACGGGACAAGTGGAATCTATTTCTATCAGCTTGCAAGTTATTTGAAGACTTCGTTTACACAGGCTAATGGTTTCACTTATTAGACTTGGAAAGAATGAGAGTCGCTATCTATTCTATATTATGTATATTCTTGGGAAATACATTAACCCTTTTATCTATTATATTTTCGTCCTTACGTATGTTTCGGTCTCCCGATCATCATCAGGAGACGTTTGAAAACTAATTTACATCTAACTGGAGCGCGGAATTTTTTTTCAACTAATTGTACTAAGCACTGAGCGATTGTATCGCTATTATTTGTCAAAATGGGCAAGGTGAACGGTAACTGAAAATGAAACAAGAAAAGATTTATTTGGTCAAAACTTATTTTATTTCTCAACATAATCTCCTTGAAGCCCGATACACTTCGTCCAACGGTTTTATTATTTGTCGATCCCTTCCAAATAATAAGATTTCGGCAATCCTTCGAAATAGGCGTTCGTTGGAGCCAAATCTGTCCGCCGAGCCATTTCTCCAAGTTTGGAAATAGATAAGAATCGCAGGGGGACAACCCTGAAGAATATGATGGATGACGAACCAATTCGTAGCGGAATTCATGCAATTTTGCTATCAGAACGGCGGACATTTTTTCTTTACAAAATGCCACCGATTTTGCTTGCTTCAAATCGGCGTCGACTCGATCCAACATCTCTTCATAATATATGCTGGCGATCATTATGCCCTTTTCAAGGTAATTGATATGGACGATACCGTGTGCATCCCAAATTTGTCGCCATGACTTTGTTGGCCGATAAACCCACTTTGGCCTTTCTCGGTTTCGATTCGTCAATACAAGTCCACTGTTTCGGCTGTTCTTTGATCCCTGGTGTGTTGTTATGGATCCATGTTTCTTCCACGGTTACGAAACGGCGTAAAAAGTCTTTCTTATCCTGCTTGAACATCGCCAAACACACCTTTGAAGTTGTCACACGGTCGCCGTAGTTGTCAACAGAAATCAGAAATGTGTGTTTTTTTTAATGTCTAACGAAACATGTTTATTTGACATCAAACTAGATGCTCCAGGCAGTCCTGGATTCAGCCTTCATTTCGTATCCCCTCTCAGACTCTATATATTTTATTCAGGAAAATTCGGAAAATATTTATTTTTGGAGTGAAGTTATAGAAACAAAAAATTTATATTTTTCCACAACAAATTATTTTTAAATATGATTTTGGCATATCTGCTTAATTAAAACAGCAATGAAAAATCTTGTCTTCCGGATGGATTCCGCGTCACAATAGCTCGACTTGATGCCGACGTTTCGCCAACCATTACAGGTGGCATCTTCAGGGCAGGCTTGAGGCTTGAACTGAAACTGGTTCTACTGGTTTCTGTAGCCGTATTTATTGTAGGAAAAATCCTTCACGCTACATAGTTCACTGCCTTTGTTCCGGTGGTTAACTTCGTTCCGGCACCTGACCCTGCCGTTGTTCGATCATGTGCGAAGTGGAATTTTCGAGGATGGGTTTCCAAATGTTGGGAAGGTAATATCCTGAGTCACGGTTCAGATTGTTCGGATGTTTTTGGATTTCTGTAGCTTCAAGAATTTTTCGCTGATAGAAGTTTGGGGCTCGGACTAGGATTTTAGTATCTTCAAAAAGGATTTGATGATTTGTGTTAAACTTGTGTTCCGCAAGTGCAGATCTACTAATGTCACGAAGTCTTGTACATCGCTCATGTTCTTTCACACGAGTAGCTACTATACGACCTGTTTCACCAATGTAGACCTTACCGCAAGAACAGGGAATACTATAAACACCTTCTGAGTGGAGAGGAGGAAGGGGATCTTTAATAGGTTTGTAAAACTGAGATAATTTTGGAAGTGTGGAAAAACGGGTAGAAATATTATGTTTTTTGAGGATTTTGGAAATTCGATCTGTTATATTTTGAATATATGGAAGATAGGCCGTGGATAAAGCAGGTGGGAGATGAAATTCGTTTCGAAACTGCTAAAATTCTTCGTCATTCCAAGATTCCTAAATCAAATTGCCCTAAACCTTTAATTCAAGCTCTCAATTCACTCAAATCAAAACCTGATTTGGCTATTTTGAGGGCTGATAAAGGAAACTCCACTGTTGTCATGAATCGTTCAGATTATGACAACAAAATCCTGCAACATCTGCAAACTGATTCCTATAAGCTTCTACCAACAGATCCCACCTCCTCTATAGAACGGTCAATTTCACAAATTATTCGTCATTCTTCCCTTCCTGATTCAGATAAGAAATTTCTTATCCCCCATTGTTCAAAATGTCCCCGTTTATATGGTTTGCCTAAAATTCATAAGCCCTCAGTTCCCCTGAGACCAATTGTCAGCACTATCGGATCTCCTACTTATAAACTCTCCCGATACCTGTCATCTATTCTCAAACCCCTTGTAGGTGATTCCAATAGTTTTATCCTGAATTCCTTTCATTTCGTTGAAAAACTTCAAACGTTGAAAGTTGACCCATGCGATTTGCTCGTCAGCTTCGACGTCGAATCACTGTTTACCAATGTTCCCATTCCAGACACCCTTTCCATAATTTCTCAATTGTTACCTGCCAAAAACATTTCAACGGACTTGCTACCGTTAATTGATTTTTGTCTATCCTCCACATATTTTCTATACGATGGCAAGTTCTACGAGCAGTCCTCGGGAGCTGCCATGGGTTCCCCACTTTCCCCGATCATAGCTAATATCTTCATGGAAGCTTTTGAACAAGATGCCATTGACTCATCTGTTCTCAAGCCGAAATGTTGGTTTAGATATGTAGACGATACTTTCGTTATTTGGCAACATGGTCGCGAAAAGCTTGTTCCCTTCCTCAATCATTTAAATTCATTACATCCCAATATCCGTTTCACCATGGAAGTCGAATCGCAAGGTTCACTCCCGTTCCTGGATGTATTGGTTAGTCGACAGACTGACGGTACTTTAGGACATTCTGTGTATCGGAAACCCACCCATACCGATAGATACCTCAATGGTCTTTCCCACCACCACCCTGCCCAAAAGCAATCTGTCATAAACTCCCTGGTCCACAGAGCTGTCAACCTATCTCAGCCTCAATCTTTAAAATCAGAATTGAAACATCTATCATCTGCCTTATTATCAAATAATTTCTCCCATTACAACATTCAAAAAGCCATAAAGAAATACACTTCACCTAAAATTCCAAATCGACCTGAGCCAGAAACCCTCCCACCTGCTTTATCCACGGCCTATCTTCCATATATTCAAAATATAACAGATCGAATTTCCAAAATCCTCAAAAAACATAATATTTCTACCCGTTTTTCCACACTTCCAAAATTATCTCAGTTTTACAAACCTATTAAAGATCCCCTTTCTCCTCTCCACTCAGAAGGTGTTTATAGTATTCCCTGTTCTTGCGGTAAGGTCTACATTGGTGAAACAGGTCGTACAGTAGCTACTCGTGTGAAAGAACATGAGCGATGTACAAGACTTCGTGACACTAGTAGATCTGCACTTGCGGAACACAAGTTTAACACAAATCATCAAATCCTTTTTGAAGATACTAAAATCCTAGTCCGAGCCCCAAACTTCTATCAGCGAAAAATTCTTGAAGCTATAGAAATCCTAAAACATCCGAATAATCTGAACCGTGACTCAGGATATTACCTTCCCAACATTTGGAAACCCATCCTCGAAAATTCCACTTCGCACATGATCGCACAACGGCAGGGTCAGGTGCCGGAACGAAGTTAACCACCGGAACAAAGGCAGTGAACTATGTAGCGTGAAGGATTTTTCCTACAATAAATACGGCTACAGAAACCAGTAGAACCAGTTTCAGTTCAAGCCTCAAGCCTGCCCTGAAGATGCCACCTGTAATGGTTGGCGAAACGTCGGCATCAAGTCGAGCTATTGTGACGCGGAATCCATCCGGAAGACAAGATTTTTCAAGATTAGCTGTCCGCGGAAGTCTACTATCCAAGATAAAACAGCAATGTCGTTATTGGGGTGCAGGTGAGAAATAGATTGCAGAGGACTCAGAATCTGAGCAGATGACTTGAATCCAATAGCACTTCTTAATAAATGGCAACCATTTCACCACTAAAGCTTCTACTTGGTTTTGACGTTTCTATATTTGATCGCTGCCTTTATCAAAAGGTTTTAGAGGGTTCATCAAATTCAATGGATAATCAGCACAATAATATGTCAGTTGTAGATGTTTTGAAGTGAATACTATCAAATATATTTAATGTATTATTAGAATAATCGATTAAATAACCTTATCAAGTTCCGTTTTTCTGTTTAAAGTGATCAACATTATTCTGTAACCTCATAGGTCAACCAACACAATGCGACTATAATAGATACTGTAATTGACAATACTTGATGATACCTCCAAGAAATTATTAAAAAAGTATGACATAAATGTAGCGCATAAAAGTACAGTGTAGATATTTTTCAAATAACAAATCGTTATACCTAAAGATAAACAATCCCACACGGTATATAAATTAAATTATTCAGATTGCAATGAGACTTGTACAGGAGTCTCTAAGCATAATTTGCGGAAAAGAATGGCCATAAGTATAGTGCTAGAAACAAAAACTTATCAAATTCCACCGCCCATTGTGAACATTGTATTTATTATAACCATCAGCTCGTTCAAAAAAATGATTATATAAGATCTATTCTGGAGATTATTCACATAAAACTTGATACTAATTCGGGAAACAGTAGAACCGATATACACTCGTTTAGTCAAATTTATCCAAATTTAATTCATTAAACACTATTGTACGTACTTCTTAATTATGTTTAAAATTGTGTATATGTAGAAATCAGTAATATTGGTACCTTTTCTATCGTAGTCATAAATTTTGCAAAGGGATTTTGGTTATCCGACTGTTTTGCCTCGTCCTCATGATACGACATTTTTGTCTATAGAAACATTACTGTGTAGTGGTTTTCTAATACATATTCATTTATTTTAGACAATAATGTTTTAAAATTTCAATTATTCGTGTTTCGTTCGTTTCTGAGACATAGGCATTTTGAGTTGAAAGAAATGCGTTAAAGACGCTTAGTGCTTAGTACAATTAGTTTAATAAATTTTTCTCATTAGTTGATGTCACCATTTAGTTTTGAAACGTCTTCTGATGGTGGTTGTGAGACCGAAACGTACGTAAAGAAGAAAATAGAGTGTTAATGTGAGAATTTTCATATAATTCATACCTGGATCAAGAAAAAATGTTATGTCATCTATTGTTTTAGTATGAAACATTTTGTTCATTCCCAACGACTTTTATTAACTGTATCTATCACATTTCCCAATTATAATTCATCACGTTTGACGTTATAAGTGTCTTTGATCATTTGCGAGCCTTTTTGGGCTATCATCGTGACTGGTGCATGGGTATTTCCACTTGTAATTTTAGGCATGATACTGGCGTCGATCACTCTCAGATTTCTTATTCCGTGAACTCTCAATTGCGAATCGACCACGGCGTCGCTATCGCTCGAAGGACCCATTTTGCATGTACCCGACTGATGGTACAGCGTAGTGGCAAAATGTTTGATAGAGCATCTCCAATAACCGTCGGATCCGAAGGCGTGAGTCTTACATCCTGGTATGGCGATTTCGATGATTTTAGCGCCCATTTGTTGGAAAGCTTCGGTTTTCGTGACATTTTCTGCGAAACGTATGGCTTCTAGGAGAGTTTGCATATCTCGACCTTTTTCGTCTGTTAAATAACCGGTATGTATGAGAGGTTTGTCGAATGGATCGCTAGTCTTCAAGAGTATCTTTCCTCTGGACCTGGGATTCAGCAAGCTAGGCATAAAACTTAACATGTTGTTTTTTTCGTTAGCTCTGTACATTTGGTCTATGGCATCGTCGTTCCACTGTATGCTTTTTGCTAATTGAGGTAGCAAGTAGATGTCATTTCGGGGCGAAGAAGTAAAATGGAATTGAATGTTGGGATATTTCGATTTGTGTCTAGTGTTTATAAAACCAACGACATTGGTCACTCGTATTTGACCAAGTTGACCTTGACGATACATATAGTATCGAAACATATCGTCCAGGATTTGGTGCTGTTGTATGGCACTCATCGCGAATTTGTTGAGTTTTACGTGGAACATGCTGAACGTCAGATGATCTTGCAAGTTCTCCCCTACTTTCAAATCTTTAATTACTTCTATTCCAAGTTCTTCCAAGTGTTTTTTGTTACCAATACCGCTCAACATCAATAACTGAGGTGAATTTACGGCACCACCAGAGAGAATAACTTCTTTCGTCGATAACATTTTCAAATCTTTATCACCTATTCTCACTTCTACTCCTATCGCTTTCAAATCGGTTTTATCTATTAACACTTTCTTCACGTGCGCATTCATTGCTACGACCAAATTGGGTCTTGTTTTGGCTAAACCTAAGAAGCCTTTGGCCGCATTGTGTCTTACACCGCTATCGATGTTTTGTACCGTATCGAAAACTCCCAAGGGGGCTTCTTCTTCCAAGACCGGGTAATTCAATTCTTCGAACGCTTTGAATATAGTCTCTCTAACAGGTTCTGCAAATTGGTATTTGTTGAGGATGAGGGGACCATTTCTGCCGTAGGATTTAGTATTTTCCATTCCGGGTACGTTGAGATCTTCAGACATGTGGAAATATGATAAGATATGTTTATAATCCCATCCCTTGTTTCCCGATTTGGCCCAGTTATCGTAATCTCTATGGTTACCACGCAAATATAACATAGCGTTGATGGAACTGGATCCACCCAGGACTTTACCTCTTGGTAATTTACACGTCTGTTCTCTGAAACCCAAACAGCTTGTTTCGGATTTTTCTGAGACATATTGCCAATCTTCTGGAGTGTTCTGAAGGTCAAATAGTAGACTTGGCATCTGAAATGTAAAAATTCTATTGTTATTATCAGTTAATGTACTTTCAATAGAGTGACTAATCCCATTAATATGATATTAGTTTTCTCTGATGAAGCTATTAATGAAGCAAGTAATACCCAAATTGATCTAGATACATCCATATCTGTTCAATATATTGTCGTGAGTCGTGAGATCGAAACGTGGGCAAAGAGGCCAAAAAGGGTAGTAGAGATAATTGTTAATGTGACTTATTTGCCAAGAATTAGCATACCATTCATACAAGTTGAGAAACTTCAGCAATAGCGTATGACAATGGTTACGACGAATCTTTGATGAATAACTTAATTTTCACGCAATTAATCAAATTAGAGCCACTACCTTCAAATAGTTCAAAAGTTTCACTCATCATCCTTCAGTAATTAATAAATTCCACGATTTGTTTTCTAAATTTGCAATACAACTCGTTTGTAGATGTTTAGGAGACACCTTTGATAAAATTTCCGACTTGGACAAATATGGGATTTCCAGAATCGATTGTGAGTCGTGTTCAAAATGCTATTGGGCCAAGAGAGTCTTTAGATTGTAATTTTTTTATTGACTCATAAAGTACATAGGATATGGTTATTTACACATCGGGCAAATGGCTTCCACCACTTTGCTGGCACATACGCACTCTTTTGTCGATATTATCCAGGACCATGCTGCATAAATGTGGCTGAACTTCGTTGATGCAGCGTTTAATTTCCTCCTGTGATGCACGGGTGGTTGACATAGACCTTTGACTTCAAATAACCTCATAAAAAGAAATCTAATGGTGTCAAATCACATGATCTAGGGGTCAATTCTGATTACCGAAACGAGAGAATACACGACTAGGAAATGTCTCATGCAGTAATTGAATTGTTTCACGGGCTGCATGGCATGTGGCACGTCTTGTTGAAACCACATATTGGCCACATCAATATCATTCAATTTCGGCAGATAGAACTGTGTTATCGAGCACCATTAACAGTCACTGCTTGACCAGCCTCATTTTCAAAAAAGTATGGTCCAATGATGCCTCCAGCCCAAAATCCGCACCAAACAGTGACACGTTGTGTATGCATTTGTTTTTCGACAATCACATGTGGGTTCTGCGAACCCCAAAAACGGCAATTTTGGCGATTAACATAGCCATCAAGATGAAAATGTGCTTCATCGCTTAGGATGATTTTGCTCGAAAAATCAGCATCCACTTGTTGATGTTCAATAATCCATTCAACTCGCTGTGCATGGTCATTAGTCGTCAGTTGTTCTGTTAATTGAATTCCGTAAGCTCGGAGACACAGATCTTTCGTGAGTTATCGCTGTTGAGAGCTGCTTGAAATTTGCCATTCTTGTCCACGACGCCGAATTGATGTTCTGGGAATTTCACCAACACCCTCACGCACTGTTTCGATATTGACATTTGAACGGCTTGTTTTTGGACGACCAGTGTGTTTAGCGTCTACAACTGATACAGTCTCCCTGGAATTTTCAATTAATCTCTTCACAGTTGACGAAGTTAGAACAATATTCCGACCATATTTTGTATGAAATTTTCGAACTCTGGCCGCCAAACTTTCATTATTTTTGAGATATTGTTCAATAATGAAAACACGTTGTTGTATCGTTTAACGCTTCATTTTTACTAACCCTAAGATCTCAGCTGCCAAATTGTTTTTTTTTCAGGATTGTCAACTATTTACTGCACAAATGGCGGCAAGTTCAAAACTTGCGTCAATTTTGGGACACAATTTTGTATGAGCCAAACTGGGAGGAATATTCTAACTCGGTATAAAGAACATTTGACACATATAAAGAAAACCGATGGTGGAAAATCAGCATTAGCCGAACATATTTTAAATACAGGTCATCACATTTCTCAAGAGACATCACTTTTGAAACAGAATAGTGACAAATATCTAAGTAATTTAGAAGGGATGGTAATGTATAAGGGAGAGAGCAATTTAATGAATTCAGATTTGCCTCTAGCTGAGAGGAATTCCTTATATACCATACTAATTACAAACAGTATTCAACCAAGCATATTTTGTTTCCTTATTTAGTTTACTCTGATGATGGCTACATGATAGCTTAAACGCCCCCAGTATAAAGCAGAGCTGTTTCATTAATTAATAATTAAATTCAGGAATTACTAGAATTTATAAGATAGTCAAGAACTCCCGCAAACTTAAATGGTTTCTTTGTATTTTAAAGGGCCAGGGACAAGTAAAGTTTTAGATTTCACTCTCGAATAGTGCTATTGTAGGTTGTTAAGATATCGACAAAAATATGGGTCGCTGCATATGGTTTCAAACAAAAAGTTTTTCCCTGTTTTCCTTTTTGTGAAGTTACATATACACCATATTATAATTCTTACAGGGCGTTTCCGGTTCATATCAGATTGGTTCGGTTCATATCGAATGAAAACCAGATTAACAAGGAATTCTAATCATTAGGTAAGGTTAAGGTTTCCCACCACCCAAATAATACAGTAGGTAACGATTGCAGTTCCAAATGCAACGCTCTTGTTCAAGTTCGACCAAGAGCTACGGGTAGTCTTCAGAGACATCTACCAATTGCCGTAGTCCACGACCAATGGGTTGATATACTGCGGTATGAAGGATGGAGGATTGGGTTTTCCGAAGGTGGAAACTATCGTGACAGCTTCGGCACTCCGGTCAGGCTCTAGGTAACTGGAGCTTCCTGCTCCGGTAATGCGAGCTTTCACGGACGATTCTGACTTGGCGCAACGTCTAGCCGCCTCCACTAAACGAAACTGGCCTGTCAATGAATTTGCCGTAACCTCATAAAAACTGGCAGCCAAGAAAAACAGCTGGGAAAGTCGGTTAAGTCTCTTCCCGATGTTACAGAATTGGCAATGGTTAGCTATACAATCCTTCACTCCTTAAGTCATGTAGACATATAACAGTGCTCAAAATGCGCACCAACACCACTGCCAATAAAGTGGCGTTGAATATAGCGACCCCACAGGCGGACTTGCAGTGTCGTAAATGCAGGTGCCAGCTTAAGACCCTGACACATATCCTGAGAAAATGCGTCACAACTAAAGCCCAGAGAATCCGCCACCACGATGAAATTCGAAAAGTAGTCGTGGAGGAGGTAATAAAAAGAGACAAAGAGATAATAGTAACGGAGGAGCCTTGTATCAGCTTTCCTTGGGGCGAGAATCACAAACCCGACCTGGTGATACAGAGCTGCGAAATGCTCTTTGTGGTCGACGTAACAGTCCGCCACGAAGATGGGGACAATTTTGCTCGGGGACGACTCGATCAGTTACAAAAACATAGCCGACTATTACCCCACCTCCAGCATTTTTATAGAGTGGATGCTAAAGAAGTCTTAACGGTTATGGTAGGAACAAAGGGAGCGATGGCCGAGGAGACGATCAGAGTACTTGCCATTTTGGCCATCAAAGATCAAAAAACACTATTAACTATCTCGTTAATAGCCCTCCGTAGCTCCATTAGACTATCAAACGTTCAAGAGCTAGGATGCTCCCCTCGGATCACGACCGAGGTAATAGTCTCGGAGGTGAGAAGCTTCTGGTCGAACAGCCCGTTATTACAGTCGTTGATATTGATTATATAAACATTTTCAAATATTTATTATATTTATTATGTGTGGACTAATTTTTGTGTCTGATCCTAGTCACAACTAGTTAGTATCTTCGTCTAGTTTCAACTTAGTATTAAGTTTTAACCTATCTGTCATGTGGCACCCGAGCAGGGACGCGGTCACTCTACACCCGTCTCTTCCTCAAACCCGAAGTTAGGTTGGTTTGTGTTGTAAAGTAGATGTTGTTGGAAATCAGCATGCATTCTTAACGTACCATCGAGTGAGCCGATGTCTCAGCCTTATTAAACTACTACAAACTGCGGCACGGAAACTGTGCGGAAACCTTCACGAGGTTCGCTGGTAACGGGTCCCAAGGATGGCGACAGGTGAGGGAATTGGCCAAGTTCAGTTCTCCCTCCGAGGAGACTCCCTTGACTAATCTTTTCATTCCGGCTCGACCCAGTCAGACTGAAGATGTATCCTTTCTGCACTGAATTGTCACACTAGCCGGCTGACCACCGTTTTAAGTTGTTACTGGCGACCAAACTCATACTCAGTAGAAAGTAAGTCCATCATGATAGATGGACGAAGAATATTCGAAGAATATCTCACTAGACGTGGTCAAGCTTTTCTCCCATTGGGTAAAACTATCCCCTTAAGCCTTACTAGTTGAGAAGGGTGTCGATACAATGTTATAAAAACGCAAACCCTAAAGTCAGTTTTATCAATATTTGTCAATTCTGAACGAAAATGATAATTCAGATATGTTGGTCTTTTTACCACTTCGTAGGCTGGTTTTAAGTATCTTCTGCAGGGATCGTTCAACTCCGTTTACCCGCGAGTACATGTTCTTTAAAAAAAAAAGCAATGTGAACATAGACTAAATGTATCTTCCGTACAACATAAAAATGACGACGGGCAATGTTAGAAGCCGGATAAGGCGAAAAAGCTGACCGGAACTATTCAACAGTGGTGTCTCTGATCGATCGGGCGAGACCTGTGATACCTATGTGGATTAGACTAATTTCTAACAAATAATTGTTCAATTATTGTCCTTGAGCATTACTTATCTTAAGGTCACCCAATATTTCTATATACCAGCATGCTCAAAAACCTATACAAGTCATATAAAGATAACATGCACACCAAGCAAAAGCACAAATAACAAGCAGGGTAGATAGTTTTATAGAATAGGATTAACAGAGAATTTAGATTTCTCCCATGAATGAAACGGGCCAGTCACTATTCGACCAGCTCTGCCGCAGATACAGACACCCCCATTTGGAGATGTTTGGAGAAGCAAAATGTTCCAACACCATCTATCAAAAAGTAGATTCACAAAGCTATGTATTTATGTACAGATCTGACCAATACCCTCTATATAGTCAAGGCCTGGACGCTCGATCGTGACGTCCCAAGCCAGAGGCTATGTTGCAGCTGGCCAGCCGTACGTTACAGCTCAATGCTGCAGTACCGACAGTAAAACAAAAGTTTTATTTAGTCTTTAGAACATTAATGAAGACATCCTGTTTAAACGCTGTTGCCACACGTGAACTGAGTCCTTAGTTGCACACCATTTCCTATTTTGTGATAAAACTCTTCTAATGAATCCGTTTGAAATTTTCCTAATAATACGTAATTCAAATTGAGCTCGTTGAACAATATGTGAAGTGTATGTGACCATACAGTCTCAAATTCAAGGAATATCCAGATTTTAACGATGGGATGATGTCCTCATCTCCCGAGTCAAAGTTGGGATATTGCATAATTTTGATCGGGTTTTGAATTCAGCCAATTATTCCTTATACATTTGAGAATGTGAACCGTATCGAATAGATAACATAATGGTCTTGAATTATCAACTAGATGAGGATACAAGATACTCAACTTGTTACATTTAGAAAAATTGTTCATGACATTGCTGTCGAGTGCTGTTATTGCCTATGCATTATTATGATAAGTTTAGGTAAAATATTTGGATGATTAATTTATCTAAGTCTATATAATTTTCCCAGCAAATACAAATCATTTTCAACGCGACAAAAGTCAATCAGTTGCATCCGCAGCCGAATGGTTCAAAATGCGTTCGAAAGCCGAAGAATCCCGATCGGGTTGCGCAAACTCCTGCCGTTGTTTATTTTTTAAATGGAATGTTAGCCGTTCGGATAAGTTTGTTCCAAGCTTTATTCTAATATATGTTCCATATTATCTATAGAACCCCAAGATGCAAAATTTACATTTAAACGTACCTATTTTGGTCTCTCCCACACGTAGAATCTAACAAGTAGGATCCATTTTCACGTGTTGTGATAGTAATATGCGGTTACTTCTTCTACCGGTTGTACATCATTACCTTAACTCGTAGAAGAAGCAATCAGATCGTCATCGTTATAACATAAACACAAACCCCATCAACTTGCATAAGTACCACAGTTTACCCATGAGCATCGCTCAAAATTAGTTAGCCATATATAGCGGGTGTAACCACCTATCACCAAATGGTGCAGAATACATATTTTATGTTCAAGATAAGGATGTCCTTCATCGATTTTTTGCGACAAACCTCGTTTTTCAAATGATTTAAAAACAGTTCTTGGTTCGATACCCTTTATCTCTGATGATTAGAAAGAATAATCTATGAAAGTGTTCACACTGTGGATACACTATACATTACTTATGAAAAATTTAAATGAGAAACATTTATGAATTTGAATGAAATTTATAATAGATAAATAAAATTCATACCCTACAAACTAATGAATTTAATTAAATATTTTCATACTTTTTGTTTATTTAATTAATAAAAATTAGTAATAATTCCCTACAAAATATTTTAAAATTCAATTCCTAATTATATTCGAAAACATGAAAATTTTATAAATTTATCAATAATTATTATCTATAAAAAATTAAATTAAAAAGTTATGAAACGTACCTTTAAAATTTCTTCTAAAAAACGAATTTTTACTCAAATAAAGTTTATTTACTATCAACAAATGAATAAAAATGTATCTTATTTATTTAAAATTTAAATTATACTATGAAATATAAAATAAAATATTCATGTATTTAAATACTGAGGAGCTTTAAGTTACCAAGTAGCCATCATTTAGGAGGAAACTAAACTAAATTAGAAAACAAAATGTGCCTATTTAAATACTATTTGTAATTAGTAGGGTATATAAGGAATTACCCTCAGCTGGAAATAAATCTGAATTCATCAAATTGCTTTTTCGTTTATACATTTCCATCCCTTCTAGATTACTTAGATATTTGCTTGAGTGATGGTGTGACCAGTATTTAATATGTTTGGCTAACCCTGATTTTTCACCATTACTTTTCTTTATATGGGCAAAACATGCCCTATACCGACTTAGAATAGTCCTTCTAATCTGGCCTACATAGCATTTTGAACACGACTCAACAGATGACGATAATTTTTTATATATACTACTAATCCCAAATAATATTCAAACAGGCACATTTTGTTTTCTAATTTAGTTTACTCTGATGATGGCTACTTGGTAGCTGATAGGTACTCTACTTTAACAGTATTTTTAGTGAATAAGGGTGATTATATTCGTTATTTATAGGATTATAACGAAGTAAAAATCCACTGGTATGCTTGAGTTCAAGTTCTGGTTTCCTATTCAAATTTTTATTGGTAATTTATTTATTTATTTATTTATTTAGTATATATATGCCCAACAGGTTAACCCAATTATAGGACAAACAATACAGAGCAACATAATGTAAACAATAACAAGAAATATATAACAAAAATAATATCTTATAGGAATAATGAAAATAAACTGACTAAATTCTCAAATTACATGGTGATAAAAATAAAAAATAAAATGAAAAACCTCACTTAACCACACTAATAAGATACTGAATACTATTGAAAAATAAGTCACATTGTGAACAAATAACATTTAAGTTTGTTGTCATGACAAATATCGGACATCTAGATGATACATTTGTATTAGACCTTACATTGTAAAAAGTTAAGGGACAGCGAGAAGATAATCTAGGTACAACAAAATTTGATTTACCTAATAAGTAACTGCAGTCAATATTATTATTCAACAAATTGTGAAGGAATATTGTAATGGAAAATACGAGATAATACTTACATCGCTACTGGCCGACGGAATTCCACCGGCTTCCAATAGCAAAACTCTCCAATTTGGATTTTCGGACAATCGACTTGCTACTACAGACCCTGCAGATCCAGCCCCAACTACTATAAAATCGAATTCTTCTAAATCCTTCAAGAGGGGACCAGAATCTGGAGGATATTGGTCGGGTCTGCCTAACATGCATTGTCCAACGAACAAAGTATTAATTAGGGCCATGAACAGTTGTTGAGAGGCCCCGGTCGCATTGTTGAGACATGGGTTCACTAACCCTGGAGCAGAACATTCCATGTTGCCGAAGACTACAAAAAATGAATAGAAAATAAGTTAATCAAAATACTTTTTGAATTTGATTAAATAAAAGATTACTTGGTTTTTATACCACTTTTAATAATAACATCAAAACGTTACTATGGTTTCAACACCGAAGTGCCATTATCAAACAATAAACAATTCAAGTATAAATAGGACTAAAATACAATAGGGGTAATGATATTTATACAATTAAAAGTAAGAGATCATCGGAAATTCCGAAATAGATAGATCCCGAGAAACTACAGCGTGAATTAAGAAACAATTTGTGCATCAGGCTAATTATTATTTAATATTCTAAGAATTATTCTAAGACTACTTTGAAAGACAAAAGAAAAGATCACTTTGGTATAGGTGTAACTGATATTGTTATAGGAGTTTTTGGCACCTCTATTGTTTCGAATCTATTTAATTTCAAACCTTTGGTTTGATTATGTAAAATGCTTAGGCTATCTGAATTAGGAAAACTATGACCTGTTTGTAAAAAAAATATTTGCAAAGGTTGAGTCTGTTTTTTTAAGTCTGAAAGAACGAAAATGTTCTTGGTATCTTAATTTAAAATTACGACAAGTTCTATCTATATACAAGGTATCTCAGTCTGTGAGCATTAGCTTATAAATTCCGCTTTGTAACTCATTGTACAGCTCGTTGTACCGGGATATCAAAAATTATCTTGGTCAAGGGTGGTTTTGGAATAATCTAAGACGTGTCTTACTTTACGTTTGAAATAATTATGTCACTGTCACACTGACATCATCAATAACCTACAAATTTCATACTTATTTATTTCAGTTGTAAAACAATGATGAACTACAAATTAAAAATTATCTTGGTCAAGGGTGGTTGTAGAATGTAAAACGTGTGTCTTACTTTAAATTTTTGAATATGTTTTGTTGTGTCAGAATCTGTTAAGTCATTGTGGTGGAATTTTGTAATCCAGTTTTTGAATCATGCCTCTTACCACACAGTACAAAATTGTCATGATTGAAGCCTATTTTCGAACGGGTGCGCTAGTTAATGGAAATTGGCAATACAGTGTAGGTATGTGTTTGGACAATTTTCGAGAGCACTTCCCAAACGTGGCAATATTACCGGACAATTCTTGTGCGTGCCTTACTAATTGTGTTGAAGTGTTTCGCGAAACTGGTTGTGTGACTCATAAAAAAGGTGCTGGTAGACCAAGAGTTCGTACAGAAGAAGTTGTCAATGACGTTCGTCAACGTATGGAAGAGGAGCCTGCAAAACCTTTGAAACGTTTTTCACAGGAAATTGGACTTTCTTATGGAACATGTCAGAAGATTTTAAAGAAAGACTTGAACATGCATCCATATAAGATGCAAGCACATCAAGCTCGTCTGCCCGCAGACCACCCCAGACGCCTTGCTTACTGCCATTGGTTTGTCAATAATTTAATGAATGACGATCTTCTGGACTTAACTTTTTTTTCTGACGAAGCGTGGTTCCACCTTTCGGGATACATCAATTCTCAAAATATGCGAATGTGGAGCAATGATAACCCTCATGTTATTACTGAATCGCCACTACATGCTCAATAAATCGGTGTTTGAATGGCATAATTGGGTCAATTTTTTTCGATTCCACCGTCAACGCAGAAAGGTACAGACACAACTTTTTGGCTGAATTTGTGCAACAGTTAAACGATGATGAACTTCGCTAGGGTTATCTCCAGCATGGCGGTGCAACAGCACATACTACACGAGAAAATATTGCTTTTCTCCGCGAGTTTTTTGATGACCGGCTGATAAGTTTGCATACAGAAGTTGAGTTTGCTCCGAGATCACCTTGTTTGACAATTATGGACTATTTTATATTTCCTTACTTAAAAAACAAGATTTTCGCAACTCCGGTAAATAATTTGCAAGAACTTCAACAAAGAATAGTTCAGCAATGTGCAACCATAACGCCAGAAATGCTGCAAACAGGTTTTCGCAGCATGAGGATGCGCGTCAACTTGTGCATCGAACAAAACGGGGGACATTTCCAACAATTACTGTAATTTAGTTTTTCTTGTTACTAAAACCGTTATTTCATAATTTGTAGTTCAAGAATTCAAAATAATAGTAAAACTTGTCTAGATCATGTGTTTTTAAAATGTCACACCAGGTCATCCGAACATGAATCTTTCATTATAAATTATCAACTTACAGATCACCTCCCCATTGGAATACATATTAACTTAAAATATGATGTGCTAAATAAAAACTACCCTGCACCAATAAAATATATTATTAATCACAATAAATTATCAAAAAAACTAACAATTGAAACTTGGAGAGATGTACTTAATAATAGGGACGTTAACGCTTCTACAGAACTGTTTATAAATCAAATAAATAATTTTATCGCCAAAGCCTCATACGCGAGACCTATTCAAAGAAATCAACCCAAAGCCTTGCAACCATGGATCTCCCAAGGCCTCATAATATCAATTAAAAGTAGAAATAAGTTGTATAAAACAGCAATGACCACTAATGCTTTAGAGGACATTGAGCGTTACAAAAATTATCGCAACTACTTATCAAAATTAATAAAAAAGGCCAAAACTACCTATTACAAAAATCTCTTAGATTCCTCAAAAAATATTAGAGATACATGGAAAATTATAAATACTATTACACATCACAATAAAAGTACTAATAATGTAGTAAATATGGTTGTAAGCCAAAACGGTACTGAATTAACAAATGATAGCGACATCTCAAAAAGATTCAACGAATACTTTGCAAATATTGGCCAAGAGTTAGCTGACAAAATAACAAATAACAACAAAAATGAAATACTTTCTGAAATAGAATTTAACGAAAAAAGTATATTCCTAGATCCAATCCAAGAACTTGAAATAATTAAACATATAAACTCTCTGAAAAATACAAATAGTACTGGATCTGACGGAATAACCAATAATTTCATAAAAAGGTACCACAACATATAACGAACTTGATTTTCTCAAGCGGTGAATATCCAACAATTTTTAAAACAGCTATCATTATACCAATTCATAAAGCAAATTCAAAATCAGAAATTTCTAATTACAGACCAATTTCACTCATAAGCAATTTATCAAAAATTGTTGAAAAGTGCATCAAAGACCGATTTTGTAATTTCCTCATGAAGTGTAATATTATATCAGAATCACAATACGGCTTTATGAAGGGTCGCTGCACTGAAAATGCTATCGATGAATTGACACATGCAATAGTTGCACCAATAAACTCCAATCAAAAAGTATTGTGCTTCTTTCTAGATATTTGCAAAGCATTTGACACGGTATCCCACAGCATATTACTTGATAAACTTCACAAAATAGGCATCCGAGGTTCTGCATACAATTTAATAGAATCCTACTTAAGCAACAGAAAACAATGTGTGAGAATAAATAACACAATCAGTGATGAAGTCAACGTAACACAAGGTGTCCCTCAGGGAACTGTCTTAGGACCCTTGCTGTTTTTAATACATATCAATGATTTATTAAACCTCAAAATAAATGGTAGAGTCATTTGCTATGCTGATGATACCGCTGTGATATTTATCGGTACAAGCTGGGAAGACGTCTTGAACAAAGCGGAATGGAGCATCAACAGAATCAAAAATTGGCTAGACTGTAACTATTTAACTTTGAATACAACAAAAAGTAATTTCATCACATTCTCTCTCTATAACAATAAAATCCCTAATATAACTGAGATTAAAATACATAATCACAAATGTACACAGCAAATTGATTGCTCATGTGAGGTCATAAGCAATTCAGACCATGTCAAATATTTAGGTATCATGATTGACAAAAATTTAAAATGGACAAAACATATTGAGTACTTAACAAAAAAAGTGAGAAAATGTATATACATCTTTTATGTCCTCAGAGACATAGTTCCTATAAAACAACTAAAACTAATATATACCAGTCTAGTCGAGTCTTTACTAAATTACGGAATTGCATTTTGGGGTTCTACATACACAACTAACCTGTCACCATTAATTATAATACAAAAGCACATATTGAAAATAATAAATAATAAACCAAAACGATATTCTACAAAACTGCTATTTAACGAAAATAAACAGCTCAATATAAGGCAACTTTACATTAAATCAATAATCAAATTCATGCATAATAATTATAAATATAAAATACAATTAACCCACAATCTCTCAACTAAAGCAAATACTTCAGCAGACTTGGCGCTACCTAGAATAACTAACAATCTAGCTAGACAACACATCTCGTATATTGGGCCCAAAATTTATAATACTTTGAATAAAGAAATGAAAACACTACCAAAAGGAGTATTTAACAAAGTTTTACCCAATTGGATTATCACCAATAACAACATGCTCATACATAATTTAACCTGAAAAATTAATATTAATCAATTGAAACAGCAGCATTTATTTATTTATTCAACCTACGTCTTGATCCAAATTACTTAGTGGTTTTACTTAAAATGAATCAACTTCTTTTCTATCTTATTTATTATTGCATAATCTATCCTTTCTTTTTTTACTTCATTTTTTTTTTTTTTTTAATTTTACTTTTCTTTTTTTACTCCTCTTTCGTTTGCGGTTATTGTTGTACACTTATGAATGTTATTGAAATGACAGCACACAAGTTAATTTAATTAACTCAAGCTGTCACTCCTCAATATATCACATTTATTAATTGTTTTAATTGTTTCGAAAATGTATAATCTAATTTAGTGTATAAACTATACAGCAATGAAGTTTATGTTTATGTTTATATGTTATTGTTTTACAACTGAAATAAATAGGTATGAAATTTGTAGGTTATTGATGAAGTCAGTGTGACAGTGACATAATTATTTGAAACGTAAAGTAAGACACACGTTTTAGATTCCACAACCACCGTTGACCAAGATAATTTTTGATATCCCGGTACATCTTACTGTGTAATTTGCTAATGTACGCTTGCCCTCTGGACTCAGCCTGCTGACTCTTTGGCCACCATACCACCGAGCCATATGTGTTTAATGATTTTTTTGCAAATATAGGTTCTAAAATAACTTCTAATATCAAAGCTAATAAGAAATTCACTCCAAAAAGTTCAAAGATCGTAAATGAAACGCTTTTTTTAAGCCCCATCACTGAAAATGAGGTCACAAATGAAATTAACAACTTGAAAAATTATAAAGCTGTAGGATTAGACAATATAAATGCATTAACTCTCAAAAATATAAATAACTTTATAGTAGAGCCTTTAACTAATCTAATAAATTGTTCGTTTGAAAAGGGTATATTCCCAAACAGTCTAAAAATAGCATTAGTAAAGCCATTATTTAAAAATGGAGAAAGCACAGATATGAACAATTACCGACCCATATCGTTAATCTCTAATATTGCAAAACTTTTTGAAAAAATAATATCATCCAAAATAACAAATTTTTTAAACAATAAAAACATAATCAATGAAAACCAGTTCGGTTTCCGTCAAAATAAAAGTGCTCAAGACGCAATAGTTTCTATGACCGAACAAGTCTATGATAATATTGATAAGTCTATTCCAACACTAGCAATTTTCTTAGATTTAACTAAGGCTTTTGATACCATCAGTCATTCACTATTATTGGAAAAAAATGGAAGGATATGGGCTCCGTGGGAATGTACGAAATTTAATATGTAGTTATCTGACAAATAGATTTCAAATTGTTCAAATAGGAAAAGAATATAGCTACCCACTACCTATTAGTTGTGGTGTCCCCCAAGGTACAGTACTCGGTCCCATTCTTTTCATTATTTATGTAAATGATCTTTTCTGTCAGATTGATGGTATCAAAGTTATAGCATATGCTGACGATACTGTTTTAATTATACAAGCAAATACATGGTTAATGGCTAAATTGGAAGCAGAGAAATACTTAAAAATAATTACTGCATGGTCATATGTTTTGGATCTTACATTACCTCTCTTCCAAAAATGCAGAAACTTTTAATCCACAATTTTGAATGCAATAATAACTGTTCAGAATATTTATGTTCAAATGATGATATTCATAGAGTTGACACTATTAAGTATTTAGGAGTCACTATAGACAGTAAAATGAAATGGGATCAACACATACATCAACTTAGCGGACGTCTCAGAAAATTAACTTATCTATTTAGAAAATTAAAATATCTATTTGACGAACAATTAATGAAAAATGCTTATTACGCTCTTATACAATCTTTGATCACATACGGAATTTTAGCATGGGGAGGTACATATAAAACCAGCTTAAAGAAAGTATTTACTGTTCAAAAAATTTTAATAAAAACCATTATAAATAAAAAAAATACGTATCCATCTAAAGAAGTTTTTAAAAGTTTCGAAGTTCTTAGAGTAAAGGACTTATGTGTTGGAAATTTTGAAATATCATTATAAACGTAAATATCTACCAGTTTTCTCTGAGCACCAATATTTCTGCAGGTCCAAAGTTGCTGGACTCAGTCTGATTCCTCAAATAAAAAAAAACGATAGGACAACATTTTACCATATACTACTTCTCTAAAATTTATAACAAGTTACCGATCGAAATAAAACAATTTTATCAGGAAAACAAACTAAGTTTCAGTTTTCATTAAAAAATTGAAAAAATGGATTATGACGTCAAAAGATTTGATAGATGATATTATAGCAGGTCAATGATTTGAATAATTTCAGAAATATTCTATTTTTGTGAAAATCATCATTTATTTTTGTTCTTTATAACTTTATATCTCTGGCAATTTTCCCCCTTTATATTTATATTTATATTTTATATTTATGTTTATATTTATATTTATAAATAAGAATATCAACTAATGTAATAAATTAAATTAATTAAGTTTACAAATTTCATATACTGTATTATATACTGCATTGATATGTACGATATAAATCTATTTCTTTGTTGTCACAGACATGTACATTATTGTACATCGCGACTTTGTTAAATTTCACAAACATGCAAAATATCAAATGAATAAAAATTTTTATTATTATTATCTCCAGAAAATGACATGTCAGACGACTTTCCGAACGGAATGAGCCCAATCACATCAAAATCCGTTCATTCGTTCAAAGGATTGGCCAAATGCTTTATTTCCTCGACTGAATATGTGGTCCGAAATTCCAAAAATCCCGTTTTACAACTTTAATTTAATTTCAATAAATAGTAAATTATCCAGATTATTTTATAATTTTCTAAGATTTGACCGTTTTTATAATACCATATTAATGAAGTTGAAACGCGTTCCAATATACATTTATTGCACTCTTGACATTTCTTAGTGATTTCCCACCAGAAGGGTTATTGAAAAGACAGCTACACCCTAAAAGAACGCTCAAATTTATGAATGATCATGTGAATTTAGTCAAGAGTCAACAAGCGCATGCTTCCAAAAATGTGTGCGCGTACCACGCTCCTAGCAGCTACAATCAGCAATCACCTTTACTTTACATGTTCTCCTGATTAAGAGGATCATCTGTCAAGTCGTCTAAACGCAACATTCTTCAATAATAAATTATAATCATTATTGTTACATTGATATAAAGTGGGTTCGTTGTGTGTTGTTGTGTATTGTGTTCTGTTCAAATGGGTGGTATTCATACTGTAGGACCAAACGAAGCCCTAGTTGTGTCAGGTATTTTAAAATTCATTCAATTATTCTGTTTGAAAGTCACAGTTTGCATTTTGAAAGTAGGATAAGCTGCTATTTTGCTGATATATTTCTAGTTGTATCAAGGTTATCGATATTTTTTCCCGGAATGTCATGAATTATTTATAAACGTTCAGATAAGCATAATACCTATTACTTTATAAAGGTTTTGAGGTTAGAAAACAACTGTATAACTGAATATGTTACACAAGTGCTTATCAATTTGTCTGGTTCCAATTAAATTTATTTTCGAATTTAAATTGTTTACAGTAACTTTACAATCTCTGTTTGAAACGAGTTTGTTATGTAACACTTAACGTTTCTGAATGTTTCGTGTTGTAAATATCGACTATATATTATAATTTCATAGAAAAGAAGCGGAACCTCGCCACGAAAGAGCAACAAGTAGTAAAGGACGGAACGTTTATGTTTGGGTTTAGCGAGTCATGACCGACCGAAAGTTCAGTTTCGGTAAACTATAACGATGCGATGATTCGCAAACGACCCAATTATTTAACATTTCTATTTTCCAATGCAACAATTTGTACCTATAGTGTGCTTTATTCGAACAGTTCCAATACTTATTGATATTAGATTGGAGGAGTATTGATATATGGTAATGAACCAGGACGGAATCTAGAACAAATGCAATTTACGGGACTTTTATAATGCAAATATCAGTGGCGTAACTATCGTTAGTACAACGGGAAGGTACATTTAGACAAATATGAAGATTCACCGTATTTACCCCATACATTTATAAATTTTTCACAGACGATTTGGTTACTGGTTACATCAGAAACTGGTGTTCCATTAATTTGTTTCAACTTTTTATAATTAAAACTATACATCGAAAAAAATATTACAAATGAACATTACATTGAATAACTGCAGAAAAATTCCAAAACAAACTTTTATTATAAGAATAAAATTATTTTTATAATAAAAGATTATCTTGGAATTTTTCTGGTAATAATATATACATACTAATATATACACTGCAGAAAAATTCCAAAATAATCTTTTATTATAAAAATAAAATCACTTTAATCATTTAATGGTATTTGAGACGAGAAGGTCATAAATTCAGCTTCGTGTAGCTCATACAATCAGACAAAGTCATTCTAGTATGAAAACATTATAATTGTGTCAGCTTTCGTTACATAGACAAAAAAAATTAATTGGTCAATAACTCCCCCCACTTTTGTTCATTTCGGACTTTGCTGCAGGTCAAACATGATTGTGGAAATAGAAAATATATTGAAAATGATTTAGGAATGGTACTGAAATACTACTCTATGTTCATTGAAATTTCATTAAAATTTTACTGACACCTGCGGTCACATGAACTATCAACATTATTGGCAATATGCGGCCATAGTTACGTGGTATCACATACCATATAACTAAACTGTATAAAGTATAGTTCCATGCCACATACTAAACACTCGAAATAAACTGTGACGTCACATGGTGACGACCCTTGAATCAAAAAACGAGCACTTGTGAACATTAAATATGTGCGTGTGATACATATTTATAACCAGAAAAACACTATTGTCCTAACACTCATAACAGTCTAATCATTCTATTTGAAAAACTGAATATGGATGTTAAAAATATTACTTGAGAACAATATTATGGATTTGAAATTTTGCAGATCCCTTCAAAGTAGTGAAGATACCGGGATATCAAAAATTATCTTGGTCAAGGGTGGTTGTGGAATCTAAAACGTGTGTCTTACTTTACGTTTGAAATAATTATGTCATAATTAATTTAAGTTTTTAAAAGTGCGAAATTTCCCAATTTTATACGAATATTGTGAATCTCAGAAGTCTTTAGCGCTTTGGACTCCGGGATTTTCACGTGGCGTATCGAAATTAGAAGGTTCGAATTATCTAAAAACATAATTGCATAAACGCCAGATGTCCTATGTAATTAGCTACGAACGAAATCATTTTGACATATGCCTCGAGGAGCTCGCTGCACGTAAATTAGGGTTTATACATTTTACCTCGGTCTTGTTAATTTGGGGCCGTTTCTTGCCCCGTGCGACCGGCGCCAGTTGTAATAAAGTGTTTTTGGCTATGTACCGCTAGCTTTTACCCACTTCGTGTATATTTTAGTCGCGAGAAAATTCCCTTTGGTACGTCGCACGTTAGATGCGCATAGCTGAGATCTGAGAATAGCTCAAACTGTTTTAATTAAATTTTCTTATTTAATGGACAATTATCGAAAAAAGAAGGGCCGTCGGGCACGGTCCGATACTAAATCTAACTACATGGAGCGAAAACGGCATGCGAAAAGTCGTCATTCGATTTACGGAAAATTAACTATTCCAAAACAGTTTTTGATCCGGATTGTGGCTATCACGACCTCTGAAAAGGTACAAAGTTCACATAATTATTTCATAATTTGTTTTAAATAGGTATGAAATTTGTAGGTTATTGATGATGTCAGTGTGACAGTGACATACTTATTTCAAACGTAAAGTAAGACACACGTTTTAGATTCCACAACCACCCTTGACCAAGATAATTTTTGATATCCCGGTAGAAACAGTATTGTTTTTGATGGGCACGGTATCCCCGTCTCGAATGGTATTTCTGACATTCATCTTTATTGTTCTAAATGGAAACACGGTATTTCATCGAATTTGAAAATTGTATGATCTCCAATTCGTTCAAGGACCCTTCAACTGAGAAAAACGAAAATTGAAACTCACTTCCGGTTTGACCGGAAGTGACTCTGACTATTTTATTTGAAATAGCACTCTGTATGTTTTGTGCAATTTTTGATTTCTACTCAAAATTATCTTTCCAACGATGTATCACTATCAAAGTTACAAACAAATGTTTCCATGGCACACTAAGGTTTTCATTTAAGAATTATTAATTCTTCCAGTTCTACTACAATCCTAATAATTTGAAATTTGACGTTCTTTTCATCATCTCGAATGCAAAATTGTTCATGAATTATCAATTATTATTGAAGTCAAAATCAAGATTACACAAAATATCGTAGCCTACTGCAATTCTTTCAATTTGAAATTTCAATTGCCGATTTCTCCATCAAATCAAATCTAAAATACAAAGTGTGATACATCGTTGGAAAGATAATTTTGAGTAGAAATCAAAAATTGCAAAAAAATATACAGGGTGCTATTTGAAATAAAAAAGTCATGACATTGACGCTTTTCCGTGTTAATTCGATTTTCGCATTGTTATCAACATAGAATCAAAGGCTTTGATACTATCTAAATGAAAATGAAACGTAATAAAAATGTAATTTTTTTTTCGTAACAACTGAATTACTTTTATAAAACACGATGAAAAACGGCGTGTAGTTTGCACACGATGTGTTGGACCACTCGTTACGCTCGCCTACGATTCTTCACATCTAGTGCAAAAAACGCTCATTTTACAACTAGTTGTATAAATAGGTTATTATGTCTTATAGAATACATAAAATTTTATAATCTCTAAATGTCATCTGGGGTGATGGAAGAAAGCTATGTTTGTATTCATATTCATAGAACAGAGAGCCAAAAAGGTCAACTAAAATTCGGTCGATATTCACTAGGCTCAGATGATAATTTTGTATAAATATGTTTTATTGTTATATCGATGAATGTTATTGTGTCAATTCGTTCCTAGAAAGAAGTGTTATCGAAAACATGACAATTTTTTTGTATCTAATTACTTAGCGATTAATAATATATGGGAAATAAAAGCTCAAATTTAATATAGGTACCAATATAGGCGCCCGCAGAATTTTTCATAAAATGAACAAAAACAAATTGATTACAGAACTTCCACTCCTAGCTCCCCAACGCGCTCATGAGTACCAATCATGATAACTCAACACGTTACATAAGAGATTCATTTTAATTTAAGAAAGTGAGGAAATAATATAATTTCATTTATGACTTGTGATCCAAATATCCAAGTTTAATTCAAAATTCCTCTTTTGTTGGGATATACATTTTGATATAAAACACGACGACAGCCTGACGTTTATCATTATTTGATCTATGGAAACCGAAATGGAAACAGCAACGTTGGGAAACAGACCGGCACATCCACATTTTAATTATTTGTGTATTCATTTCATTTGATCGATAAATATGAGAGATTTCAAACAAGAAAAATCGGTAAATAGAGTGATATCTGACGAATAGTCGATTAGTGTCAAAGCAGTTCACCTACCTTTTGTTATAACTTAACCTTAACAGACAGATCTTCCACTAGAAACTAAAACTGACAGTCAAACTTCTTTGAAGATCCTGCTTCCAATGTTCCAGATCCCATTAAAATATAGAGATAACAGACAATCACACAGATGATAAACCTCTTCAGTCGGTCAACAAAATTATCGTTGGGTTTATTTCTCGCGTTAAAGAAAACTGCAAATCATAACAAGCAATACAATATATACAATTAATATGAACTCTTCACGGCGTAATACAGAATTGTATAAGTGTCCACTTCGACTGTCTGTTGTTAAGCGGCGCTAGTTGCCTCTCTGATTATATAGTCAGGGACGGACTTCGAAAGAGTTGGAAGAAGTCATTTATTATTTATAAATTCAGTGTGCCCAACGCTAGTATCAAAGCGTCATAGAACAATCGGGGGGCCAAACTACAATTTGAATATCTTGAGCACGTACGAACCATCGATGTTATATAATTTATTATAAGCTTATATCGTCATAGTTACGCTATCAATAAAGAGGGTCATAACTCCCTTGGGACATTATAGATTCTATAATTCCCTCTACCTTTCACAAGTAAAAATAACAGCGGACTGTTTCGGCTTATAACTCTTACTCTTCCGTTTCAAAAAGCCTCTAGTTCATTGAACTTGGTGACATCTCGTTTCTCATGTATAGTCATCATCGATTTTAGCATTGACCATTTAGTCCATAAAGAATTCGGACTATACGTTTCTGACTGCAACGAATAAACACAGTTACTACCAAATCTACCAAAATTCCTTACCAGTTCTTGAAAATATGCCAGAAATACAGTTTCAGTGGCATCTCTTGGCATAACATTTTTCCGTGTTAGCCACTCCAGATATATTTTATATTCTTTTTTGTATACGGCTTCACTTTTCGATGGAAATAACGATTCTCTTGCTTTTTCAGCATTTTTCAAAATATCCTCCATTATATTTTGGGTAGAAAACACGTTTTTAACGCAAACACAGCTTGATAATAAAGCTTTGTTTGTAAACAAGTAACATAGTAACATAACAACAGTCTAGCAACAACAAAACTCCTATAATCAACGGTACCTGATTCAAATATAGCGGGAAGGTAATGAATTTATTCCGTTTTAAAAATGAACAAAATTTTATTGAAATCGGTCAGAAATAAAATTATCTATGTACCACGGGAATTAATGGGCCAGAGGCCCTTGGGACGCAAACTTTGCCATCGGTAATTAAGGCCCTTATAATTCCCTTGATACATAAATAACTATTATATTATTATTATCCAAGGTACGAAACCCCACAAAGAGTGGATTCAGAGAATGTCCAAGGGAGTGGCCAATTTCTTATTTAGGTAGTGGATACTTTTCTTTAGATATTCAGTTAGGGTTCAGTGGGTTATAAAAATAATAATACTGCTTTATTTCCAATAAGACGTGGATGTATGGAAATAGTCGAGAAAAGTAAATATGATATAAGTTGTATTGCTTACAAAATAACGTTAAAAAATTGTACATTTACAGTTGAAGTAAATAAATATTGTAAGATTTTAGGTACCAAGAAAATATTCTCCGATACTATAGTAGCTTTGCTAATTTTATAATAAGAAATATTTTAATTTATTTCTGAAGGTTTGTGCGTTAAAATTATTTTCTTTAAATCTAGCTGGTAGACTGATCGAAAGTAATTATAACTAAAGCACTAATCGTTAAATGAATAAATGGAATATTAAAAAACAAGATTACATTATTTATTTTAATGCAATGTGTCCGCCGTGTATATTAAGCTTATGTTTGCAATATTTACGGAAACTGAAAAAAGGCGTATTTCGTATTCAAAAACAAAACAATCGCCCTCGTTCGTCAAAACATGACAGTTTAATTTGTTTAATAATTTGAAAAAGCAAAAATGGAGTTTTCTCTCCGCTTGATTATCTTGAATGGGCATTTTTTTTAAATCGTTTGTTTCAAGAAACTACACGTGACAAACTTTTTACGACAAAATTTATTATTAGATTTAACAACTCTACCGGCAAGAGGAAGAGTAATCCAGTGGACTGTTACGGATAGTCCGCGAAGATGTATGCGAAAATCCATAGAAGGGGGTTATTCGAGCATTTGCTTCAAGCTTATTTCTATAGTTGGTAATCAAATAATTGTTATTAACATTCCTAATAATTTACCAGGGGTTTTATTTATGTATTGCCAATAAGTGCTTTAGTCATAATTATTTTGTATTTGCTGTTAATATAGACTGCCATTAGCACTTTAGATTCGGTCATCTAATTTTGCCCGAATTGAAAAAAAACATAGTATTAAAAATAATTGGTTTTATGAACAGGATTGTGTAACATTTTTAAAAACTGCAGGAAATGTTATTTTTGACATCGAAGCGTTTGAAAGTCAAAAGTTCTGATGAGCCTTAGCTCTTAGGGAGTCCAGGAGTAAGAAAAAATGGAATAAAAAAATATACGGGCAGTCGCCGAGCACTGTTGACAGAAGTGAAAACTGACATTATGAAGTAACCAATTTATTTTGGGAATTTCATCCAAATTCGTATGATTTCTCAGTATCATCTCTTTCTACATGACACAATTTTCCGACAGTGTCATTGGACAATCCATCCCCGACATCTATGTTATCAGTTATCATTGTATGGTCGGTTAAGAACCAAAATTAACTCGTATGGTAATCCACCCGTATCATCGGTTCTCATTTTATGCAACTTCTGCCTGACGAAATTTTGTTGCTCAGCATTATGACAACCAACGAAAACATCCGATGCCACAGATACTATTGTCTACGGAGTTTAGATTGGAGTTGTTGTAATCGTAGCATCCGAAATTACAATTTTATTGTTTCTAAATGAAAATTAAAAAAATTAGTTTTTCTTTAGTTTTCAAAACTGTCACCATTTCAATCAACAATTATACACATTTTTATATTTAATAATAAAAAACGTATAATGGGCGGTAGAATTCCTGTAAAGAGTATGAATAGTCATTATTATAAGTACACATTATTTTATTTTCAAAACATATTATTTATTGATATTTACATCGATGTAAATGAAAGTAATGATAAACAGCATTGGTCCGAATTTAAGATGTTTTCTTTTACCACGATCCGTAGACATCTTCAATTCGGACCAATGAACAAATAATCTAAAAAGAAACGTAAAATGTAAACATTTCCGTCAAATGTTAGTATCATCGTAAATTACACCAAAAAATACAATTTTGAACTTCCGTATTAGTAGTATTTAAAAAAATATCAAGACGATACTCACTATTATGTTTGATGATGTGATCCAACATTCGAACAATGAAAATAATAAACTAGATATAACACAACGTCATCAATCTGTAGTACACATGCAAAAATTCTCCCTTATACACATCACTAATATTATATTCTTATGACAAGAATTATATTCACAATATTTAAAACCTTGCACGTAGATACGATACGAAGTACACAATGTACAATTAATAAATTCAATAAAAATATAAGTTTCGTCTGCACGAACACCGATTCATACTCTTTACAGGGATTGTACCGCCCATTATACTTTTTTTATTATTAAATATGAAAATGTATATGATTGTTGATTGAAATGCTGACAGTTGTGAAAACTAAAGAAAAACTGATTATATTAATGTTCATTTTAAAATAATAAAATTGTAATTTCGGATGCTACAACGAGTACAACAACTCCATACTAAACTCCGTAGACAATAGTATCTGTGGCATCGGATGTCTTCGTTGCTTGTCATAATGCTGAGCAACAATATTTCGTCAGGTAGAAGCTGCATAAAATGAGAACCGATGATACGGGTGGATTACCATACGAGTTAATTTTATTTCTTAACCGACCATGCATGATAACTAATAACATAGATGTTGGGGATGGATTGTCCAATGGCACTGTCGGAAAATTGTGTCATGTAGAAAGAGATGATACTGGTGAAAACATTCGAATTTGGATGAAATTCTCAAAATAAATTGGTTACTCCATAATGTCAGTTTTCACTTCTGTCAGCAACGCTCGGTGACTGCCCCTATTTTTTTCTTCACTATAGTAAATAAACCTTAATTAAATTGAGTATTAATAAAGAAAAATCAAATCAACAGTTTCTCACATTTATTATACAAAAATATTATCCAAAAATTAGAAGAAAATTACCAATAATCCGGGTCTTTTGTTTTTTGAGGACTTTTCTTCATAACATTAACGTTTGGAGTTTCTTCTTCTTCACCTAAAATATTAATCACAGATTATATTTCAGAATATTCCGATGGCTTTTCTTACGAGTATTTAGCAAATGAATATGAAAAATATCTAGAATAGTGAAATCAAACACAAATTACAATTTGCACGAGCCAGCAGCAAGTAATTTTTGCAGCTAGTGTAAATTTGAATTTGTGTTTTATTTCACTATTCTGAATATTTTTGGAATGAATTTACACCAAGTATCATAAGAGCAAAATTTGAAAGCATTCTATGCGACATCATTCAAGAAAGTCTTAAGATCACATAGAAATGGTGTTAATCGGCCGGACTCTTGTTAAACTACAATAGTGCCCTTCACCAGGATAAGGAAGATAGATCACATGAAGCAAATTGAGCTGAAAGGAACCACCGCCCTGAAGTATGAGGTTGTTCCCAAAATACTGCTCTGGATGTACACCATGATGGTGAGACCTATCCTCACCTATGGCACGAAGGTTCGCATGCATATGAGTGTAACGGGGGCTTCAAGGTCTTGCCCTTCAGCTAGCATGGAGATAATACCAGGATTTAGTCCCTCCATTTTGCCATACGTAGGGCAGCGAAGAAAACTATGATTGGTATGAGCAAAAAAGAATCTCAGGGAGGTAAACTTCGATGGAAGAATAATATCTCTTTAGAGAAGGAACGCTCAGTGATCATGGCACCAAGAGATGACATGGGCAAGATGTTCGTGTATAGGCAGAACTTCCAAACCCATCTTGGGAGTGAAGAAGAGTGGATACAGGAAAACTCTCACCCTCTTAGGAAAGGAGCAATCTGTTAGTATACCAAGAATCAAGAACTGCAGAAGGAACGGGGGCCGGAATCTTTGGCCTCAAATACACCAATATCTATCTAGTGGAAGTCTAGGCAATTGAGAGATGTGCCGAGCTCAATATGAACAAAGGATACAAAAAGAAGGGTATATGTCCGATGGTCAAGCAGCTATATAAGCGCTGGGACATCATTAGCTCAAATATGGTTGTCAACTGCAAAACTGAGTTAAACACATTAGAAGGACAGAATAGAATCACCCTCCACTGTGTTCCAAGACATGCAGGAATCGAGGGAAATGAACTGGCGAACGCCCTTGCACGCAAGGAAGCTGAAACGCATCTGATAGGACCGGAACCCTTCTACGGTATAGGCAAGCACACTATAAAGGAAATCCTTGAAGCAGAAGAAACAGAACTCGGTGCGAAGTTACTGGAGTTCCCTTCGCCTTCGAAGAGACAGACAACCCAAAACTCTCCTACATAAATATAGGAAAAAAGAAGTTTTGGAAAGTTTGAGTCTAAGCAGGGGCAACCTAAGAAACGTAACAGGATTCATGATGAGACATTGCAAACTCAACGACCACATGAGTAAAATTGGCCTAGTGAACAATGGGAAGTCTAGATTCTGCACACCGATACATCTGTTAACCGTCTGGGAAGCTGTCTGCTACCATCGAGAAAATTTTGCCACTTGAGCCGTGAGAAACTTTAGCTTTCCTAAGTGTACTGTAAAACAGTACTGTCAAGGAGGATACGATTCTTTAAAGATCTAACAATCTAATTTAATCTAATCTGCTGTAACGAAACTCAAAAATATTATTTATTATTTAATGGGAAACACGTATATTGGTCATAAATTTTAGATTTCGTTTATATTAGTAGATAGAAATCATAATTCTGAATAATTGTAGTGTTTTATAGGAATATAGTTCGTACCGGGTGTGGACATCCGTGTAGTATAAGGATCAGATTTGCATTAATTTCAATTCATATACTGCGTATATTTGATTTTATTCAAGACAGTGCATATTTAATGTCAATGTAAGATAACGAAACAGATGTCGCAAGCATAAAAACCACGGCACAGAACTTAGGAACTGGTGGAGCATCATTCGCGCGAAATGAACGAAAAAGGGGTCGACTGGAGCTAGTGAAGGTGACTTGACCAGCACCTCGATTGGTATAAAAGAACGACTCACAAGTTATATCAATTAATTAGTTAAACAGCCAATGGCAGTGAGAGTCAGTTAAATGAGTCTTCCGAAGTGAGTAATCATTTGTACCGCCACAATCGAAAAGTAAGTGTTCCGCCAGTTACCATTGAAGTAGGTAAATAGTAATTTTGATAATTGAGTTAGTAGATTGAGTTCCATTGTTTTGGTCGCCGTTCGGCCTTGTAATATCAAATATCGTTCAATTAGTAATTGTAAATGTTGTATTGTACCTGATAAGTTTAACCTGTTCATTTCCATAACGTCCCGATGAAATTAATTGTTTCCTGTACAGATGAACGTAAAATTGAATCTATTAAGTAATTGTATTGTGTCAGAGGGTGTGAATGATTAGAATGAAAGGCAATCACGACACCAATATACACTGTGTCTACCAGGAAATAAGGGTGTGTCGTAGATAGTCCACCGTCAGGGCCTACACGCTGTGACTACCCGAATGTAGACTCTGAAGGGTGATGTATTTTCGAGAGTCGTAATATCTACTGTACACGCTGTATCTACCCGAAAGTAAAGTGGTATTGCTGACGAGGTAATTATAGTTCTAACACGCTGCGACTATCCGGAAGTGAGAGTTATAATTGCCAAATTTATATGTGGGTAGTGGCACTGTCGTACAATCACCGGTAAGACCGTTTCCGAGACTACCCTGGGACAAGGCAATCCATAGATAGCTCTGTGATACGCTTTGTGGTGAGGGCTCTAGCAGAAGCCCTCAACGAGGAGTAAACCTTAGCAAAAACCTGGTGCCCGAGAAAACAACATCAATCAGATTCAGATCTGATAGCCTTGAAGGGGGTGTTGCAGCCGTCGTAAGCAACAATCGCCAAAAAGTAACAAGGTTCGTCACACTGCACCAAGTGAATGCCGAATCCATAGAGATAAATATTTGAGGTTATGTGAATCAAGTCGGCGAAAACGGAATAAAACGAACAAAACCCAAAACTCACTTTTTTCAGGCTCCTGAATGACAGAGTTCTCTGGGTGGGGCTCTTTTTCATATCTGTGCAAAGCACCCCAATCTTCCTTGATCATATCGGCGGCCTTTTCCGCTATCATGATGGTCGGTGCGTTGGTATTACCGCTTACAATGTACGGCATAATGCTGGCATCGACTACCCTCAGGTTCTTCACGCCCCGTACCCGGAGTCTTGGATCAACTACGGCTTCCGAATCGTTGTAAGGTCCCATTTTGGCTGTACCCACTGGATGGTAAATGGTAAGAGTGTAATGCTCCGCTTGGCACTGCCAATACTCGTCGGACAGGAATTTCAGATGATGACAGCCGGGGATTTTTAGACGGTTAGCTTTCACTTTATACTTGGACATAGCTGGACTAGTGACCATTTCGTAAGCTAGTTTCGCCCCTTCAACCTGCAATTAATCACAAAATCAGAAGTACTTTTCATAACACCAGTTATGTTTAGTAAATAGGCTTAGTATAAACTGTGGAAGGGAGCTGTCAAGTCAATTTAACAAATTGACAGTTCATATCGGCAACTCTGTATAAGGTGTTGCCAACTGTTAAAATGGAATATACCAGGTTTGACGAAGATAACGCTGAAGTTATTAAGGGATATTGTTTAAGTGACTGAAAAAATAACCAAGTATGACGTCATTTCTTTGTTTGGGTGAACAGCGCTTACAATTCAAAACCCCTGATTTGTATTACCTGTTTTCCTTCAACATTTAGCCAACACGTTACAGCGCAAATTTGTAAGGGGTTCTCACACGTTGGTAGTTGGTAAATCTGTGTGTTAGTAATATGAACTCTATCGGATAGCCTGATCTTGAAATGGTGAATTCACACTTCCCGTCTGATCGAGGGTACTCTGCCTAGATATGGACCTCAATTGGAAGTACATACCCTTGCCTCAATTATCCAGCAGACCTCACAGAAATTGTCCACCAGACTTACACTCGTCGGGAAACTCGCAGGAAAACTCGTAATAAAAACCCTCTATAACAGGGTTCGGTCCTTCCCAAAACAAGCTATTGATTTCCAAGTTCCTTTTACCGTTCATGGTATCCAATTCACAGCCTGTATTCATGTGGGTTATAATTCCTTTAAGTTAACATCAATCATCCAAAATCCACAATTACCCTCCAAGTGACGAGTGATGTTCTTGTTTTCAAGGGAAGGAAAAGCCCAGAATTCTGTATGAAAACATAAGTTTTACACAACCCTTCCCGTTAGATACCCAAAAAAATATACGAATTTGTCTTCTGTCCATCAAAGATCTAACGGAAGTGACCCATTGACCCTTTCTATGTTGAGACCACGCCACAAAACTAACCGCGACGTGGATAATATACTGCGTGTCACAGATGTCACTGGAGTCTAGAACGCTGTCGCTTCGTAGAATAGTCGCATCGACTAATTCTCAGCCGTTAAGTGGAATTTACACGTTACACTGTAACCTTCACTTCTTCGTGATCAATGAAATAACGTCCCCGAAAGTCCTTTTTCAAAGTTCAAAAAAGGTATTAGTTACTGGGGACAATTTCAATTTCAATGTATTCATTCATAAAAACACAGTACAAAGACATACAGTATTTTATCAAAGTAGTTAGTAACAAACAAACAATTAAAAATCAATTCAATTAAGAATTGAATACATATATTAAATATTAATCAAGCACAAGGTATATAGGTAATCATCATGAAACATTTACAGAATTAAATATAAATATTAGAACACGAATTTAAAAATATTCAATTTGGAATGCATGAATTTTAGTACACGAATTATACAATTATAAAACATTCAATTTACAATGTGAACTGGAAATTAGATACTGGGGTACTCCTTAACAGAATAGAATGCATGTTTAGTAAATATGTGTATAGTAAATTTTTGAATGTTGTCAATGGATGTTTGCCATATTTATTCACAAAATAATCATAGCAGATTATACCTTGATGAAGTCGTCACTAGACAAAACTACTCGAAACGAGACTTATCGCGGCGCCGTCTCGAATCTCGTTTTTTTTATTTTTAAAGGTTTGCTTTATATTTCGCCTCGACATATCTCGTCTCGTCTCGATCGCATAGTCGAGATAAAATCCAAGCGAGACGAAATAAAGCAAAGCGAGTCAAGACAAGACGAGACGCCAAAATTGCCTCGTCTCGATGGAATCGCTAAATCATAGAATGTTTCTTGTTCTTGACAGAGACACATATTACCCCAAAAGTTTGTTTTACACTACAACAATATCTGGTTCAGTTTTACAAGAGTGTTAATAACACAGGTCAACACGAATTTTGACTTTGATAAGAGGGTATGAAATTTGGATAGATTCATCGATAGTTAGACGAAAAAATATATATCGTCTGAGAAAGTTTGCTTTTGTATCCAGGAGAACGGTTAATCAATATTTTAGAAAATCCATAAATTAAATTTTTATTTATTGATAAATCGAAACAAATATATCTATATATAATTTTTATAACTTTTACTATCATATCAAATTACAAAATACTGAAAAAAGTTCAAAAGTGAACCTTATTACTTTTTCTTTCATGTTTATGAGTACTTTCTCTCACTAAACCCCAAATGTAGTCCCCCCCCCCCCATCATATTTTCGTTGTATTGGCCCTGATAACGTTGTTCGAAATCCATGATATCTTGATGACAACTTTCTCCTTGTTCTTCTGAGTATGCCCCATGTTGTTTTCAAATTTATCTAAATGAGCATACAGTATATGTACTTTTAGAGACATTCAGCAATCCATAGTTTCAAAGTTTTCTAACATGTTTCAACTAGTCCAGGGTTTGTCCAGATTCCGAACAGGGCAGTTGAAATAATGTTCGTAAGCTTCACAAAGCTTTTCACATGCGTTTAAATAAAATTTTATATCTCGTACTTTAATAAATATACCACATATGTAACAAAATGCATCAGCATCATATTTACATTTTCTACACGACATTATAACCTCTTTGAGTCTTCTCCAAAACACTTAATATTGTTGTATATCGCTTAAGTGCTGTAGAGGCTGTGTGAAAGTTACGACCCCTTTATTTTTTCGCACCGTTTTTAAATATACTAGAACTATTTAATATTTTTTCGTTAACTCAAAAAAATTCATTTTTCCTTAATTTTGGAGCATAATGAATATAAAAATCATATAATTAATTTTAAGACAAAGGCAAAAAAAATTTTTGTAGAGTTGTGTAATTCATAATCTACTTACGAGTACATCCATATCATAGGGATCGTCGAAATAATTTGGATAAATGAGCATATGCGTTTTGGGGTTGTTATCCTTCAGAATTAATCTACCTCTGCTTCTGGGTCGCAAAAGTAAGGTGATAACGTTAAACGCGTCCTTGTACAAGATCTCTTCGTAGACGGCCGAATACACCTCGTCTGTAAGGCCTGCCGCTCGTTTACTGAATAATCCACCATCCGTGTTGTCAGCGTAAGCCGTGAAAAAATATTGAACGTCAGGCCAATCGTCCGAATAGTTTTGATATTTCGTTGGAAGGAATCCCATTACTTCGCATTCGGGCAACCAGTAGATCGGACCTTGCTTTTTCTGCGTAAATTCGTTTATGGTTTCAGTTGAAAAGACCTTAGGCAACTCGAAACCGCAAGTGATGTTTTCATATCCGGGTGGAACCTCAAATAGGAATGTGGATCCTCCCATGGCGACGTGATCTTGAAGATTGAGTCCAACATACCGTGATTCGTATATCACGTCTATCTCGGCGTGTTCTAGTTGATCTCTGGGACCTACCCCTAGAAACGGGAAACGTTTGCTTACTACACAATACTATCTTAACATAATCAAGAACATAAGATGTGGCGCGTTTTATTTCCTTTTCGGACTTATTAATAATAACGTGAAAACGTAACTATAGTTTCAACACCGAAGTGCCATTATCAAACAATTAGAAAATTATGAAGAAATCAATGAAACAGTTCAAGTATACATAGAGTAGAGTAAAGTAGGGTGGAGATTAAGAGATCAACAAAAATTCCAAAAACAGGTAGATCCTAGGAAAGTACAGTATCACATAGTAAACAAGGTAACAATTTGTGAATTAGTGTGATTATAATTTATAATTCTTTAATATCATTGAGGATATTTTTATTAGAGTTTTTGACACCTTTATAAATCTCTATTGATTCTAATGTATTCAATTTAAAACCTCTGGTTTGGTTACGTAAAATGCTTAGGCTATCTAAGGGAAATTATGACCAGTTTGTAAAAAATGATTAGCAAAGGTTGAGTCAGTTTTGTTGAGTCTAAACGAGCGAAAATGTTCTTCGTATCTTAATTTGAAATTCCGACAAGTTCTACCTATATAAAAGTCATCACAGTCTGGGCAAATCATCTTATAAACTCCAGGTTCTCTATATTGATTGATTTTCTCTTTGGCGTTGTATATAAGATGGCAAAGTTTATTTTGAGGTTTGAAACTGATTTTAAAATTATGGCGTGATAAAATGTTCAATTGAAAACCAAATAATTCCTACAAAATAGTGAAATTTTATTTGACAGTGGTTTCGAAAAATATAAACTCATTAATAGCAATCCGTGCTCTCCTAAACTATACGGACTTATTAAAAATCATAAAGAAAATGCCCCCATACGACCTGTAGTGTCTTACATCAATAGTCCAACAAGGGACCTTGCAATCAAATTAAATCAGAAATTCAAGAAATTCACTAATTTTAAACCTAAGTTTACTGTTGAAAACTCTCTAGAATTGTCCGAATTAGTCAAAACACACCATATACCAACCAATGGTTTTTTAGTTTCCTTTAATGTTTCAAACATGTTTTCAAATATTCCAACTTCAGAATGTAAGTCTCTAATCAGAAGCATTTTAGATAGATCACATATTATTAGCCTTTAATTCAAAATGAAATAGAACTCGCGTTTGACCTATGCTTGAGTCAAAACTATTGTCAATTTAATAATAAATTTTATTTACAGAATTCAGGTCTCGCTATGGGTAACCCATTGAGTCCACTATCAGCAGACATTTTTATGTCTGATCTGGAGGACAAAATTATGAACTGCACACTAGCGAAAAAACATATTCAATTTTGGTATAGATACGTAGATGATGTACTTGCCTTCTTCAAAGGCACATCCAGACAATTAAATTCCTTTCTTCCATTTATCAACCAACTTCACCCAAAAATTGAATTCACGTTAGAAACAGAAAAAGAGAACAATAAACTTTTTGGATTTAACACTAATACGTGACCATAATAAAATAAACTTCAATATCTACAGGAAACCCACTTGTACAGACATCACTATTCCGAACTCATCGTTTAGCCCTCGTAGCCATAAATTAGCAGCATATCACTCAATGATCCATAGAGCATTTTCGATACCATTGTCAATAGAACATATCGCTATTGAGTTGAACACGATCAAACGAATAGCCATCAATAATGGTTTTCCGGTAGATCAAATAATTAAACTAATAAATCGCAAACAACAACAATTAACTTTCTATAAAATTTATCCGCATATAAAACACATAGATGTAACCACTAAATTCATCTCTTTGACATATTTTGGTACAGTAAGCGAACATATTGCTAACATTTTATAACACCATAATTTTAAAATCAGTTTCAAACCTCAAAATAAACTTTGTCATCTTATAAACAACGCCAAAGACAAAATCAATAGATATAGAAAACCTGAAGTTTATGAGATGATTTGCCCAGACTGTGATGACTTTTATATTTTTATTTCTGCTAGGTTCCTCAATATAAAGCTATCACAATGCAGTGGACAACTTTTTCCCAGGTAGTATCTCAGTGGAGAAGATAACCAGAGCCCAGATGACAGGGCAGAATGTTCAGCACTAAATTATAAGAATCGGTGGTGGGTCAAACAGTTCGGAGGTGAAAACCGTCATTGACTGAACTATATGCAAGACACCAATTGCATCAGGCACCCCAAAAAGTTCTATCTTGGAAACCTACGAAACTCTTAAAAAAATCCACTCTATGTTTTACCTGAAAGCATCAACAGTTGCGGAGACTGTAAAGCTCCAGCACTGAGAATAACTTCTTTATCTGCATAAACCGTTTTCTTTATTCCAAATTTGTTGAATTCGACACCGGTGGCTTGATATGTTTGGGGATCGATTATAACCCTTTCCGCCATTGTTAATAGACTCACATCTAAATTCGGGCGGTTAGAACAAGGTCGCAAGAAAGCCTTTGCTGCGCTACAACGTAAACCATCTCTCAGAGTGCCATGTGCAACAGTGAATCCAGTCTGATATTCTCCGTTTACATCCAATATTTTATACCCCATACTTTTGGCACCTTCCAAGAACCAATCAACAAGCGGAGAATGATATCTGACAGAATAAATTTGTGTTAGATGAGTTAATAAATTGTGATTGATTTACTTAAGAAAAAAGATTATAATGAAGCAATGAAGTTAGTTTACCCTAGTACAGTTAATACTCATAATTATAGATCTATAATGTATGTAGGTAAACTTTTTGATAATGTAAGCAATTTACTTAAAAACACAATGTTACCACATCCTTTAGAATATATAATACGGTAGGCAAATATATTGAAAACAACAAAGGTAAGAATAAAAAAGATCAAGAATCAGGAGTATACAAGGTAGAGTGTGAAGATTGTGATAAATTATATATAGGCCAGACAGGAAGATCTTTCAAAACTAGAATTACAGCACATTTTAATGTGAACAAAGGAGATTCAAAAGTTGTAAACCATATTAAAGAAACTGATCATGATTTCAAAAATAATTTTGAGAATCTCCATAAGTCAGTTAAAAGTAAAGTATTAAACAACTTAGAGAAAATTGAAATTAATAATTTGGAAAATACAGGAAACCGTTTAAATGATCATAAAGCCTATACCAATTCTCCATTATTAAATTTATTTGTAAGTAACTCTTATCCTACTGTACACGTACCTCACTCAACCCCTCCTTCTTAATATCAATTTTAATATTTAAGGAATAAACCATAGTTTGTAAAACCATTGTTCGATGAAGCCACCGTATGGTGAAACACGTCACGTTTTGTTTAATTAAAACGAAGTTGGTGAAAATTTATTACAAGTGTATTTTTTAAATTAAAACTATAGATATGAATATTTCATTTAATCTCAAAAAAATTCATTCTCTAATCTGTTTGGTGAAATCGTCCTGTCAATTATGCAAGAGAAATTTTCTGAGTATTAGTAAAAAAAATTCATAGCTATGAACTCAGTATATAAAGATAATATTTCATTTAATCTCAAAAAAATTCATTCTCTAATCTGTTTAGAGAAATTATCCTGTCAATTATGCAAGAGAAATTTTCTGAGTGTATTAGTAAAAAAATTCATAGCTATGAACTCATTATATAAAGATAATATTTCATTTAATCTCAAAAAAATCCATTCTCTAATCTGTTTAGAGAAATCGTCCTGTCAATTATGCAAGAGAAATTTTCTGAGTGTATTAGTAAAAAAAATACATAGCTATGAACTCAGTATATAAAGATAGTAATGCATTTAATTTCAAAAAAATTCATTCTCTAATCTGTTTAGAGAAATCGTCCTGTCAATTAAGCAAGAGAAATTTTCTGAGTGTATTAGTAAAAAAAAATTCATAGCTGTGAACTCAGTAAATAAAGATAATATTTCATTTACTTTCAAAAAAATTCATTCTCCAATCTGTTTAGAGAAATCGTCCTGTCAATTATGCAAGAGAAATTTTCTGAGTGTATTAGTAAAAAAATACATAGCTATGAACTCAGTATATAAAGATAGTAATGCATTTAATTTCAAAAAAATTCATTCTCTAATCTGCTTAGAGAAATCGTCCTGTCAATTAAGCAAGAGAAATTTTCTGAGTGTATTAGTAAAAAAAAATTCATAGCTGTGAACTCAGTAAATAAAGATAATATTTCATTTACTTTCAAAAAAATTCATTCTCCAATCTGTTTAGAGAAATCGTCCTGTCAATTATGCAAGAGAAATTTTATGAGTGTATTAGTGAAATAAATTCATAGCTATGAACTCAGTATATAAAGATAATATTTCATTTAATCTTAAAAAAAAAATCATTCTCCAATCTGATTAGGGAAATCGTCCTGTCAATTATGCAAGAGAAACTTTCTGAGTGTATTAGTAAAAAATGCATAGCTCTGAACTCAGTATATAAAGATTCTCCTGAAACTGTATCACCTGATCTATAGTTTTCAATGGATGGTTTGAATAAATAGTGGTGTTACACATTATAATTGGGTAAGTCAATATAGTTCAGTCAATAAGCCGGGAAAAGTGGCCTACTTTCTAAAAAAAAGCAGGGCGTGGTAACGGAAATTTTTTTTTGCATTATGCTCTATGATCCACATTCGTGACTAGCAAGCTAAACTTCAACGGCTTCCCATTTACCCCTAAACGCTAAATTAACCCTATTTTCACCCCCTTTTTCAAGATAATTGTTAATTCATAAAAAAATTGAAATTAAGCCTCCTAAATGGGTTCTAGGAGGTTTTTTGGGTTGCTGAACATGAATCCGAGATCATTTTCCTAGAAAACTCATTCAATGAGCGGAAAATCAGGAAAATTTGGTCATTTTCATACAAATTTGCAAATTTTTCACGCGATTATCGATTTATCCATAAAATATGTTGGCAGTCGCGTATTCCGATTCAAAGTAGACTGAAACCATGAAAATTGGTGGAAAACTGTGGAAAATATGATTTGCAATTTTTTTTTTAAATGACACTTCATATTCCAATATTGTAATTTTAATTAACCAGCTACAAACTTGTATTAATTAAAACAAAGATGCTTGTATTTTTTAAATTTTCCTTTATTTTCCACAGAATCTTGATGTTATTTTCAGACTTTTTGTCAACTTCGTAATCAGCAACCACAAAACCCCATATAGAGACTTATCACACGATAATTTCAATGACGTTAAAGTGTTTTTCCTTGTAATTTCCGCAATTTTCAAACAATTGTTATTTTGGCATTACTTTTAATTTTTGTAATTCACAATGCACAATTGCTAATCAACACGACACTCAAAAAAATTATTCGTTTACGGAAAATGGTATTTTTCAACTTTTTAATTATCAAATTCGTAATCAGCGACGACAAAAACCCTATAGCGACTTATCACACGATAATTTCAATGCCATTAAAGTGTTTTTCCTTGTAATTTTCTTTGATTTTTCCGGAATTTTCATACAATTGTTTTTTTGGCATTACTTTCAATTTTTGTAATTCAACATGTACATCGAAAAAACACAAATGCTAATCAGCACGACACTCAAAAAATTACATTTAAAAAAGAATTCATAAAAAAAATTCCCGGAACATGATATTTTTCAACTTGTTAATTATCAAATTCGTACTCGGCGACCACAAAAACCCCTATAGCGACTTATCACATGATAATTTCAATGACGTGGAAAGGTTGTCTTTTCAGGTTTTTCACAGTTTTCCGAGAATTTTTCTGGTTTTGGTCTACTTTGGATCGACTGCCAACATCTTTTATGAATAAAACCATAATCGCGTGAGTAAATTTGTATGAAAATGATCAAATTTTCCTGATTTTGCGCTCATTAAATGAGTTTTCCTGAACAATGACCTCGGATACGTATTCAGCTACCCAAAAAACCTTTTAGAACCCATTTTGGAGGCTTAATTTTAGTTTGTTCATAAATTAAAAATAATCTTGAAGAAAGGGGTGAATGGGAAGCCGTCGGAGCTTAGCTTGCTAGTCATGAAAGACCTACGTGGGTCATAGAACTCATGCAAAAAAAATGCCATACCACGCCCTGCTTTTTTTCAGAAAGTTTGCGGCTTAAAGACTGGACTTATAAGGACATTATGCTTTTTACCTTAGAAAATCACTATAATGCAGAACTCCACCAAACATACTAAATGGTATCTACTCACTTGAAGTGTTCAACTGTTAGGTATCCCTCAGTACCATGATACGGATCGTCTTGGAACTCTTCAATCCTCATATTCTCCGATTTCTTGAAGTAAGGCAAGACGTCGTCATAGCCCCATCCCGGATTACCTAGATCTCTCCATCTGTCATAATCTCGCTTATTACCTCTGATGTATAACATCGCGTTCAAAACGCTACAACCACCCAACACTTTGCCTCTCGGCCAATTACATTGCCCGCCGACCATGGCCTTGCAAAATTTAGCTCCCGGTTCCGTTTTGAACTTCCAATCCAGTGGAGAAAGCTGTAATGTCGGAAACATCAGCGGCATGTCCGTAAGACTTATTTCATCGGGACCCGCTTCCAGCAGTAGCACGTTCCAAAACGGATTTTCGCTCAAACGATTGGCTAGAACTGACCCAGCACTTCCGCCACCTACTATGACAAAATCGTAATTGGTGTTTATTTCGTTAATCGGCTTATCTTTGATTCGATGTTCGCGATCCATGATGTCAGGACGTTGGTTGATCGTGGACGAATGCAGAAACATTAGAAATCCCAGACCTGGACCTAATGTTAAAGCCATCCTCGTCATGGAGTACAAATTCATTTGGGTATGGTCACCGGCTTCCATCTTGCATTCACTCTTCAAATCTTGGGAGAAAGGAATTGGGGAATATCTACGACAAATGGTGTTCACAAATTACAGAAAATGTAGAGATAGAAAAATGAAATAACAGAGATATGGTAATTGCCTCGTAGCAACACTTACAAAGACTATTCGACATACTCATGAAGTGGTCGGTAAATAGTAGAACTGAAGTACAATCATTGAGACAAAATTAGGTAATTACACTTCCAAATTTCTACGTACTTGTTCATAATGTTTAAAAATGTGTGTATCTAGAAAGCTGATACGAATCAGTAATATTGGTATAACATAGGCCTTTCCTATCGTGATAATAACTTTTAAACGTATAAGTTTGACATTAAAAGTACTTTGATGCAACTGAATTTTGGTTTGAGGCTACTTATTCTTGTTGCCGAGATCTGATGTCTTTAACTATAGAATAATTACTACGCAGTGGTTTTTTAACACATATTCATATATTTTGGGCATTAATATGTTACAATTTCAATTATTCGTATTTTGTTCGTTGTTGCGACGTAGCTATTTTAATTGACGCTTAGTGTTTAGTACAATTAGTTTAAGCAATTCCGCTCTTTAGTTTTCAAAAGTCTTCTCATGATGGCCATGAGACCTAACTGTACGTAAAGACGGAAATATACCAGTGGCGGCTCCTCGAAGGAGGCTAAGGAGGCTCAGCCTCCTCACCAATTTATCTTAATGACCATTCTCCATTTTATTTCCTGTTTCTCTGATAATTCTTTAAATTGTACAATTAATTCCCCGTTCTCAGTAGTTATTTTTAATCTGGCAACAGTGGTCAGAGGCTAGATTCTCTATATATCTCAAACGCTAAATACGTGTGGTCAACACAGTTGCCGTTTTTCCAACCAGTTCAACTGCCTAATAGGGTAAAACAGCGGATATGGCAACATGCTCTGTAGGCTAGCTTCTCGTTCGCACTCGGTCGAAATACGATTACTTCCTGCCCTGCGAGCTGCGAGGCGGCGACACGAGACACGTGTTCCGTCAGTTGCTGTTTTTGTTCCGCGAAGCGAAGTAAGGTTAAGTTATAATTTATCTGTTCCGTGAGTTATTTAACGTTAAAATGTGCAGTTGCTGACTTCTTAGAAAATCCATTTAGTGGATTAACATATTACAGAAAAGTGTTTTTTAAAAATAAACGGCCTTTACCGGATTTGAAAGGATTAGTGATGACAGGTAAGTTTCAAAATCGAAATACACAATAAATTATATTGCTTGCTATTTATATCTGATACAACTTCATGTTGGGGGCACTCGGGTTATGATGATTTGAAAATTTAGCTCGTGGTATAGACAGACATAAAAAATCGCAGGAACATATTACATCGAGTATTAAGTTTAAATTAACCGGTAAACAGAATTTTGTTAAAGGAGAAAAACATATAATTTGGTAGACAAGAAACTACATTATAAACAACTTTTTTTATGAAATTTTAGATACTATTAAAGGTCAAATTGAGATTCGGTTTTCCGATTTACATGAATTGAAGTTTTTCGACTTGACGAATAGAAGATTTTTCGAATCTTTTTCAAAAGAGTTTCCCAATACACTTTTAGATAACTTAGTTCTAAAATATAAATTTTTTGATAAAATAGCACTGCACAATGAATTATGGCTTATATACCTACTCGGATAAAGATACTTTAGGCCAGTACGACATTCACCCCGATATGATAAAATATATGATAGACAATGATTTGCAACAAGTTTTACCTCAGTTTTATAAAACTACTTTGTTTGACAGTCACCATTCCTCTCACGTCGGCATCGGTGTAGAAATCATTTTCTACTCTCAAACGAATTAAAACTTACATGCGAAATACAATGGGCCAAAATCGTTTACACAATGTTAGTTTGATATCTATTGAAAAAGATTTAGTAAAACACTTAAAACAAAATGATACATTTTATGATAATATTATTGATCATTTTTCGCAAACTAAAGACCGTAGAATTCCGTTAATATATAAAAAAAGTTAATAAAAATAATGAAAAAAAACGAAATATGAAAAATTTCAAAAAAAGAAAAAATATTAAAAATCCAAAGAAAAAAAAATGAACAAAAAAAATTTTTTGCCAAGAGAAACTCTATACCTCCACGTTGGTTCTTGTTTAGCAACAATTAATTTTGTCACTGAAGTAGCTGGTACGGTCGCTGTGCAAAGGTTAAATTTATTGGCTGAATAGAGTATATTTTTACAAAAACGTTTTATGTCCAGCCTCCTCTCTTAAAAAGTTCACGAGCTGCCACTGAAATATACTAGACATAAGTGTTAGTGTTAGTGTTAGTTCAATTAGGGGAATTGACAATTCAGTTTTGCAGATCAGATTTAAGGTACCTAGTCTTAAAGTAAGGCGAATGATGTTATGCTGCCTCTTTTTATATAACATAATTAACAATAATGTTCAGTGTCCCTACTTGACAGCAAAACTAAATTTCTTGGTTCCAAGAATTTCAAATAGGAGAAGTGATTACTTTTATTTAGTTCGAGCAAATTCAAATATTTTATATAACTCTTTAATCAATAGAATATGTAGATTATTTAATTCAGTGCAATCAAACTTAGATTTCTCTTCTCTACATACTAATTTAAAAAAGTGTTAATTAGTTCTCTTCAACTGTAGTTATGACTTAAATCATTAATTAGTATTACTTGAATTGTAACATGATTATATCTGTGTATACTGCCCTTCAATCGGATAATTTCCTGTTGGGTTTGTAATTAAATAAATAAATAAATAGTATCTGAGGTGCGGCTGTAAGATCACGTCCTTCTTTTCTATTTTAATTTATAAAACACGTGAAATATCGATTTGTATAAAAATGTAGTAACCGCAAATAAAATTATGTAAATTAAATTAAAGTACATGTGCATTCGAAAAAAATTTTGAGTAACTCAAAAACCTAATTCACAACAAAACGAACAGCTCGCGGGCTTGTGGTAAATTCAAGATTTCTTTCTCAAATAAGTTGATTTTGATAATATGAAAGAAGAGCCTATTTTATATATAACCGAGTAATATCATCATATACAGGATGTCCCAGGTTTTAGTAGCAGAACCTCAACAGTCGATAGAAAATTTGATTTTGAGAAAAAAACTTCCTACTAACATATATGCACAGACGCTTAGTTTTTGAGATACTAGAAAAAGTACGGTTCTGAGACAACCATTTGAACCGCCAATGTTTTCTACACAAAAAAGGTACCCAGGTCATAAGCTCTAAAGTTGACCGTTTTCGAGAAAAATCAACTTTTATGTTGAAAAACATGGTCAATTAATTACTTAAAAAAATTTTATTCAAACGTTAGAACAAGTAACAAAACCAAAGGATTGACCATGTTTTTCAACATAAAAGTTGATTTTTCTCGAAAAAGTAGCTTTTCTGTGTAGAAAACATTGGCGGTTCAAATGATTGTCTCAAAACCGTACTTTTTTCAGTGGCGTAGAAGTTGGGGAGAAAAACACCCACTACCCCTTCAAAATTTTCACCAATTGTGACTAAAAAAATGTTTTCCACCGCACAGAACATAGCTTACTATGAGTAGAAAATGCTCACAAGCTGTTTTCTGTACGATAAACGGTTCCGGAGATATTCGCAAAAAACAAAATTTTTTTTCCAATTTCAACCTGTATCTGGAAAACGAAGCCTTCTACGACATATGTTTATAGGAACTTTTCTCCTTAAAAACATCTGTTCTATCTCCTGTTGAAGTTTGTCTACAAAAAACTGACTCACCCTGTAGATTTTTCACTAAAATTTCTGAACAAAAATTAATAATAAAGTTTAATCAATTTTCCATTTTCCGCAGAACTATAGTTGCTTTTGATTTTATAGCCGTAAAATAATACTCAGCGGCCACAGAAACCTATGATTAGTAGTGAAATTTGTTCCGAAAACCATCACGGTACCTTATTATTCCAATAACACTAGCTAAAATTTTTCAAAAAATCATAGTTTGTCGTGTAGAAATGGTAATTTTCATTTTTCAGAGTTTACCGGAAAACTATAGTCGGTTTTGATTTAATTAGACACGTTGGACGAGTTCAGAGATATGCATATGGAGGAAAAACCCAATTTTCCAGAATTTTCCTTCTTTTAGTGAAATTCTACCGAGACACATCACGGCATCTTATTATTACACAACAGTCCGAGAAAAAATTTGTTTGTTGCTAAAATTTGGTAAAATTTTGCGGGTTTTTCAGCAAACAGGCCAGATTTTCCATTTTCCAATTTTTTTCAGATTCGGGTTCAGCGGACCTAAAAACCTCCTGGTAGCAAATTTCAGAAACTTTGGATCAAAAGAGTCCGAGATATTCCGTTTGTTATAAAAGACGTTCCATTTGTTAATGGTTTTTCATTGTTTATAAATAGTAATAATCACGAGGGGGAGCTTTCTGACTAACGACGTGTAAGCCATCCTGAATACGATGCAAAAGGAATTTTGCAGATTCGTGGGTTATATAATTTTAGTAATGACCCCTTTTTTTTTCACACTCTTGACTGGACTACAATTAACTCACGTACTTATCTATGAAAAATGTGTGCTTGGTTCAGATGTTATATAATTCAATCCGCAATGAATACACACATTAGACGCCAAAACTCGAGAATTAGTTTTATTAAATATACCTCCAATAATAGACTAGTGTACTCACTGTAAAGTTTGTTGCCTTCTAGTCCAAATAACCTTTATTTTCGAATGATAATTTGAATTGTATTAGTGTTTAATCACATCCATTCTCGATCATAATTGTAATTGTTCAATCTAATTAGTACGTGCTACAGTAAATCATCACGTACTTTCCACTGAGTAATTCAGCCACCATTCAGAGAAATCTGTTAGAATGTATCAACATTGGACAATTTTGCTGAGTAGCAAAATGTATGAGATAAATAATGATCTATATAAAGGTTACATCTAATTATATATCAATATGAATGAAGCACGTTTAATAGTGATGCTTAGATTAATTTGTACTCTACAGAATTTAAAGGATAGTGCTGCAAGAGCCACGAATGAAATTTGGAGAATGAATGACAATCTGAACAATTTGAATCAAGCTTCCAACTCTTTTGACTTAGTCAATGAGGATGTTTTCACATTCTAGTCCAGGAAATAAAGGTTTTGGAGCGGAAAATTTGAGGTAAAGGACCGATTTTGATGTATGAGAGCTCATTCGATTCGTTTTGACCACTAGATCAAAGTCTGCAATTGCTGCATAGGGGGAAATGTCTCAGATTGTTAATAAACAATAAATATTTGCCAAAAAACTATGTGTTATAACAATATATAAAAAAAAAATTAAAAACGCTATTTTCCATCAATTTTTAGCGGGTAAAGTAGAAAATTGCAGTTATTTGATCAGTAAACAATGTAAATTTAAGGTTTATAAAATTTGTTAGTTATCTATTTGTTAATGAACAACAAAATGGATATTTTCAAAATAATCAAGATAAGATTCATCTTCAGGTAATTTGAGGTCGCTGAATATGAATTCGATGTTATTTTTTTGATTGGTTGTTAATCTAATTATTTAATTAACAATTTGTTAATAAAATGAACCCAAAAAATTTAAATTTTGAAAATAATCAAGACTAGAGTCATTTTCAGGTAATGTTGATGTTATTTTTTTGATTAAATGTTAATTTAATCAATTAATAGTTACTCAGTTACCGAATTAACAAAAAAATGCAATGTCTCAAAATAATCAAGAAGGTTTATATATTAGAGTCATTTTTGGGTCACTAAACACGAATTTAATGTAATTTTTTGGATCAAATTATACGAAATCGACTCCAATCTTGATTACTTTGAGACTTTGAACTTTTCGTTAATTCGGTAACTAAGTAATTATTAATTAAATGATTAAAATAACCTTTGATCCAAAAAATAACATTAAATTCGTGTTTAGTGACTCGAAATTACCCGAAAATGACTCTAATCTTGATTATTTTGAGACATTGAATTTTTTTGTTAATTCGGTGACGGAGTAATTAATAATTAATCAATTAAATTATCATTTAATCAAAAAAATAACATCAAATTCTTATTCAGCGACCTAAAATTACATGAAAATGACTCTAGTTGGTTATTTTCAAAATTTCCTTTTTTGGGTCAATTTGTTGATTAACAAATTGTTAATTAATTAATTAGATTAACAGCCATTCAAAAAAATAACATCGAATTCGTATTCAGCGACCTCAAATTACCTGAAATGAATCTAATCTTGATTATTTTGAAAAGATAATGTTATAAACCTTAAATTTACATTGTTTATTGATCAAATAACTGCAATTTTCTACTTTACCCGCTAAAAATTGATGGAAAATAGCGTTTTTAATTTTTTTTCATATATTGTTATAACACATCATTTTTTGGCCAATATTTATTGTTTATCAACAATCTGAGACATTTCCCCCATGTAGCTATTGCAGACTTTGATAGTAATAGTCTTGTCAGTAAAGTAAAAAATACACGAGAAGTTCGGAAAAATCTGAATTATATATACATTTTTATCAAAGTCTGTCAACAATGTAATAAGAAAAAATTAATTCTATGTGAAGGACTCATGGCGTTTCAATGAGTTTATAAGAAATTAATCCTTACCCGTAGATCATCTATTAGTTTCCTTGGACGTTGTTTCTTTATTTACAAATATACCAGTCGCTTTGGCATTGAGTAGCATCAAAAAACGTTGGGCAGAGATTAAAAACCACACACCGTTAGATTAATCTGAAGTTATAAATGGAGTAAAGTTTTGTTTAGAATGTACTCATTTTCTATACGGTGAACAATATTTTGGGCAAATATTCGGCACAGCAATGGGATCTCTTATTTCAGCTACTAGTGCTAACCTAATTTTGGAATGCCTAGAGGAATCTGTAATAAATTCATTAGATTTTCGACCCGTATCCTTTAAACGGTATGCAGATGATTGCCTAATGTGTGTTCCCTATGATAAAATTCAGTACCTACGTGATTAATAAATTCAACAATTTCCACTGTAAACTTCAATTTACGTTTGAAGTAGAAGAGAACAAAAATAAAAATCTCCTAGATTTGAACATTAGGCATGATGCAGATGGAAAAATAAAAACTTCGTGGTTTACTAAAGAAGTTTGGTCTCAGCATTATCTTCACTTCAATTCCGCTGCAACAACAAGTTTTTAAGAAAGTGTTAAAAACAGTCTTACAGATCGCGCTGTTAAATTGTCTCAACCAGAGGACCGTCTAAAAAATTAAAAAAATTTTTGTAATACACTGGAAATGTATGACTACCCAAAAACATTTTCCAATCCCATCATTAAAGACAGAATAAGCAAAATCTATAATGGAACGTCATATATAAATAACATAAACGGTAATGCAGATAATTTTACAACATTACCACACATTCCGGAGTCCTAAAAAAAAAAGAAATGTTCAAAAATTATGATATAAATGTTGCGCATAAATATACTAGCTGTGTTGGTATATATTTTTCAAATTTAAAACATTTAATACCTAAAAATACACAAACCCACACAATATACAAATTAAATTGCTTATATGCGATGAGACTCATACAGGAATCTCTAAACAATATTTACAAAAAAGAATGTATGGTCATAAGTATAATACAAGAAACAAAAACTTAGAAAATTCCACTACCCTTGCTAAACACTTCATCAATTCGATTACAAAAATGTCAATATTCCAACTAAGCAAACCAATTATTGTAAAAGATCTATTCTGGAGATGATTCCCATGAAACGTGACTCCAAGTCTGTAAATCATAGAACATACACTCAATCATTGAGTCAGATTAACACTAATTTTATTAATTAAAACCCTTGCAAATCCCTACATGCGTCTTTATAATGTTAAAAGTATTGTTAATGGAGGTATCATAAAACCACAAAAATCAGTTATACGGTGTACCCCCACACCACCCCTTATTCCGTTAATAATATGTTAACGGATGAAGATATCGAAAACATGTTTATTATAAAAAAGACAGATTGAATAATTTCTCAGAAAAAGTTCTGTTGTAATTTTTTTTATATGCGATAGTTTTCTTTATTTTTGAAAATTTGTCAAATTTATGAACACAATTTCGAAGTAACTTTTTACGTAGAACAAGTCTGTTTTGGACAGATTTCAAACACAACTTTTCAGTTTTCTGGAACTAGCATCAATTTTGCATTTTCCAATGGACGCCACGCTCGATTCAAGACTCTTTCTTTCATCACTTGTTTTTTTAAATAAATAAAAACATTGAATGTCTTCACCGCGGTTTAAAATTCAATATGCCCATGGTCGATAGCACATATTTCTGATTGAAGCACTGTTGCATATTTCTCTAGGGGTAGGCTCCCATTCAATAATAAATATCAATATAGGGAAGGGGTGTAAAAAAATTCTCATTGAAATGGATTTCTTTATTACCTAGTTTATCAATAAATTAAGTACAATTTTATACTCCTGGGCGTAAATGGCGCTGATACAAAAATATTCATTTGAAACAAATACGAATTTACACTAATAAGTACGAAATACTAAGGACCTTTCAGCTACCAAGTTGGAAACTAAATTATAAAAGAAACTGTACCTATAAATAAGAAATAATCACCCTTATCCACTAAAAATACTGAATCACTGAGGATCTTTCGGTTCGAGTTAGCCATCATCAGACTGAACTCGGATTACTTTGATGATGGCTATTGGTAAATTGATTTTCAATTTTACAACTAATTCCAAAGATGTTTTTACAGACAAACTTGGTAGAGGTTGTAAGTGCTGCTAAATTCTTTCACTAACCATTTTGCTATGTTATAAGTGGTTTACTGAATGGCAATCTGAACAATTTGAATCAAGGTTCTAACTTTTCTGACGTTGTCATTGAGAATGTTTCCACATTCAGACTGTTCAACTTTGTAAACAGGAAATATGGAGCTCTGATTGTAGATAAGAATTCGTAAGCTTAAGTATTTTAAATTATCGGAGATTACTGTTTGATTTACCGATTTATTACATTTAGATAAAGGGTGTTTGGAAATCTGTTCATATCGAACTATATTTACCGAATTATCATAATATTCTTTGTGCATAATTTCAAATACAGGTCACACAATTTCTCCAGAAAGTTTATCACTTTTGAAACACAGTACAGACAAATATCTAGGTGAATTAGAAAGGGTGAAAATGTATAAGCGATAAAGCAATTTAATAAATTCAGATTTATCTCTAGCTGAGGGTAACCCGTTTAACAGTATTTTGAATGGATGGTGGGTAATTATATGAATCCTCATTTTCGCATGGATAAAATGCTCAAAAAATTTCTCTGAATATCATGGTCTACTATTCATTTCCACGTTTTAAATAAAGCGCCCTGTATAAACCTTCCCAAGAACGGATGCCATACTTGCATAATATCAATCCTCACCTTCGCATGAACTAAATGCACGCACCATTTCCCTTGATATCATGATCTTCATTATTCATTTCCTACGTTTTAAATAAAGCGCCCTTTATAAACCTTCTCAAGATTAGATGCTATACTTGCATTATATCAATCCTAGCCTTCGCATTAACAAAATGCCTAAAAATTCTCCTTGAATATCATGGTCTTCACTATTAATTACCTACGTTTTGAATAAATCGCCCTTTACAAACGTTCCCAAGAAGGCTTCCGTTCATTGTGTTATATCAATTCTCACTTTCGGATGAACAAAATGGTCAAAAAATGCACCTGAACATCACGGTCTCCCCTATTCATTTTTTACGTTTTAAATAAAGCGCCCTTTATAAACCTTCCCAAGAACGGATGCCATAATTGCAATATATCAATCCTCACCTTTGCATGAACAGAATGCACAAAACATTTCCCTGAATATCATGATCTTCCCTATTCATTTCCTACGTTTTAAATAAAGAGCCCTTTACAAACCTTCCCAAGAATGGATGTCATACTTGCACTATATCAATCCTCACCTTCGCATGAACAAAATGCCTAAAAGTTCCCCTTGAATATCATGGTCTCCACTATTCATACCTACGTTTCAAATAAAGCGCCCTTTACAAACATTCCCGAGAACGTATGCCATAATTGCATTATATCAATCCTCACATGTGCATGAACAAAACGCACTAAACATTTCATTGAATATCATGTTCTTCACTATTCATTTTTTACGTTTTAAATAAAGCGCCCATTATAAACCTTCCCAAGAACGGATGCCATAATTGCATTATATCAATCCTCGCATGAACAAAATGCACAAAAAATTTCCCTGGATATCATGGTCTTCACTATTTATTTCCTAAGATTTCGATAAAGCGCCTTTCATAAACCTTCCCAAGAATGGTTACAATATATTAATCCTAACCTTCGTATGAGCAAAATGCACAACAATTTTTGTTGGATATCATGATCTCCGCTATTTATTTCGTACGGTCTCCACGATCTATTTCCTACGTTTTCATTGAAGCGTCCTTCATAAACCATAACCCCAAGAACCGATTCCGTATTTGCATTATATTAATCATCACCTACTCGCATGAACAAAATACACGAAATATTTCTCGATAAAGCAATTTAGTAAATTCAGATTTATCTCCAGCTGAGGGTAACCCCTTCAACAGTATTTTTAGTGGATAATGGTGATTATTTCTTACTTATTACTGTTACTAGTACATCCACAGCTGTGAACTATTTTATTGTACATTCGAATTTCTTGATACAATATTACCCTGTAAATATTAATGTGGTTCCACTGTCAGGCTCTTTTGGTCATATCTATCTCACTTTCATAGTTCATAGTTTATGGCCTTTACTTGAGCTCCTAATGGTCAATTGTTCTCTATCCATAATTCATTCACTTTGGCTTGGATATACATACTCAGAGATGAGTTCAGTATCTGATGCGTTAATAATGAAATGTAGGTATTTACATTGCTGCTTCACTTACTTTTGAATATACGTCATTCAATCACAACAAATCATGTTCAATCGGTTAATATATGTCTTGAAACTATCACTAACACTGTTCAAAACGTTCTCCCATATTCATACCGCGAGCTCTTGATCCAAAATTCCTTGATCAGATCTGCTCCTTTTTCCCCGACCATTATAGCCGGTGCGTTCGTATTGCCGCTCACCAAATTAGGCATTATGGATGCGTCCACTACCCTCAAACCCTTAATACCGTAAACCCTCAATTGCGGATCAACCACCGCGTCTTGGTCCCAATACGGACCCATTTTACATGTTCCGACCGGATGATATATGGTAACCGAATACAGTCGGATCATGCACTCGTAAAACGGATCCGAGTGTACAGGAATATGGGCGCAATCCGGGAATCCGTGGAATGTGCTCTCATATGCTCGAAACGCCGGCGTCCGACTCACCGCCAC